>CADCXT010004929.1:5255000-5710000 GCA_902806775.1 Microtus agrestis
AATGGATAAGGAAATGTGGTACATTTACACAATGGAGTACTACACAGCAGAAAAAAATAACGACATCTTGAATTTTTCAGGCAAATGGATGGAGTTAGAAAACATCATTTTGAGTGAGGTAACCCAAACCCAGAAATACAATTATCACATGTACTCACTCATAAATGGTTTTTAAACATAAAGCAAAGAAAAGCAGCCCACAAATCACAATCCCAGAGAACCTAGACAACAATAAGGACCCTAAGAGAGACTTACATAAATCTAATCTACAAGGGTAGTAGAAAAAGATAAGATCTCCTGAGTAAATTGGGATCATGGGGACCTTGGGAGAGAGTTGAAGGGGAGGGGGGAGGCAGGGAGAGGAGAAAAAAATAAAAGAACCATGGTCCACAACATTCATCAAATGTCTGTAGAATTCTCCTCCACTTAGCCGAGTGCCAGGACATTCATTGAGTTCTTTTTTTTTTTTTTAAATATTTATTTATTTATTCTGTACACAGTGTTCAGCCTCCAAGTATGCCTGCAGGCCAGAAGAGGGCACCAGATCTCATTACAGATGGTTGTGAGCCACCATGTGGTTGCTGGGATTTGAACTCAGGACCTCTGGAAGAGCAGTCAGTGCTCTTAACCTCTGAGCCATCTCTCCAGCCCCATTCATTGAGTTCTAATGACAGCTCCTGGAGGCACTTGCCCTGCTTCAAGAGTTAGTTTATCATAGACGTATATATTTAGCATGTTTGTCAAAGGATATCTATGATATGCACATTTCCTGATAAGAGGGAAATTTTGCATCTTTCCTGTATTTTATTTTGTGCTTGGGACATCTATAGTCCCTGCATTTGGATGCTAACATTAATCAATACTTGTTTTCCTTACGTAAGGCTTTTGCTCCAAGACATCAAAACACATTATGAACATTACCTCATTAATCACGAAGCATCCCTTCAAGGAAGGCATTTTCAACTGTATTTCAAAGGAATAGAGTCTGGGCCAGAGAGCTAAGGCTCCTCCTTCAGGGTTTGCATGAATTAATGGGTTTTTTATGTGCTGGCTTTCTGAGTTCAGTAAAGTTCATGACGCAGGCTCTCCGGGTTGTCTTCACTAAGAGAAGGCTTGGTGCCTTTTTAACAAAATGCAACAAGCAAAATGGGGCGGAGGTCCCATTTGGATGAGACAGGAGAGGCGGTAATCTCTTCATTGTTGCCGGAGCTCCTTCGGCTCCTTCAGCCAATAGCCACTGAGATGCACAACACTTCCTCTCAAGGGATTTACCTTTCCACATTAAACAGATACAAAAGGAATAGAAGTCAGGCCACAGGAAGAGAGAAAGCCACACTGTTGATTAAACTTTATTCCTCTTAAGATGCCGGGAATTTTCATAGGGGTGGTTTAAATGAGACGATGACTAACCTATGGAACTTCATGAGTGACACTCAAGGTTTACTCACTCGGCCATGAGGGCAGTAAGCTAAAAGTTATGCTCAAGTTGATAGCTAGTCATGTGAACATGGAAGTCAGTCTGATGGATCCCCCAGGTTCCATTGCCGAGACCTGTCTGATAAGCAGGGGCCAGGGCCGGAAATGTCTGACGTCACCACGTGGCACAGCCACGTGGTACCAGCACTGTGGGTTGCAGGACTGGGTGCCTGGAATTGTGGCCCAGTATAAAGAAGGTTATCTACAGAAAGGCTCAGACAGGCAAAGAGAGACGCAAGAACAGCTCTGCCGCATTTTCTTCAGGCTTAATGCGAGGCCAGCTACAGACACACAGTGGATCCCACCCACGTCTCATTCTCGACCTCTCGTAAAAGGTAAGATTGTGTGAACCCACAAAGGGTGGGAACGTATTTCACACTGAGATGCGATTCCGGGATCTTCTTCTTGATGTTCTGGGGCCTTAATAACAAACAGCTACCGTGACTTCCTCTCGTTAAAGTTTGGGGCAGAGTACTGTGACTTCAGAGCGAGCAGGGAGTATGAGAAACAGAAAGACGTTCCATAACTAAAACCCCTTCTCTTGCTTTGTCCCTCAGTCAAGAGTGACTTATGAAGTAGCGGAGATCAAACTTTAACACACATAGTTTTCCAGAAGGAATTGTTAGGGCAGATTTTTCTCTTTCATTTCAAATACTAGAATAGAAGCAATTTTAAGAAATAATAACAATGTGGAAAATGTTGTGGGCTTTAGTCAGGAGAACTAATTTGCTTTCTGTAGCAACAAAATTAGATGTGCCTGGCTTCCATGCTAAAAGAGTGGAGCTTGGTTGCACACGCCACGTTCATGTTAATTCCAGTGTGTCCAAGGGTTTCTCCTCATTCTTCCCGTCTCAAGCTGTGCAAAATACGCTCAAGTAGGTGTATCAGAAAACAACACTGCACCGTGCTTAGCACGAAAGCTTCTTCTGGTGACACACGATCAGCATCTCTGGCATTGGAGGAACACCGTCAAGGTCACGGCAGCAGCGGTGTGAAGCACGCATGCACTCACTCATGCCTTCAGACAAGACCCGACTTTGGGCGTTCTGCTTCCTGTAGGCTTGCCGTTAGAAAATGAGGCAAGTTGCCAGCGCTTGTGCACCCCTTGTTCCCACTACGGGGTGTCTCCTGGCGATTTCACAAAGGCTCTGCTGCGCTCGTGCGAAAAATAAAAGTACGCAAAGCTTGCTCCACCACTCCAGCCCCAGCTTATCCACCCTGATGGGATATTTTCAGTAATTTGTTGTCAGCCTCTAAACTGCTGCTCTCCCCATCCCTGGGGTAGCTTGGTGTTAATTACAACAGACTTATCCTGTTAAATCTTTTAGGTCCCTTACAATTTTCCTGGACCCCAGGGATATTTGTACCAATCCAAATCTGAAGGTTTGCTTCCAAAATGTAATTTCATTCATTTGGACACTTTATAAGCCACTGACAGTGCTAAAAGTACAGAGACCTTGTTAATTATGCTTTTCATTTCGGTGGTTTGGGAGACTAGCAAGGCAGAGCCTTTGAACTCCCTAAAAATGGGAGCCTTGCCACAGAATCATAGAATGAAATCACTTTAGATCCAGGAGACATGGCCACGTCATGGGTGATGGGTCCCTTGCGCTATGAGATAAAAACTTTCCATATGATGGTTTTCTAAATATGTCATTCTCTTTGGAGAAAATAATGGGAGCATATGCTCCAAACTTGAAAAGGCACACAACACTGAACCCTGAGCAATAAATCTTTGCTTCCGGCCATCTAGCTAGCGTCCCTGGAGACAACCACCACTACAGGTTCCGAGGATTTTTCCGGAGCTGTGCAATTCGTACACTGACATCCTTTCCGTCGGAGCTTGAACCTGGCGATGCCCGAAAAGACATAAATTAATCACGTTTTCTAATTATCATAAAGTAATAGTGAGTTTTATTAAAAACTGGGTCTCAAGTTGCCCCGCTCACCGTATAATAGAAACAGAACTTGAACTCCTCACCCTCTTGTCCTCCCGTTTCTGGTGGTGGGACCGGAAATGTCTGTCAGCACTCCTGAGTCTGTGGTGCTAGGGCTGGAACCCAGGTCTGTCGCCTGTTGGACAAGCACACTCCCTAGCGGGTTACATCCTTAGCCCCACAGGGGATCATCTGACTTCAGTCACTTACCTGGGCAAGTTCATTAATGCAGTGCTAACGTTCTCCATTTATCTGATGGAACTACAGAGGCCTGCCAGGTGGGATTGTCAGGATTAGGTGAGGTGACGCACCAAAGATCCAGGCCTAGGCTATGTATTGTAAGGACCTTCCTTTCAAAATCAAACGTCTCATTGAGGTAGCCTTTGTGGTGGTTTGGATGGAAAACTGCTCCTGTTAACTCATGGGTTTGAACACCTGCTCCGTGGATGACGGCGCTATCTGTGAAGGGTTCGCATTTGAACACCCGCTCTGCAGATGACGGCTCTATATCTTTCTATCTATCTATCTATCATCTATCTAGTTAGTGGGGGGGCTTCTCTGAAGGAAGTATGTCCCTGGGGATGAGTTTGGAGATTTTGTAGCCTTACCCCACCTCGAGGTTGTTCTCTCTGCTTCATGTCTACAGTTGAAGATATGATCGCTCAGCTCCCTGAGCCAGCTGTCTGATACCACACCTGCCTGGCCTTTAAGGAACCTCTCTCTGCAACCATAAGTCCAAAGGAACTCGCTTCTTCCTTGGTCATGGTATTTTATCACATTATGGAAAAGTTAATAATGCATAAATGCAGGTGTCTGAAAAATCTATATGATAAATATGTGCCACGTTGTCTGTTTACTCCCTCCAAACTTTGATTAAGTTTATTGGTTTCTTCTTTATTTGGTTTATTACACATCATTGGTACTTCTCTTTTAATGTTCTTAAAGACTACTACACACAGCCTGAAAGGCTGATGGCTCCCTAAAATATGCTACTTTCAAAGATTTTCTACAGATAATATTGTGGTGGGATGAATGTTCAGTGCCCCCCATGGTCTTCAGCATTAGAATACTTGGTCCTGTGAGACCCTAAAGTCCAATCACCCAAGAGACCACTCTCACACAGAAGTTGATGTAAAAGCAAGAGAATTTAATTCTGTCGCGACCAGGTCTTTGAGCATTTGATAAGCCAAAAGACTCTGAACGACTGTTACAAGCTATTTTTAAAGAAAAAAGCCATAGAAACAAGGGGGGAAAGTCAGGAGTTGTTCTTCAACTATTGGGATTGGCTTATTCAAAGGGCTATTAACAATAGTTGATCTAACCCGGGCTGGAGAGTGGTTGCCAGATCAGGTGAGGTAAGAGGAAACATTTGAGGGTTACTTTGACCCCTTCCCAGAGACTGAGTCAAAACATCTGTGGGTTATCTTGTCCCAATTCCAGGAATGGAGCTCTATTTGGAGAACACTCACAAGGACACAGGGGGATGAAAAGTCCCCAACATTCTAGTACGTGCAGGTGCAGTTGTTAGGTTTGGGGCAGGGGAACACTAAGGCTGAGAAGCCTCAGAAATGGCCTCAGAGTTCTACAGTCCCTAGTTAGTGGCACTATTTTGGTAGGTTTAGGAGGTGTGGCCTTGCTAGAGGAAGTACATCTCTCGAGGTGGGCTTTGGGAGTTCAAAGACAGGCAACATTTCTGTTTTCTGTCCCCTTAGCTTCCTGCCAGCAGCTCAAGCTGTGAGCTCTCATTTTCCTGCTCATATTTCCCTACCTTATGGTCTCTCATCCGTCTGAAACTGAAGGTCAAACAAGCTCATTCTTCTAGAAGTCTCCCTAGTTGGGATGTGTTAGCACACCGTTGAGAAAGTAAGAAAAGAGGGAAGCTTTGCTGATGTATGTGATACATGACAGGCACCACGATGGGGGCGGGGCTAAGAACAGATTGATTCAGGTTGATTAATTCCTCGTGATATTTTGGGGGCTCTGGAGAACACATTCCCATGGAAGGTTTTAGTTACAAGCTAAAGAAAATCTAACCAAATAGTTTCAATGATTAATTGCCAGGCCCACAAGTCTAGGAATCTTAAGACAACCTAAGACTCTGGAGTATTGCTGCTTCTTATTTTCCACTGCTCCACGCTGCTACTTCCCTCCTGGACCGTTGCCCCTAACAACAGTGAGAAGCAACCCCAGCCCCAGACTTCCTAAGTCATAGCTCACAAAGTAGTGAAGACCTTGAAATGAATTCTATGGATGAGAGAGGAATTTTCTCTCTCAAACACTTGAGCGATTGTCTCTTTAACTTCACTGTTCCTAATTGACTCTGATGTGTAACCCTGGGTCAGAGGGAAATACAGTGTTGCTCTCTACAGTTGCTCTCTATGGCATGATAGTTGTTCACTGGAGGTAGACGTTTCAACCTGGCCTCACTGGAAAACAGAATATTTAATGAAGAGTAGGAATGTTGATGGCAAGGAAGGATTTCTCAAGCTTCCTCTAGAGCCCTGACTTCTACTTCTTTTGGCTTATGGCTTCCACGCCAGGCTCATGGGCTAGCTCCATGTGCGAGGCATCGGATCCACACGTGGCCATGACTTGACAAGGACAACTCTCGTCGCTGTAACCTTTAAACTCAGTTCGTCCGATTTCCAGCACCAATTGTTTTGATGGCTGGTAAAATGTTCCCAACATAGTTCTATGACTGGCTTGATCTGGAGACAGACTCCAAGAGCTGATCTTTTTTTTTTTTTTTTTTTTTTTATTTTTTTTTTTTTTTTTTAAAAAGTTTGTTCCCTGCGGCGGGAGGGCCCGACCTTGTGGTTGTGGCCCTGTGGTTGGGGTTGACTCGCCTTGGAGGGGCTGCTCCCGCCCCAAGAGCTGATCTTTAAAGGCAGTAAGCAGGCATGGGACAAAGACAAACCCATTGGATACTAAGTATGTCTCCTCAGAAGAGAAACAGCTCCTCTTAGATGCTGTGGGCAGAAAAGCATGTTGCTTTAGCACAGTCCCAGTGGCGAAAATGATAGGGGAAAAAAATCTAAGCCAATTTAAAGATTAAGAAACAAAATGTCACCGTGATTAAAAATGAGACCTGGTGGCGACTCAGATTTGGGCTTTAATCACCATGTTGACTTCTAATCTCTGACATTCATTTCACGGACCACCAAAACACTTCTTTTGGGAGAGATATTATAGAAGAAAATTAAGTTCTAATCAAACGTAGATCCTAAAAAGATATTAATCAAGCTTCGGATATCCCAGATGGCAAAGTATCAAAGCAAAGATTATCACTTCCTCAAAATCGTTCCAAACCCTGGAAGGGAGCCTCAGGCCAAAGGACTGTGGATTTCAGGCCATCCTTAGCCACCTGCCAACTCTGAACTTCATGAGACACATGTGTCCAAAAAGCAAAAACAAAAAGCAAAAGCTGAAAGGAGTAACACAAGACCATGGGAGACTTTCACTTCACACAATCCATTTTCCTCTCCTGACTTCCAGCAGGATGCAGAGAGCCCCTCTGTCCCCCATCTCATCAGAGCTATTCACTGGAGAGAGGTTTTGAGCTCTCCATGTCTGCTTTTCCACTGGGTAAAGAAGTGCTGTGTGTTTTTTGCAGAATACCAACTACATCCCTACAGAAGCTAGAGAGGCAAATCTGTCCCTTCCCTCTCTTCTGATGTGCCCAGGATCTTGGACCTGAGTAGCCACTGGACTGGGCACTATTTAAATGTGCAGTAACTCAGGAAAGGCTCCATCAGTCCCTAGAAACCTGGAAGAGAGGGTATCAAAACTTTTTTCCAGAGTCACAGAAATCATACTGACCCTTTTCTGATGGTCTCGATACTTAAATGCTCAAGACTCCTACATATTCTTTTGAGATAAAGTACTTTTAAAATAAAGTTAAAACAACAACAAAGAAATACAGAGGGCCGGGAATGTGGCTCTACAATAGCATGCAAAAGGCGCTGCCAGAAAACAAAGAAGTTCCAGGGATGGCTAAAAGTCTGCGACAATTGATGCTTAAAAGAAAAAAAAATGGGCCAGGCGATGGTGGCGCACGCCTTTAATCCCAGCACTTGGGAGGCAGAGGCAGGCGGATCTCTGTGAGTTCGAGACCAGCCTGGTCTACAGAGCTAGTTCCAGGACAGGCTCCAAAGCCACAGAGAAACCCTGTCTTGAAAAACCAAAAAAAGAAAAAAGAAAGAAAATGTTAAAGGCATTGGGGAAGAATCTGCAGTTAATACATCAGCTCGGTATGGCCTTCCCGCTGCTCCACGGCTTTGATTTGTGGAGTGATGGGTGTGTCGTTTCCACACGTCATGCACCTGTCCAGCACGCAGACAACCATCGAAGGGGAACAACCACACGGACTCAGAGCTGGAGACTGTAATAAGCGTTTCTCTGCACTTCAGGCAAAGGCTTCAGCTTGCTGTTTTTCTCAGCCAGCTGAAATATCCCCACTGAGCTTAAACACAGAGATCTGAAGGCACCAAACAGTCTCATTTTCTTAAGTGTAGCTAGAGCAAAAAGACTGAGCCATTGTGAACAGTTAACAAAAAGACTCTATCGGGCTGTAGAAACCTTACAAAGTAGACAGATTGTTGGTCTTTCTTTAAAAATAAAAAACCACCTGCCTGGTCTGTTTATCAAACAGATGAGAAATAGTGGGGAAAATCTTTCCCTCAGGGAATATTCCTGCAGCCAACCAAAGAGACGGCTGTGGCACTTTGAAGAGGCTTTGGGACAAGGAACCAGGTCTTCACAGAACAAAGCAAAGATGGTTTCCTCCGGTCCCTATTTTAGTTTACTCTTTGAACTCCCAACAGTTTATTTATTGTTATTGTTAGTATTTTCAGTTTGGCATGGATTCTTTCAAAAGTTATCTTGGTTCCCTTTTTTTTGAAGTCCTTTTCTTTTGAAAAAAAAAGGAAGAAAAAGAAAAGGTTTTGTTGACTCTGGTTCCTAATGCGCCCCACCTCTCCACCACCGCTCCTCAGGGGATGTGGTCTGGAGAGCATCCTTAGTCTGACCCCAGCTGCGGACTGGATGGGAGGGCACTGAAGCTGGGACGTGGAGATCTGAGGTAGGCGCAGTACACACCTTATCTCAACAGAAGCATGATTAGATGCGCGCCAGGAATGTGCTGAGCATCCCCGGCTCTTCTCTGTTGAGACAACTCAACACGATTCGGTTCTATTGGTACATCTCCTGTCTTTCAATTGTACAGTCTTTATCTACGGTATTCATCTCTATTAATGGGATTCATCATTGTCAGTACAGCTCATCTCATCTCTATCAACATAAGTCCAGTCTATCAATACCAATTATCTCTATCAATACTGATCATCTGCAACACTCTAACACATCCCTGTGCATAAACCTCATCTCTGTTAATATAGCTGGCCACTACCAATATAACCCCTTCTGCCCACCAGCTTGTCTCTCGCAATCTTAACTCTCTCACACAACTCTGAGGGATACGTCCGTGTTCACCCAGTGACTTCTATGTGAATAGTTGGTCATAAGTTGGTCACTCATCACTAGAGGGCATTGTGCCGTGTTCCTTGACAACAGTAGCTAAGTTGGCAGGGTGACAGCTTGTTGTATCTTTCAGCATTTTTTTTTCTTTTGGTAGAATCGTGAGACTCCAGATCTGACCCTGGAGCTTAAAACATAGCACAGTGGTGGAGTGTGCGCCCTCAGGTCAATCTCTGGCAGAAGAAAATATTAATAAATGGGTCTGGATATTTCTTCCTTAGGAATTTTGGAGGCTTCACTCCATGAAATGTACTGCTTCTTTGAGATTACTTTTTCTCCTCAATGTATTTTCCTCGGCCGTAATGCCATACATATTAATCCTAAAACAATTAATTGATTCTTTCCTTAAGTTTGATTTTCCAAGTCCTGTATATAAATATTTACTTAGAGACCTTACAGATTGTGTGTGTGTTGCATGCACGTAATCACTTTGTATGTGACCCGTGTGTGTATGTGCCAGGGATGGAGTTGGGAATCAGGTGGTGCTGGGAATTGTAAACACATTGCATCAATGTTTCTGGCACTAGGAAATAAGATAAAGCTCAGTACATCTAGGTTGTCTATCTGATATGCAGGTATATCTACATATATACATATGAAGGTATAAACATATATAAACATGGTTAAGCCATATGCATGTAATAACTTTAAAATGCTCAGCTAATGTTTCCATAATCATGAAATCCATTAAGGAGTATAGCAGCTATAAGTAAAACTGGTTTAAATGTATGTTAGTGAAAAGTCTTATTTTCTTGCAGATATGACAGCAGTTTGATCGTTTTAATCTGTTGTATTCCAGTAGACTCCATAACGCTGAATAATGTATTCTAACATCTAAATTATCAATAGGGCATAGCCATTTAAAATTAGAATAAAACTTAGGACCTGAAAATCTGTAGATAATAACTGATCAAAATGTACTATTTGGGGTCAGATGGTGGTGGCACACGCCGTTAATCCCAGCACTCGGGAGGCAGAGGCAGGCAGATCTCTATGAGTTCAAGACCCGTCTGGTCTACAAGAGCTAGTTCCAGGACAGGCTCCAAAGATACTCTGCCTCAAAAAAGCAAAGGGAAAAAAAGTACTATCTGGAAGGAGGCTAACAAGATTAATGACAGGTATATATTAATGAGAACCGATAGATAAAGAGGGATGGCTGAATTGTGAATAGCTTCTCATGGTATTCCATACTGAATTGTTACCTAAAAATTATAATATTAGGTCTGGGGGCATATAGTTCAACGGTAGAGTGGCTGTTTATCATTTGTAGAGACTTGTTTTCGATCTTCGGTACTACATTAAATTAAATTAAAATTTTTAAACAATGATATTGATCTTCTATTTTCATGTAATATCTGAAAAGATGTTTCTGTTTCAATTTGCTATTTAATTTTTGGTGTGTTCATTTATCCACTCAACAAGCATTGATTGACTCTCTTGGAATTCAGTACTAGAAATGCCAAGAAAAATAGCATTCTAAATTTGTCCCCGCGAAAACTGTTAATCTATTATTTCTTTATCAACATTCATGAAGAGCATTTGAGAACCACAGAGAGGAGGGAGAGGAAGGGCAAAGGAAGGGGAGAGGAAAGGGTTCAGGGGATTACCTCTGACAGAGCTCAGGCTATCACTCTGGACCTCCATCGTGGCACCTCAAATGATATTGCACGAAAGAAAAGATTCATAAGCTGTAAAATACTTTGTAAATGAAATGTTTTTAGCTTACACGTTTTTCCTATAGAAAGAGCACAGTCTTTTTCAACCTGAACTTTCATTCTAAAATCAACTGCTTCCTTCCTGTGAGTTTTCTGTTTCCAAATTCCAACACCATGAATAAAACCCACTCCAACCACCATGTCAGACAGGAAGTGGGCAGGTGCACCATGACCTCAGAGGGAGAAGGTGGCGGCTACAATAGAAGGCCTGTAATTCCATCAGCGGCTCAAAGGTAGAGTGTGATCCTTCTCTCTCTCCCTGCTGCTCCCTTAATCCTACTGGGTATTTGCTTGTTTGCTTAATTTAAGAAAACATAACCTCAAGCAAATGTTATTAAATTGATTCAATCTTTCTGCAAAATGCTTGATTTTCCTTAAAACCAGTCATACCCAAACCTGCCCAGGTCAGTAAGGAAACATTTCTTCTCCGACATATTGCAATGGAAATCATTGTAAGGACCAATCAGCAGGATGCATTGAGTTTAAAGGATCATAAAGAAGACCCATAGCCAGGCAGTAGGCGGTGGTAGTGCACGCCTTTAATCCCAGCACTCAGGAGGCAGAGGCAGAGCCAGGCGGATCTCTGTGAGTTCGAGGCCAGCCTGGTCTATAAGAGCTAGTTCCAGGACAGGCTCCAAAGCTACAGAGAAACTCTGTCTCGAGAAACCAAAAAAATAAAAAGAGCAAGACCCACAAGGGTTCCCCAGCACAAGCCCTGGATTGGAACTTGGAGGATGAGGAGCCCCGGGGGTTACGTTGCCTCTGACTCTGCTATCTGGGGACTTTGCCTTCTGCTGTATTACTGCTTTAAGCTGTGTTTGTAGTATAATGGAAACTGAAAGACAACCACCAACTGGTAATCGAGTCCCTCCGTATCGGTACAGTCATGCCTGCGACAGTCACATTCCAAGAGATGAGAAGAGCAGCTTCGATTCATTCTACTTGTGGAAAATAAAAAAGAAAGAAATGCCTCTACTTATTTTGAATGATGGCTCATTCTAGAATATTGGCTGTCAAACGTGAGCTGTGAAAACCTTGGAAGGCTAGACACAAAAGTCATAATAATATTTAGTATAGTATTCCTTTCTTGAATGGACCTTCATTTTTTCTGGTTGAAGACTTGTTTTTCTTTTTATTTAAAATGTCATTCCAAGGCAACAGATATTATAAAAAATGACCTGGGCATACTTGCACAGAAGGGGTCTAGAAACGGAATTATACTTCAATGAGTTCAAGCCCCAAAGCCCTTGAACTTCTCACCATACATTTGTGAGAAAAGGTGTCTGTCAGCCACGGAAGCAGATCATCCACACTCAGCCATGGGCGTTCCCAGAAACAGGTAGAGATGTAAAAGAAATTAGTTTGGGGCAAATGTACTGGAGTCTTCTCCCTAACTATAAAATCTTGGCCACTCTTTAGCCGCATATGACAAATGATCCAAGATACCCATAACGATCTCAAAGCAGCTGAACGCTACTCCCTCCTAAAATGACTAAGTGTATTTCCTTTAAGTTGTATTTTGAAACAAAAACAAGGCTTACCACTTTGAAGAAACCACAGGAAGCCATATGGTCCCACCCAAAGTTCCTGCAGGCAAACTGTCCTCCTGGGGAAGAAGGTTCAAGGTGTTTTTAAGAGCGGAGCTTTCATGTTTCCCACACATTAACAATGGCGCTTCCTGTTTTGACCTCTAACTATACTGAGGCTATCATGAAAGCAGATCGTGGACTTGTCCCTTCTGCACAGTAAAACCCGGTATAGTCTCCCTCGTGGTGTGTATAGAGTTCAAATGGAGATGACCACAGCACAGTTCTCCCAAGGTTGTGTAAATATCGACAGCAAGCCCCCAAAGGATTCAGTGGTGTACAGTACCCTAGCCATGAGCTGAGCGTAGGTTCCAGTTGAGTGTGCAGGTACTGGTACTCCTTATCTGAAGTGGATTGAGGCTGCTTGCTGCTCTCCGGGGCCTGTGTTTTATTAAAGCTATACCACCCTCAATGGGTTAAGACTCAGTGGTTTCTCCCTTCTGTCTGAATTCTTCCTTTTTTTTATTCTCTCCATTTATGTGTGTTTTCAGGCAAGGTTTTCTTAGTTCCTGTTGGCTTTGAATGCTGCCCCAGCATCCCAGGTTATGCCAATATGCCCAATTAAGCTACCTCCTATGGGGAAAGGGATAAAGTTACAGAGAGAAAGACAAAAGTTAGGCTGGAGGAAAGGAAAGAAACGGGGAGAAAATATAGAAAAAGAATGAAAAAACTATCCATTCAAATAAAAAGAAACTGGTTATTACAGTCAATAGGAAAAAAAATAACTTTCTCATTAAATGACTTTCTTTTCTTCTTAAATATAACGTGTAAATTACTAGAAATGTGTTTGACTTGAGTTAAGTCTGCACAGATATGTAAATGTTTTATAAGGCTGCTTCATTTAAACTACTTCAGTAATTGGGATAAACCCAATAAAAAGCAAAATCCTTCAGGTGCTTTGTTTCGTATTGTTGCTAACGGCTTACATGTGATTTACTTTAAAAATTTAAAAAACCATCTGCTTCAGACAGATTCCCAATCGCTACCCAGGCCAAATGATACTGCACGATAAAGCATCGCTACGGCAGGAGATAAGCCAGACATCTCGAAGCGCAGGATCTGTGGAGCCATCTAGCTAACAGCAACTTGCAAAGTCTGGAATCTGTGCGACGACGGGGTGAGCAGATGTTGGAAGATATCAGGAGGAGATCTGAGGGAAGCAAAGATAATTAGGAAAGAACGCTTTTAGCCGAATGCATTCTGGGATGGAAGTAAATGTTTGTGATGCCACAGGCTTTCTGATACAGCGATTACGATTTTTGATTAGGAGTCCTAAAAAAAACTGTGGCTCTGAAAGAAACAACAACCCCAAACCAAGGTTTGCCCTCCTCCCATGGCAGTGAACAACCGACTTGATCAAATGATTTTACTGCAAAAATTATCATTGATAGGTGATGGTTTTGTTTTGTTGGAAAAGAAAGAACTTTGTGTAGCCCATGCTATCTCCAAACTCTTTATATAGCAAAGGGCCAAGGACCACCTTAAACTTATGAGCCCCTATTTCCAACAGCCTTCTCAGTGTTGGGGTGATAGACCTCTTCACCTGGTTTACATGGTGCCAAGAATTTACCCAGGGCTTTGAACACACTGGACAAGCTTTCTACCAGCTGAGTTACACCCCCAGCCCAGAGGCATAAAGATAAAGTTCCCTTTTCACCCAAGGATAATCTCGTGTCCTATGAAATTTGGTGAAATTATAAAGTAAGATTTGAAAGCTCAAGGATAAATGATCTTCGCAAGGAAAAACAAGCACAGATACGCAGACACTAGGAGAACGAATCGGCCCTGAAAAAGAATCACAATATGGAGAAACAAGCTGCAGATTCGAGTTTGATGGGAGGGGGATGTTAGGATGCTAATTAGGCTCACAACCATTTCCCCAGAATTTCACTCCAGGACTTCAAGTTGACACTGTTTTGACCTCTCCCCTACCTAGAGAGGTAAAGCAGGTCTTCCTCCTTTTTTGTTTGGACGTGGCACCTTGATAACTTGGTGGACTGGACCCCATAGCTGCTGCGAGGGTAAATCTCTCATCCAACCCACTCTGGACTTAAGACATTGCCACCAAGGCCATGCTGAGGATTTTTAATGTCTCTATGGCACAGCTTTGTACCGCCCTACTTGGAAACGTTTCAAGTTGACGTCATTCAAGTCAACCGTGAGCAATGTTCAATGGGTGAGTGCATCCAGGGTTAGGTACTATTTTGTTGAAGACACAACTTGAAGTATTACAGAGCAAAAAAAAAACAAACTGATTCCTGAGGCAGAGGCAAGCCCATCTCTGTGTATTTGAGGCCAGCCTGGCCTAAACTGAAAGCCCCAAGAAGAAGAGAAAGGAAAAGGGAAAGAAAAACAAAAACAAGAACGAAGGATGCCAGGAAAAGTTTTGTTGGCCTTGATTATGAGATTCACGTGCCTTGACCCTCTCTCTCTTTCAAAGCCCTTTCTGAGTTCTTGGCTGATTAGCAAGCGTAGCAACTGCTAAGCCTAGTAAGGGAGATAAAGTATGTGTCACATAAAAATGCTTGTTGTGTGCGAAAGGAGTCACTCCCCTGAAGCCTTCAGCGTTAGGTAGGTCTAGGGTACTTCCAGCGTGCTTTAATTTATTCTTCTTGTGCATGCGTATGACATAGGGGTGAAGGCATGCCCGGTAAACTAGGAAGAGAGCTTGTTGGGTTGGTTCTTTTCTTGCAACAGGTGGGCTCCAGGGAGCAAATTCAGACTGCGAGCCGTGGTGTTCAATGCCTTTACTCTCTGAACCGTCTCTCCTATCCACGTCTGGGTTTTTAAGAAACAGTTCACATCGGGAGAAATGAAGCAGAGGTAGCTGATTCTTTGCCATCTCACTAAGAGACGTTGAGTGTCACCCCATGGTTTTTGAAGTCTATACAACCATAATTACAAGGAGTGAAATAAGGCAGAGACTGTCAATTTCGTTTGCCTTCATCCTTTCTATCAGCTACAAGATTCTAGGATGAGATGCACAGAATGTTGAGTGGATGACACCATTGTCAGGCAAGCGTTCCATAAAGCAATATACAAAAGAATTACTTGTGCTTTAACTTTCTGTGTATAGGAGAGTAAGGGTTGCCAGGGACCGAACCCAGGGCCTTCTGTATATCAAGCTAGTGTTCTACCACAGAGCTACAACCCTCAGCTGTTAACTCCGTGGAAAAACTTGTCAAATCAGATCAGAAGGAAACAGCAACCAAACGTTTTCATTCCTACTGCGACATATAACTGTCTATCCAAGGTAGTGGTCCGTGTGCATGCTGGTTTCCCCACATCCCAATAATTTATACAGTAGAAGCTCTGAAAGTAGTTAACAACTTGGCAAAATATTCATGCAGATCAGAAAAAACTAGAAAATTATTAGACGAATAATATGTGCAAAATAGTAACGAGAAGGGTATATTGCTGGCCATCACCTTATTTACTCAAATTGATCATTCATCCCCAAATGGTTCATTTACATTGTAGGTTATACTAGACAAAAAAAAAAAAGTCAAGACAAACTGATGATTAAAACTTCCAGCGTTAGGGTGGCAGAGGCAGGTGGAACTCTTGAGTCTGAGGCCAGTCTAGTCTACAGAGTGAGTTCCCAGGCAGCCAGCACTACACAGAGAAACTCTATCTCAAAAAAAAAACAAAAACAAAAACAAAATCTGAGTTCAATCCCTAGGACCTACATAGTAGAAGCGGAGAAGCACGTCTTACAAGTGGTCCCCTGACTTACTCTTCTAAGCTCTAGCTTCAGCCCTCATATAAAAAGAAAGAAAGGAAAACACAAGCCAAGCCTTGCAACAGCCACTTCAGTTCTAATGCTGGAGAGGCAGAGACAGCAGGATCCCTGGGGCCTGGCTGCCTACTTGGTCCATGAGAGACCTGTCTGAAGGAGACATTCTGAAGACACCAAGATGGAGGACTGCTGAGAAACAGCAGCAGAGGTCGACCCAGCCTGGGCTCCATACACAGGCAGCCGAAGATGTGCATCTGTGCACACACACCACACATGCGAAGAAATATATGCATTAAGACATGTTAAGGGCTGGAGAGATGGCTCAGCCGTTAAAGACTAGGATCACAACCAAAACTCTAAGACATGTTCAAAGCAAGTGTAGCATTCATGATGCTGGCATTACTAGAAGAGTTAAAGATACAAAAACAAAGCTATGCTCCTGCATCGGTGTTTACCATTCCCTGAGGACTTCCTATTGGACAAAGAAAATGGAAAAAGTCGGAATCCTGCTTTCCACATCTCCCTTGACATTGCTCTATACTCTTTATTATTTTTTTAATATTGCACCTTGAGATTAGCTATAACAAAGGTCCGATTTTAGAGATAAAAGAAAATGACTTGCAGGCCCAGGCAGATGGGTAGGCATTTCAGGTCAGTGCCAACTATGAAGCACACAGAGGGGTCCACTTCCTGGGTGGAAACTCCAGTTCCAGCTATGGGGAAGCTGAAGTGTGAATTAATTGTTGATTACAACCCTCTTCCAACTTCAGGCACTCCTGGCTGCCCAGTGTTGGGGGTACACGTCAAACTCTGATTTCCAAACTCTTTGTACAGGAAGTATGTAATTGAAAGGGGGCTTCAGGAGAAAGATCCAAGAAAGGAGGGCAGGAGTGGTCATATGGGAATCCTCATAAATGTTTGTTTCCACTGAAACAGGGCAAGTATGTGAATCCGGTAAAATTAGTACCAGGGGTGCATCAGGAGTTGTAGGAGGTGTTAAGGTTACTTCTCCAAACTAGACTTTATGTGCTATGCTAGGCAGGGTCTCAGGTTTACAGAATTATAAGGAGATTTTTCTTGTTATCAGTAGAGACAATTAAGATAACTCTGCCTTGTGTGTGTGTGTGTGTGATATATGTTTGTGTGTATGTGTTTTGGAAGTGGGGTACCATAGGGATCAAACCCAGGACAGTAGGGTAACCCTGCCTTGTGTGTGCATGTGTGTGGCGTGTATGTTTGTGTTTATGTGTGTGTTTGTATGTGTGTGTGTGTTGGAGTGGGGTATCACAAGGATCAAACCCAGGACAGTAGGGTAACCCTGCCTTGTATGTGTGTGTGTGTGTGGTGTATGTTTGTGTGTATGTGTTTTGGAAGTGGAGTATCATAGGGATCAAATCCAAGATAGTAGAGTAACCCTGCCTTGTGTGTGTGTGTGTGTGTATGTGTTTATGTGTGTGTTTGTGTGTGTGTGTGTGTGTTGGGAGTGGGGTACATAGAGATCAAACCCAGGACAGTAGGGTAACCCTGCCTGTGTGTGTGTGTGTGTGTTGGGAAGGGGGTATCACAGGGATCAAACCCAGGATACTGAACATGTTAGGCAACACTAACCTGAACCACATCCCTAGCCCTAGTAATGTGAGTCTCAGTCATGTTTCACATCTGTTTTGTAGGTGGTGTAGTGGTTTCTGCATTTTTTTTTCTTTAATGCTGGTCTACTAGTTTTTCAGTCATTAAAAATGTATGTCTATTTAAGAATAGCCTGAGCTATCGGGAGACCTTGCCTCAGAAAAGGGTCCGGGATGTTGCTGGTTGTTGTTGGTGGTGGAGGCTGCTTTGCACACCTTTAATCCCAGCATTCTAGAGTAGAGGTGGGCAGATCTCTGCGAGCTCGAGGCCAGCTACCCGGCTACACAGTAAGACTGTCTCCAAAACAGCTAGTGGAGGAGGGAAGACGTTGTCTAGTTAGGGAGATAACTCTGTCGGTAAAGACTTGCTTTCTAAGTATGGGAGACTGAGTCTGATCGCTAAATATCACATAAAAAATTCTGCTAGGAAAACAAAGACAGACGGATCCCTGGCAGCCCGGCTCACTTGGCAAGTTCTAGACCAGTGGAAGTCGGCAATGCAAAAGAGCATGGTTAGAGTGAAAAATGCCCCCCATAGGCTCCGGTTGTTTAAACACTAGGTCTCTGATTGTGGGGCGCTGTTTTCAGAGGCCACGGAACCTTTAGCAAGTGAAGCCTGGGGGGCGCTGTTTTCAGAGGCCACGGAACCTTTAGCAAGTGAAGCCTGGCTGGAAAAAGCGCCACACGGGAAGTTCTGCGTCAGCGTTTACGGCCACGCCCACTCCCAGTTCTCCTTCCGCTTTCAGTTTAGGGTTGAAGATGTCGTGACCTTTCCCTTTCCTGACCTGTCCGTAGCTTTCACACCTTCCTCCTCGTGGATTCTGCTTCTGGAGCCATCAGCCAAAATAAACTCCTTCCATCAATTGCATTTGGTCACGATAAATTAAACGCAGCAGCAGAAAGGACCAAATGCAGAAGTCAGCGCTGGAAAGCGGACCTGCTGAGGTGAATATTGTTTTCCATTTGCTTGGGTTTGATGTTGAGTGTTTTTGTTTTGTTTGTTTTGGAGGTTTGGGGGTTTTGTCTTTGTTTTGTTTTATTGCTGTTTTGTTTTTGAATGTAGAATACTTGAGAATTTAGAACTAGAAAAAACAGTCGAATGCCGCAAAGCAGAGTTTAATAAGACGTTTCAGCAGGCGCGTGGAACCAGTGCTGCTAAGGAAGGAGGGGCCCAGTTTAAGTGGTTTCAGAGGGAGTGGGGTCTCTTAGGAACTGGGATAGAGGCCATTTTTTGTGACCCTTTGGCAAGGAATCTGGCTGCCTCCGGCCTGTATCTCAAGAGCTTTCCCGACGCAAACTAAAAAGCAATGGACTAATTTCTTTCTCGAAGGAAACCTCCCAACAGTGTAACAACGAGGCTGTGGCATTGCAATTACTGCTTATTCTCATACAAATTTACAAAGAAAAGAGCAAGTGGGGCAGGCAGAAAAACCATGTAAAGGGGGCGGGGCCTAGCCGCAGCCCGGGGATAGAGGGGGCTGTGAACTGTGAGGAAGATGCTTCCGGCTCTGCACTGGCCCTGTGTGAAGGGTGAGACCAGCCCAGGTTATGAAAGGAGAAAGCCGCAGGGGTTGCTTGCTTCTAGAAAACAATCATTTCAACAAACAAAACCTGCTGCTAATGTGGGCAGTGGGGCCCAGGAGCCATCTTGAGCTGGCAGCTACACCTGGCAGCTAGTGTCATCAGCCTATCACTGGCTTTTGAACTAAGTCTCTATCTTTTGGATTTACTAAGAAAAACTTGGGGGCCAGATGCTGGGGTGAAAACCTGCTAGCTCAGAGAGGCAGAGAAAGCAGCTGGCTGACCAGCTCTCCTATGTCATCTGAAACAAAACTCCCCGAGCAGCAGGATGTTTTTCTCATCTACTTTCTCTCTCTCTCTCTCTCTCTCTCTCTCTCTCTCTCTCTCTCTCTCTCTCTCTCTCTCTCTCTCTCTCTCTCTCTCTTTCTCTCTCTCTCGCTCTCTCTCACCTCCCACTTTCCCCGTACTGGTACTGGTTACTTCCATCCATTGGTTGCTTGCTCTGCTTCCTGGCCTATGGTTGATTTTATTTAAATAACAAAATCTCATGGTTTACAGTAAGTTCAAATAGCTTGCCACAAGACGAGGGCATTGGATCCCTTGGAACTGGATTTACAGACAGCTGTTAGCTACCACGTGGGTGTTGAAAAATCAAACCCAGATCCTTGAAAGAGAAGGAGTGTTCTTTTGTGTTTTGTTTTGTTTGTTTTATTTTTGTTTTTATCTTTCAAGACAGGGTTTCTCTGTGTAACAGTCCTGGCTGTCCTTGAACTCACTTTGTAGACCAGGTTGGCCTGGAAATCACTGAGACCCATCTCCCTCTGCTTCCCAAGTGCTGGGAATAAAGGTGTGCTCTACCACCACCCAGTGAAGGCAGAGTTCTTTTTTTTTGTTAATATTTATTTATTATGTATACAATATTCTGTCTGTGTGTATGTCTGCAGGCCAGAAGAGGGCACCAGATCTCATTACAGATGGTTGTGAGCCACCACGTGGTTGCTGGGAATTGAACTCAGGACCTTTGGAAGAGCAGGCAATGCTCTTAACCTCTGAGCCATCTCTCCAGCCCCTGAAGACAGCGTTCTTAACTGCTGGGCCATCTTATCATCCCAGGAGCTATGAACTTCATTGACTCACGATTTTTTTTTTTGTCTGCATTTGTTGGCAAGTCTAGACATCTGACATTTCTAGGTGTGCTAACTGAAGATTGGATGATAGGAAAAAGGTGAACGATATTGCGATATTGTTTGCTTCTGACTAGAAATCTGGCTTATGAACAAATAAAAATTGACGGGGACCAGTAGGGCTCATAGATAGGCTACATCTGCCTTAATTCCAATCCCGTTGCTGTGATAAACAGACCTTTACAAAGTCACTTCAAGGGACAAGGGCTTATTTGATTTAAAGGTCTAGTGCAGTTTGGTCCGTTGTAGCAGAAGTCAAGGAGGTAGAAATGTGTTCGGAATAGTCACACCCACATCTGTCGAGAGCGCAGAAGAATGAACGCAGGTGTGCTTACTACTCAGATGGTTTTCTTCAGTCGTCTACAATCCGTGACCCAAACCCAGGGAATGGTGCAATCCGTAGCAGGGTTGGCCTTCCCAAGTGAGATCTTGACGATGTCCCACAGACACATCTGCGGTCCAGCCTGAGTCAGACGGGCCTTCATTGCGACTCTCTTCACAGGCCACTTTAGCTTGCGTCAAGTTGAGAATTCAAAGTAGACGTTCGAGAATATTATAAGAAAAAGTCAATGCCTGTAACTGTGTCAAAGGAGACTCTAAATTAGAAACCCTGAGATGAAAGCAGCTCAGAGTAGAACAGGGCTTGGGGACTTTCTAATGCAGAGCGTTTTCTCCGCATTCTTCCTAGACTTCAGGTACTGAGTGGGCTGTCACAAGCAAGGATCTTTGATTTAAGGGAATGGAAAGATTAATCCAGAAGGACCCAGTTTTTGTCATCTGCAATGCCACAGCTCTCTGGTGAACCCTCACGGACAGACTTTGTCCGTCTTTGCTGTGTCTCTGCCCTCACTTGCCTAAGGTACCAAAGGCCGTGGGAAAGCATTGCATGTAGTTAGATCCTAGATTCTTCTGTGGGTACAACAGTGTCCTTTGTAAATGAGCCACTGGCCTTTATAAAGTCATGACGGTAGTATACCCAATATTGTGAAACTCGCTATTAACCTTAGCATACTTATCTATCATGTAACAAATGGGAAGAATAAAAACATTAAAAAACCAAAGTAAAACTACCTTCTACAATAATATACCCTTTGACGGCAATCATTTCCATTTCAGAGAGGAATGGGGGAGAGAAGGAGGGAGGGAGGGAGATGGAGGAAGGAAGGATACAGGAGAGAGCTTTTCTCTGGTCTTAGGATCCAAGGGACAGGATGGGACTGTGGAGCATCCTGATGTAAACAGGCTAGAAACCTTTGTGACTTTTTTTCAGTAAGTTCGCAAGTTGCCATGGTAACTTCTATGACACTGTGGGAGTTTTAGGATACAAATTTTGATTACATTTTTAAAAGAGGATATCAAGTGCGTGCATTGAAAGAGTGTGGAAAGAATCTTTTAGAAGTAGATCCCAGCTCCTTGACGAGACTGATTTGAGCTTTTGAAACGGTGCCTGGGGAGGAAAACAAAAGAGCTATACCAACTAGGGAATCTTGCTACACCTGGAAGAAAGTGCTCACACCCGTTAGGGAGGCTGACCAATCCCTGCTCTGAAGTCATTTACATGCACACATCTCTCTAGGAGTCTAAGGTGCAAGATGCACGGCTTTCTGCTTGCTTGTCTTGTCCCTTGGTTTTCCTTCCAAAAGACTCCCTTTCAATGCAGTCTTTCCATTCCGGTTCGTCTGTCTGTACCTGAATCCCTTCTTAATTTTCTTGAGAAAAAAAGCAGAAATGAAAAGATTCTAAAGACAGAAGTTTTGAATGAGAAGGAGTATTCCTAGAAGAAGCTTGATAACCGTACCGTGACCACCTTTGATTTTTTGCTCATTTGCTTTGTGAAGTCCTGGAGTTAAACCTAGAACCTTGGGCACGTGGGGCACGTGCTATAATCACTGAATCACATTTCCATCCCATTTATAATTTTTTTATCAATTTATTTTTTTTAATTTCATTTTTAATAATAATGTGTATTCTGTTGTGGGTGGGTGTGGGTTTGTGAATGTACACTCAGTGCCCATAGGAGCCAGAAAAAGGCATCAGCTCCCCCCTGGAACTGGAGTCACAGGTTGTTGTGAGCTGCCCTGCTTACTTACATGCTGGGATGGAACTTGGATCCTTTGTTAACTGCTGAGCCAGTTCTCCATCCCTGACTTTTATTTTTGCCATGTGGTCTCATTAAGACTGGCGTTGACTTACATTGGCTGCGCTGTACCTCTAGACCCCTGTTATCTACCCTGTTGTGTGTAGCGACATCTGACTTGGCCACTGGGGCTTCTCAGAGCAGTGGACCATGCTTTTGCAGAAACAGAGCTGAATAAGCGAACAGGCCTTCTTCTCAGGGCTTCATCTCTACCAGGAAATTTTCACCCTCAATAGGCAATGGAAGCCAATACAAAGCAACATTAAAACAAAACAGAACCCGAAGTAATCAAACAGCCTCTTGCCAACCATGCTCTTCAAGGCTCCCCAAGGAGTCTTCCTATTTAGTGCCTGACATACAACTTTGAAAAGCCAAGACCAGAACACCTTTGACCAAGCTTAGCATTGATCCATGAGAAAATCACCTGAAGAAAGCAGAAATAGAAAATAGTCAAGTCCTATACCCGATATTATTTCTCCCAACTCCTAGAACAAAACAAAGGTGGCCATTCTCTCTACTCTTATTCAGTGTAGAGCTAGAAATCACATCTAGAGCAATAAGACAAGAAAAAGATATGAAAGGGATATGAACAAGCAAAGGAAGAAATCAAATTCTCCCACTTTTAGATGGCATGACCCTGTAGTTAAAGGAGCCTACAGACTTCACAGAAACTCTTAAAACTAGTAGGTACACTCAGCAAAATCCGTATTTTTTTAAAAAAAAAAAAACTAGTATCTTTTAAAAATAACAACAATGAACTTGCCTAGAAAAACAGAAAATTATGGTTCGTTCACAATAGTTTTAAAGAGTAAAATAAAGTACTTAGGTGCAAACATAACCAAGACCCCTACAATGAAAACTTTAAGATACTGAAGAATAAATTAGGAAGATGCTAGGAGAGGGAAGACCTCCCTCATCATGGATTGAAGGATTAATATTGTTTTAAAGAAGTGCTATGTAGCCAAAAGCAACCTAAGACTCAACCCAAGTCCCAACAAAATTCAAATGATAAGGGCTGGAGAGATGGCTCAGTGGTTAAGAGCATTGCCTGCTCTTCCAAAGGTCCTGAGTTCAATTCCCAGCAACCACATGGTGGCTCACAACCATCTGTAAAGAGGTCTGGCGCCCTCTTCTGGCCTTCAGGCATACAGACAAAATATTGTATACATAAATAATAAATAAATATTTTAAAAAAATTCAAATGATAATCATCACAGAACTAGAAATAAAAATCTTAAAATTCATATAGAAAGCCAGAGGACCCTGAATTGCTAGGACAATCTTTAGCAGAAAAGGCGATGATGAAGACATAACACTTGATCTCAAATTATATTAAAAAGTCATGATAAGAAAACAGCATATCCTTGGCAAAAGAAACCAAAGAAACTTATAGACAGTGGGCTAGAGTAGATGACCGAGCAGTACGTCATTAGAGATTTCAAAAGTGTGCATTGGAGAAAAGACTTCTCTTGAATAAGGATGCTGGGGCCAGGCAGTGGCACATGCTTTTAGTCCCAGCACTTGGGAAGCAGGTGGATCTCTATGAGTTCAGGGACAGCCTGGTCTCTAGTATCAGGACAGCCAGGGCTGTTATACAGAGAAACCCTGACTCGAAAAAACAAAACAAGGAAAAAAACGGGAGGGGATGGAGGGAGTTTTCTGGTGCAAAGTAATTTTCTGCATATAGAAGAATGAAACTGGATTCTTGTCTCTTAATGTGCCCAAAGAAATCAATTCAAAGTAGGCCAAAGACTTTAACTTTGGCATAACTAGATAAAAATACTAGACTTCTTTAAGGCATAAGCAAGGGTTTTCTGAAAAGGATGCCAACAGAATGGCCCAAGGAATAATTCCGAAAACTGACAAAGTAAACTCAGGACATTGAAAGGCTTCTGCACAGCAAACAATCAGATAGGAGAGACAGACTACAGAATGGGGGAAAAAAAAAACTTGCACCAAATACAAGTCCGACAAGCGATTAGTATCCACCGCATATGGGAATTATACAAATCAGGACGAGGGCTGTAGCTCAGTTGGCAGAGTGCTTGCCTAGCGTGAACAAGGCCTTAGTTTGATCCACAGAACCGCTTCAGACAGACGCGGTAGAACATACCTATCTGTAATACCAGCATGTAGGAGGGGGAAACGAGAAAACCAGAATTTTAAGGTGACCCTCAAGGCCAACCTAGGCTGCAGGAGATCCTGCCTCCAAAAAATAAAAAGTGAAAGAAAGGAAGAAAATTTCTTTTGAAACTATACTTAATCTAAATGCCACAACAAAAGCACAACCAATGACAAAATAAAACAAATTATCCAATGAATAAATGGGCCAGTAACACAATAGAAGAGATACAAATGGCCAATAAAACATTTGCAAAATGTATCTGTTTTAATATGCAGTTAATTAAGATGCAATTTAATATGCAAATGAAAGTCTGTCCAGCAGTCATCTTGAAGAAAACAGAAGAGAGGGAATTTGAAGAATACAGTGAACTGCATTCATCGCTGTTGGAGTGCAGATTTTCACGGGAGTCAATATCGAGATTAAAAAATATACATATCGGGTTGGGGGAGTAGCCCAGTTGGTAGTGTTTTTCTAGCATGTACTAGGCGGTGGATTCAATCCACAGTACACATAGAACTGATTATTGTGGTACATGCCTGAAAACAGCAGGGTCAGATGTTCAAGGTCACCCTCCTGTACAAATCATCCTTTTGTACAGATGAAATTAGAGGTGGCTGTGGGCTTCCTGAAACGTTGCCTCAAAAGCAAAGTAACAGAACAACAACAGCAACAACAAGGGGGGGGGCAGGTGGAGAGATGGCTCAGCTGTTCGGAGCCTTGCTGCTTTAGTAGAGAAGCCATGTTCAGTACCTGCTGGCCACCTAGTGACTCAAAACCCTCTGTAACTCCAGGTCTGTGGAGTCAGAAGCCTCCTCTGAGCTTCTCAGGTACTCGGTACACACACGGTGTTTATGCAGCCAGAGCACTCATACACATAATGTAAAATGAATCTTAAAAAGGGAGGGGCCACCCCCAGGAACTAGAACTACGGCATAGCAAAGTTCTATCACTCTTGGGTACGCGCTGAAGGGACTCAGCCAAAATACACATTTGATGGTACAGCTGTTTAGAACCAGCCCAGCTCTCTATCAGTAGATGAGATGAATGGACAAAGAAAATGCGGTACGTGTACACAATGTTATATAAGTGAATGTATTTTTAAAGAAAATTAGATCATAATATTTAGAGGGAAAATGGGGAGACCCAGACATCACTATGTTAAGTGAATCACGTTCCTGCATGTTTCAAGTGCGAAATCCAAGTTTTGGAATATGTGTTGGGGGGGGTGTATCATGAAACCAGAAGTGACGTCACAAAATGGAAAGAAGACATTTCAAAGGAAAGAGAAATCGGGAAAGGGAACCAGTGCGATAAGAAGATAGCGAACTGGAAGCGTCACGATGCCAGCCGGTAATCTCAGCACTAGGAAGGCAGGCACCGGAAGACTCAGAATTCCGGGTCGTCCTCAAGTAGACAGGAGACTGAGGCCAGGCTGGGGTGAGACACCAAAAAACGAAAGAAGCAGAGGCGAGGACTGACTGACTACCCGAGGGAAAGAGAGGAGCCAGCCAGAGAGGCGTGAGAGGTCCAGGGAGAGCAGGGGTGGAGACAGTAACAAGTGCAATGACACACAGGTATGAAGTGTTATTCTTTCGCATGCCAGTCTATAAATAGGGGGAAACAAGAAAAATCAAGGTTCAGCAACCTCCAGATTCCTGAATACGAATTAAAGCAAGTCACTACTGAAAGATTTACATTTAGTTTAGACTTCTCTACAGCAATTACAGAGTGCATCATGGATTACTGTGAACATCTTCGCTTCAGAGCAGACCTCGTCCCTTCTCTATTTTTGCACAGTTTACAAGCTGAGAGTGTCTTTTAAACGTTTAACGCTTGAAAAAAGAAAAGGAGAGAATATTTTTTGACGTGTGGAAATGGCGTAAAACATGAATTTCACCCTTCCATAAAGTTCGACTGGAACACGACCACACTTGTTTACGCATACACTGTCTGGGACGACTTCTGGACAGTTGTCCACAGACCACCTGTCAAGCAAAACCCAAATATTTACCACTTGGGCCTTTGAAGAAAAGGCTAGCTTGTCCCTGACGTAAATCATGGTCTCTACTCTTGCCAGAGAGCAAGCTGAATCATCTAACAATGTCATTAATCAAATTATATTAGTACTAAGCTAAAAAAGAGTGGTTTCAATAAAAGCTCACTGCCCTGAACCTAAAGACAAAGAGCAGACTCCTGGGATGGAGCGTGAAGAAGGTAAAATACACAGAAGAGAACAAGAGACACTAATTTCGTCGACAGAAAGCAAGAAGCTTTCCAGTGTAATTTGCTGTCGGGATTCCTTTCTCACACAGGAAGCTAAAAGGCCGCGTTTCCACCCAAGTGGAAACTATAAAGGCCCCGCCGTTCAGTGATTCTTTTTCCAGAAGAGCTAATGGCCAGTGTATGAAAGTTCAATGTCTAACCTTGTTTGTCAAACTGAAGTAGGACGTGCTGGAAAAGTACAAAGGAGGGGGACTTGCAGACGTATTGCCCGGGACTTTGTTATCTTTCATTAACTCCAACGACCCTAGAAACTGGAAACCGTGCCAAGGGCATCTTCAGTGTAGGAAAAAGCCAAGTCTGCATTCTAAATCGATGCAAAGGTATAGATCAGATTATAAAGTTTGAGGTAAGGGGGTATAGCTCCGTGCCTGCCTAGCCTGCCAGAGGCCATGGGTTCAAATCCCAGCACCGTATACACTGGGTGTAGACGCGCACACCGTGTAACTTAGCAGTTGAGAGGCAGAATGGGGGCTTTAGACTATGTTATAGTTGGGACGCCTTAGCTAACAGCCTCAGCCTGGGTCTCACAGTGCTTCTGTGAGAGGAGACTCCAGAATGCTGAGTTCCCAGATACTTACAGCCCCACATCTCCCACAGGGAGTTTCCTCAGCGCTCATGGCCTGTAAACAGAGTCGGCTGGGTGCGGGCTCAGGCACCGGTAAGGGATTCCCTCAGACCCCTGTCTTGTTCCTCATAGGCCATCAAAGCTACCATCTCCCGCCCCAATCTGCTGGGAGAAAGCGTCTACTCCGCCAGCATCAACATTTCCTTGCTTGCTCTGCAGCTTTTCCCAGGATTTGATTTCTCACTGGGGTTGAAGCCCATTCTCCAAAGGCCATGCCTTTTCTAGAATCTTCGTGGGAAGCGTTTACCATTCCGGTTACTTCCAGAATGCACACCATTTGGTATTAGGCATCCTAGCACGCACTACCTTCTCTTACACAGTTTCAAGGAACTGAAGAGACAGTCGTGGTCCAGTAGTGTGGGCACAAAGGGTGCTTGATAGGTTAACTTCCTTTACATCAGCTTGACCCAAGCTGACGTCATCTGAGGGGGACCGCAATGGAGAAAACACCTCCACAGTAGTGGTTCTCAGCCTTCCTAATGCTACTCCTCATGTTGTGCTGACCCCCGCCAGAAAATTATTTCATTTTGCTACTCTGAATGAATTCTCGTGTAAACATCTACTATGTTGCCCCGTGAAAGGGTAACTCCCTCTTCCAGGGGGTCCTGACCCACAGGTTGAGAACCCCTGCTCCCTAAGCTCAGCCTGTAGGCAAGTTGATAGGGAATTTTCTTAGTCAGTAGTTGATGTGAATGGACCCAGTCCATGGTGAGTGAAGTCACCCCTGAGTTGGTGGTCCTGGGTTTTATAAAAAGCCAGGCTGAGCAAGCCATCATGAACAGCTCTCCTCCATGGCCTCTGCATCAGCTCCTGCCTCCAGGTTCCCACCTCGTTTGAGTTCCTGCCTTGACTTTCCTCCAGGGACTGTGATTTAGGATGCCTAAGCCAAATAAACCTTTTTCTCTTCAAGTAGCTTTTGGTCATGGTGCTCCATCACAGCAATAGGAAACAAGCCTATTGCTTTTCGGGGGAAACTACGAATTGTTCGGTCAATACGCTGGGCTTTTAGATTTCTTGGGTCTTAGTTCACAACGCTTCACGAGTGAGCAGTGCACTGCAAGGCCTGTCAGGATCACTGCTGCAGGTCTCCAGGGAGCTTTCATTTCCCCTAGAGCCGAAGGTATAACTGCCGAGAGGAGGAAGGCGCTCTCAGCTGAAGCGGAGCGTGGGACGAAGGCACCTCGGCTGGTAGCCGGTTCTGAGGAAGCTGGGGAACCCACTCTGAAAGTAAGGCTTGCTGCAAAAGCTGAGATGTAATGAATGTCAGATCTTTCGATAGAGAATGCATGTAATATGAATCTGGATTTCTGGAAATGGCTTACACTGCTTGGCAGCCACAATCAGCATTCCAACTTTGCACAGAGCCTCATCCATCTGTCTGGAGGTTTTTCTCTGTTCGCGAGTCCTGATTTGGAGAAGAGAGAGACACCTCTTCTTCTTACTTTTTTTTTTTACCAGTCTTCTTTTCTGGCTTTGGAGCAATATACTTTATATTAACTGATAATTATTGTCACAGCTTTGAAACATTATTGTCACTTTATTTTTCTGCTTTGAGACAGGCTTCACCCCGGCTTGCACAGGCTGGTCTGCTGCTCTAAGTTAAGGTGATCCTCCTGCCTCAGCCCTCCTGATGCTGGGAGTACTGGTATTACTAGCCAATGCCGCCGCTCCCTGCTTATGGGTAATACATAGATTTCTCACTGCTTATGATCTGAATGTGAAATTTGTTACACAGGCTCCTATGTTGGAACACTTGGTCTCTCCAGACTGGTACTGTTCTCATGGGTTTCAGGAGTTTTGGGGAGGCGGAGCTTAGCTGAAGAAAGTGGGTCTTTAGGGGTCAAGCTTGAAGTTTAGAGTTTCGTTCTTGCCCCTCTGCTTCCAGTTCTTCTGATGTAAGAGGTAGGCACCCCAGCTTGTACAAGCGCAGCCCTGAAGTTCCCACTGCCCATCCTTCCCTGACGTGAGGGGCCCGCTTCCCCTCAAATTGTGTGCCAGAGTAAATCCTTCCCCCTTCAAGTGGTTCTCTCAGCTATTTGGTGGCAGTGGCGAGAGAAGAGAAGTAACTAATTCAGAAATCTGGAAGTGCTAAGTGGGCATGATTCTTCAGTGAGGCTGACCACGTGGTCCCTTAGCCTTTGGAATCAGTTTGAGGGAGGAGTGTGGAAGCCCTAGAATGTGGCAAGCCAAGCCTCTTGGGCCACTTCCTCATGCCTCTCTAGGCACGTGGCTCAAACCTTTGAAACAAAAGACAGATTTTCCAAATGAAAGCAAGCAACTTAATACTACTTTTGTTAGTTGAGAGGCCTCTTAACGACATGAACACCCAAAGAAACAGGGAGGTCCATTGTGTATTTCCAAGCCTAGGTTTTAGAAAGGGTGAAAGGCCATAGAAAGTAAGAGGAAAGATTCCGTTTAGATATAAATGCTTTGAGAGGAACTTAGCAAAGGCAGCTGCATGGCATGAGAGCCTCAGGGACTTCCTAGGGCCCACTTCATGGAAGAAGAGCAAGCGGAAGGTCACAGACTTCCCTGCTTTTTCTAGTCTTCTCTCAATGTAAAGGAGTCTATCATTACCCCAAACCTCCTGGTTTTCTTCCTCTACAACCAGGGACGTGTTTTCGTTTTTTTTTTCTTTTCTTTTCAAACCCTTATATGTCTTCCCCCCTTATTGTTTGTTTGCTGGAGACAGGGCCTCACTATGCTGTTTACACTGGTTTCAAACTTCTAATCTTCCTGCCTAAGCCTTCCTAGTCCCTGCGATTCCTGGGAGTGGACCACGATGCTGGGCTGTGCTACATACTCTCGAATGTTCCCTGTCCAATGAAGGAAGCATAGGTTTTACTGCTTCTAGATACGGCGCTCTGTATATGCTTCTTAGGTGATGTCTTCTGGTACTATTGACAGCTTTTGTTTTTGTCAACGCCCACGGTCCCTTAGAAATGATGTTCGAATAAGTGATTGGGCGAATAGACACACGATCTATAGCATGAATATTTTTTTAAAGATTTATTTCTGGGGCTGGAGGATGGCTCAGTGGTTAAGAGCATTGCTTCCAAGGTCCTGAGTTCAATTCCCATGGGGCTCACAACCATCTGTAATGAGTTGCCTCTTCTGGCCTGCAGACATACACACAGACAGAATATTGTATGCATAATAAATGAATAAATATTTTAAAAAAAGATTTATTTCTTATGTATACAACATTCTGCCTCCATGTATGCCCACACACCAGAAGAGGGCGCCAGATCCCATTACAGATGGTTGTGAGCCACCATGTGGTTGCTGGGAATTGAACTCAGGACCTTTGGAAAGAGCAGCCAGTGCTCTTAACTACTGAGCCATCTCTCCAGCCCTAGCATGAATATTATTACTTCTTTTATTCTTACCTAGAATTATTCCCCCTCTCTGCCTCCCCCTCCCCCATCCCTCACCAGCACCTGGTGCTGATCTAGAGCGAACTCGGGTTCTGGCGCTGTCTCGCCCTTCCCAGGCTCAGAATACACTAAACATGGTGCTCGCTGGAGACTAATCTCAAATGGCGCCAGTCCAGACCAGTCTTGCCATCTTCTAGACGATCGCCACCAAGCGTCTAGGTAGAAGGCTGCCCCTATTCTACGCCTATCACTAGTGTGCATAGTGTCTGAGGATCGCTGCCTCTCGAGAACGTGCTTCCCAAGAACACCCAGAGGAAAGGACCCCAAGTGTGTTACAGGGCTGGGGCCCAGTGGTGTAGCATTCACCCAGCTTACACAAGGTCCTGCCTTCGTGCCCAGCACTGAAGTGTGTGTGTGGCGCACGTGTGCGCATGTGCAAATCCATCCCGAGCTCGAAACACAAGCATGACAAACCTGACTTTGCAGTGGATAGCTAAGGATGAGGAACGAAGGGGACTGGAGGAGATGGGGTGACAGCTGACCCTTTATTTTATTTTTTGCAGAAAGATATTCTTCACTTTTTTTTTATTATTTTACTCTGTCTTTACAAGGCTTTCAGTTCTTTGCATAACTCTTTTTAAAAGAGGTATCAGTCGTGTTTGTGACCCACAATAAAAATCACAGTGCCTGCTACAGAGACCGTCAGTCTTCTCAGAGTGCGCTCTCCGCGTTTTCCCCGAAAGTTATATTTCATGTTTATGTCTTCTTAAAATTCAGTCAAATCGATATTAATTTTATTTTGAGACTTTTACAACAGTCCTTGAAGGCGCTATGCATACTCTGGCATGCTGGAAAGCCGGGGTTTCTGGACTGGCTCGTGATCAGTTCGAGGTTGGGAAACCTATTAAGCAGTTTCGTTGGTTCGCTCTGCCTTGCGTGGGAGGGCTATTCGACTCGTAGTCAATACAGCTGAACTAATCCACATCAAATCTGGGCACAGTCGGCCTTCAGGTCAGCTCTCTGTCATTTCGATTCTCTAAAAGACTAATACCTTTCGTTTCGTTTCTTTTCTTTTTTCCTTTTTTAATTCTCTCCAAGAAAAAACCCTGATAGAAATCAAGTCTGGCCGGCTCCTCTGGTTCTTACGTTAAGCCTGAGTACTATCTTTGCAATCACAGAGGCTTGCTTGCTAGTCTGTTTTCAATTAGGCAAGACATGTCTTAGCCTGAGAATTTATCTACATAATTCTAGGTTTTAATATGTACGAAAGCAAGCCAAGAGAATATTACTTGTGATTTTTTGTTGTTGTTGAAACTAACTTAATGCAATCTCTATAAAAACCTTCTCCCCACCTCCTGGAATCTTTTAATTACATACTAGTCCAGGTATGCGAACATTAGCTTGACATTCTCTTGTTTTAGCTCATCTCTCCTTCTTTCCTTCGTCTGTTCCTCCCACAGGTTACTAGAACTCCAAGGGAGCTCTTGGTACTTCGCTTTTGCCAACAGTAAAAATGGCTCTGCTCTAGAGTGAGCAAGAATGGTCTCGAATCCACAGAACTGCTCATACTGAGTACCCCAAAAGGAGCCACAGTTTGGAGACAGCCCTGCCATACTGAGGCTCCTAGCTCCGGTGTCGCTGGGAAAAGAGAAAGTCTGGGTGACTCATTGTTCCCTTCCCCTGGTGGGTGAGGGCTCCTGGGCTGAACTCAGAGAGCAAGCCAGCACAGCCTGCCTCCCTTAGATACCAGGAGAGACGCAGATCTCCTGGTACAGAGGTGCAAGGCTGTAGTAATGAGTGATGTGTTCTGTCTGCCTCCTGATACAAGAATCCAATTACGTGCTCCTAAGGGGCCCTCCCTGAGTTCTTCACAGCAGCCTACCCTGGAAATCCGTGGCCTGGTTCCACAGTGGGCCCGGGTCTATCAGCTAGTCCTCCTGAGCACCCTGCCAGGTGAACTCAGCTTCCTCCTTGGCTTTTTTGGAGCAGTGTGTCAGAACTCAGAGCCACAGCCCTGGTTCCAGGGTTCCTCTAGATGAGGAAGTAGTCTGCCTGGGATACATGTTGGCAGATGTCACCTCTGGGCAGTGACAGCCACAGACAGGGAGTTACAGCTGAAGGTTGATTATCACAAGCTCAGCAGAGAGAGAGGCCATACATATGAAGAGAAAATCTGCCCTTTGGTGTCTTTGATGGCTTAAATTTTTCTTTCAATAAGGTCTTTTCTAGACAGATGATCCCCTGGGATTTTTTTCTTCATAGAGGAGATAATTATTGCACACAACAGTTGTTATTTTTGAAAAGTTTCTGCACCCCATAAGCCTCTCCGTCGACATAATAATCCAAATCAGATCAAATCAAACCGAATTAGAAAAAGCCCAGGTTTAATGGATACAACGCTTCCAGATGGCTTTCCAGCCCCCAGAGAGGAAACAGAAAGGAAGGCCAGAACACCTCGTGTCTGTTTTCTGAGGGGCAGTTTAAATACCCTGTGGGAGTGGTCTTGAGCATCTCTGGTGGAGGGGTCATCTTTTGAAGGGCTTTCTGAGATGTAGCAGGGTTTGGAGAGAGATGGGCAAGGGGTGGGGTGGGGGCTTGGGGTGAATCTTCCACATGAACTCTTTGAATATGTGGATGCCAGGGGCTGGGATGAAACTTCCTCCTGAACATCCCAGACTCTTTGCGTTTAGGGGTGTCAGGGGCTGAGGTTAAACTTCCACCTGAACAATTTATTTCTTTTGTGTGAGATTGTTTTGTTTGGAGGTTTTTCCTTCTTTTTCTTTCTTTCTTTTCTTCTGTTTTAAATCTTTTTTAATGGCTTGTTTGTTTTTGGTCTCTTGAGAAAAGGTCTCAACCTATAGCACCAGCCAGCTAGGAACTCACAGTATAGACCAGGCTGGCCCTGAATTTGCCATGATCCTCCTGCCCCTGCTTCTCTTCTAAAAGCTGGGCTTACAGGCGTGCACCCACCAGGCCTGGCCTTATTTCGCTCTGAAAGTTTCATGTTGTAACCCAGGCTCATCTGGAGCTCACTATGTAACCTTGAACTTGTGAAAATCAGTCATTCTTCAACCTCCACAGCTGTGGAATTAGAGCTGTGAGTCACTGTGTCCAACTCTGGCTCTTACTGTCCGCTCAACTCTCTCTGTATATGTTCACCGATCCATTCTCAACACACAGCCAGTCGCTGGCCACAGAAGCCACAGTTCTTGAGCCTTTGTTGAGTGAGGGAATGTCTTTAATTAACCTCTGACCGGATGGACGCAGCTGTCCTTGTTTTGGCGATAGTCACACTGACTTCTTGTGCCCCGTGTCCTTTCCTCATGCTCCTCCTTCCAGACAGCAGAGGCTGAGCAGATGAAGCTTCACTGTGATCAGCTGACATTCCTCAGAGAATGCCAGCCACTGTGCCGTCTAACCTCACATGTACTCATGACATAGGTATACATATCCTGTTTTATGTACAAAGAAACCTAGCCATGGAGAATATGGATGGACGTGAACTACATAGTCAACAATAAATGTCAATATCAAGACTTATCCCATGGCCCTTATGTGTCCCCCCCCCAAAAAATGCACTATAAAATAAATTACTTTTCTTTGACCCACCGTGATGTAGGTAAGAGAGCAATATGCAAATATTCCTTCCTGTTTAGCCTCTTAATCCAGGCAAGGCCTTCCATGTTTGTCTGTGCCCTAAACTAGTAAATCTCCCCCCATTGCCCCCCCTCCCACCACCTTCTCCTGACATATTATAGACAGAGAGCTCCCTGCTCATGTTGACTATGGTCCTAGGCCAGACACAGGCTGTCCACACTCACACACACACACACACCCTGCAAGGCACCCCAGGGTCTCTTCCCACGGGTCGCTGGAGAGCAGTGCTCTCTCTTCCAGGCTGGGGAACTTTTTGTTTGATATTTAGCTGAAGAAAAGTTGATTGATGTGGGATTATCTTCATTCTTCAATCTTAGCTGCTTCTAGCAATGTCAGCCTCCTTTGCCTTTTTGCTTCATAACTGCTGGACAAATAGCTGAGCACGCTGTTTGAGAATGTCAACCAACCCCAGGGGAAAAAAAAACCAAAACCAAAAATAAAATATCAGATCCAATTAGATTATATGACATACTCATTCACTAGGTAGAATATTATGATAGTTGTGTAATATTGGCAGAGGTTTTTGTCCCACCAGTTCCCTCAGCCTGTGTTCAGTCCCAAAGAAACATGCAAAGGCCTATATTAATTACAAACTGGTTGGTCTATTAACTCAGGCTTCTTATTAGCTAACTCTTATGTCTAAAAATAGCCCATAATTCTTGTCTGTGTTAGCCATGTGACTTGGTAACTTTTATCAGCGAGGCATTCTCATCTTGCTTCCTCTGAGTCTGGGTGACGACTGCAGACTGAGTCTTTCCTCTTCCCAGAATTCTCCTGTTCTGGTTGCTTGAAATTTCTCATAACAAGATCCAGATATAACCAGATCTTTTGAACTTTAATGTAAGACAAATACCAAAATATTGCCCCTTTTCTTAACCAAACCTACTATATGCCAACCTCCCATCAGGCAGACAAGTTTTTTCCTCCTCTTCCTTCTCATGATGTTTGGAAGCTCACCTTGTATTGGTCAGTACGTAGAGAATGAGATAGAGAGAACACAGTACAATTACAGGTTCACCTGTTGCGTTTCTCCCTTCCTTGCCCCAACCTAATTGTACAGGAGAAAAACATGGAGGCAGTTTAGCCTGACTTTCACTCTTGAATGTGAGGTAGCCTGGAGACACGCAGTTCCAGGATCCTCTGAAACAGTCTAGGATCAACTGATGTGGTCAAGGACCCACTGATGCAGTCCAGGATCCACGGATCCAGTCCAGGACCCACGGATGCAGTACAGTGTCCACTGATGTGGTACAGAGATGCACTAATGCAGACCAGGACCCACGGATGCAGTCCAGGATCCACGGATCCAGTCCAGGACCCACTGATCCAGTCCAGGACCCTCAGATGCAGTACAGGATCCACTGATCCAGTCCAGGACCCTCAGATGCAGTACAGGACCCACTGATCCAGTCCAGAATCCACAGATCCAGTCCAGGACCCACTGATCCAGTCCAGGATCCACTGATGCAGTCCAGGACCCTCAGATGCAGTACAGGATGCACTGATCCAGTCCAGAACCCTCAGATGCAGTCCAGGACCCACGGATGCAGTTGAGGACCCACTAATGCAATCCAGGATCCACAGATCCAGTCCAGGACCCACTGATGCAGTCCAGGACCCATGGATCCAGTCCAGGACCCACTCATGGATCCAGTCCAGGACCCACTGATGCAGTCCAGGACCCACGGATCCAGTCCAGGACCCACTGATCCAGTCCAGGACCCACGGATCCAGTCCAGGACCCACTGATGCAGTCCAGGACCCACGGATCCAGTACAGGACCCTCAGATGCAGTCCAGAGACCCAGTGAAGCAATCCAGGGATCCATTGTTCTTTTGTACTTCAGAATCATGTAGACATGAATGAGGAGAAGCTTAGGTGGGAACTGTGTTGGACTTAATGCATTTTAATTGCTCTAGATAGTTACCTGTGCCAGGAAAGAAGGGATTTAAAAACTACATAAATATGTCCACCACCTGTTGAGTTCTTACCCTGCTCCTTTTGAGTGTTTCTCTACTTTTTCCTTTGGTTGTGTTTCTGTTTTTTCTGAGAGAGGGTCTCACGTAGGTTTCTCTGTAGCTTTGGAGCCTGTCCTGGAACTAGCTCTTGTTGACCAGGCTGGCCTCGAACTCACTCCTGGAACTTCTTAGGTAGCCAAGGCTGACCTTGAAGTCCTGATCTTCCTGCCTCCACCTCGCAAGGGCTGAATAACAGGGGTGCAGTGCCACTTTAAGCTGCATTTTGAGGTTTTCAATGAAAGAGAGTGCAGTACTCCATCAACATTGCCTGTGGTCACAGCCTGCTGCGAGGTCGAAGGACTAAGGCTTCCCCCTTTCTGTTTACTAGACAAAGGGACTATCAGTGAGTTCAAGTCATTTCTTTTAATTTAGGAAACATTTATTGAATGTCTTGAAAAGGACCAAGCTAGGTTCTTTAAGTAGAAGAAAATGAAGGAGAATCCTAATGAGGAAATAAGACAAATACAGGCTGGCAGTGGTGGCACACGCCTTTAACCCCAGCACTGGGGGGGGGGGGCAGAGGCTGGCGGATCTCTGTGAGTTCGAGGCCAGCCTGGTCGACAAGAGCTAGTTCCAGGACAGGCTCCAAACCTATGGATAAATGCTGTCTTGAAAAACCAAAAATGAAAAAAAAAAAGAAAAGAAAGACAAAGAAAAAAGCTGATGGGACAGAGGTATTTGAGGAGCAGTAAGAAGTGGCATTAAAAATGTTTATACTATTTTAAATTTACAAATAATAATTATCTCATATATGGGGTATAAGGTGATGTTTTGACATTTGTGCATATTATGAAATGATCTGACCAAGATAATTCATTGTTTCAATATTTGGATTTTGTGCTGATAACATTAACCATATCTGTTAGCATCTTTGAAGTATGCAACGTATTAATTATTGTTTATGGTAGTTACTGTTCAGGCCAGGCGGTCACTGAAGTGCATTTCTCCAGTCTGTTGAGAGTTCTCATGATTTGTCCTTGTTTCCCTGGCTGTCCTGGAACTCTTCTTGTAGACCAGGCTGGCCTTGACCTCACAGAGATCCACCCGACTCTGTCTCCCTATAGTTGGGATTAGAGGCGTGAGCCACCATGCCCAGTTACAGTTTCTATGATTTAATGAACATCTTTACTTTTCCCAGTAGCCTCTTCCCCAGTTACTGGTGACTATGGGTCTCTTAGACTCCATATGTAAGTGGGCATCTGTTTTTCTATACTTGGCTTATTTTACTTAGCGTATTCTCCAGGTTCACCCATGTTCTCATAGATGACAAGACTCCCATTCTTAAGGTAGATAGCATTCCAGTCTGAATACTATTATGACATTTTCTTTATTCATTCATCTCAGGTGAAAACTTAGCTTGACTCCGTCCATGATTGGGCTTCTATGAATCTATCAAGTCACTTTCCAGAGAGGCTGTTTCGGCTTTATGATCCCTGCGGGAGAGTCCTTAAGGGTGGGGGAGACGTGGCAACCAAACGCTAGCTGGCCAAGGAGCTATCAATCCACAAATTTCACTAGGTTTCAGGTCAAAGAGGGGACACGTGGCTAACTGTGGTGTCTATTATTAAAAGTGCACACTTGGCCTCTAGGTTTACTCAGTCAGAACCCGAGGCTCCTCCTAGCGTGGTTCACCCATCCCCCATCCTAAACTTCTCTGATCCAAGGACTTCTTCTGAAAGACCCTCGAAGAGGACTTTCTCTCTGGAGGAGACCTCCCCAATTCCAAGGAACAGGCCGAGACCATACAGATGCAAATCGCAAGAGGTTTATTGGGTAAACATAGGTACCTGTGGACACAAAGTCTTTCAGAGGACTTTGCGCACCTGCCTACTGGAGGGCAGGCTTTTTATAGGGAAGAGCAAAAAGCAAGTTTACAGAAGCAAAAGCGTAGTTATCGGAATGAGGCAGCGGCATGAATGGTTTCCTCTCAGCATGGGTGTCAGCAAAAGTCATCCTGTTCCTATCTTATAGATATCCTGTTGTGCAGTCAATGTTTGTTGATGTCCTATCTTATAGATATCCTGCCTTGCAGTCTTCCTATCTCAAGACATCCTGCTCTCTCAGGACATGGGATGTTTTGGCAGGCTGGCTGCTAGGACGTTCCCCGGGAGCATGCTAGCTGCGGGTTTTGAGGAGGGGGTCTGTAGGGGCTTTCACTTCCTTCCCCAGTTCCCCATTTCATCCAGGCTGTGCACTGTTCTGATCCTCTCCCTCCCTCCCTCCCTCTCTCTCCCCTTGCTCTTGGCTTGGTTTTGGCTTCTTTGCCCTCCTTGCTCTCCTCTCTCTCTCTCTCTCTCTCTCTCTCTCTCTCTCTCTCTCCTTTTCCTCTCGCTCTTTCCAACTCTCTCTCCTTTCATGGCCTGGTTCAATGTAGGCTCTTCCAGAAGCCTCTGTGTTCCCCCTCCTCCACAATAAAATCCTTTTTTTTTTTTTATCAACCACACCTTTTAGCCATCACGCCATTTTCATTTTCATTCAGGTTCCACCTCCTAACGCTCACCTCTGTGACAGTACCCCAGCAGGGCCACCAACTGGGAAACAAGTCTTCAAATACCTGAGCTTATGCGAGGCTTTTCTCATTCAAACCACCGTGTTCCAGTCGCCCAGTGAGCTCATGGACGAATTAGGCTGTAAAATACATTTAGTTCAACTTCAAAAGGCCCAGTATCCTTAAACAGTTCCAATGAATCAAAAGTCCAAAGTCTTTCCTGAGATTTAAGGCAGTCAGTTGACTGTCAGCCCTTATAAAGTCAAAGAGCAAATGACAAACTTCCCAAGTGAACATTCAGCCCTAGTCCAAAAAGAGCCAATGTGGGCGTAGTGAAATAATGCTAGACCCAAAGCAAGACCTAAATCCAGCAGAGTCAATACCCAATCCTGTAACTCCATGTCTAGTGTCTGGGACTTCAGTTTCAAGGGCTTGGATGACTCTACCCCCCTCTAGCACTGCTGTCTGCTACATATGCCTCTCCCTTGACTGCGTCCACTCCAGGTGGAAAATTCATGACTTCCTCTTTCTTTAATTTTTTCCAAAGTCAATGAGTGACAGGTTGATGACAGGGCCAAGTTTAGCTGCCTGGTCGGGATGGACCCCGGCCCCTCTGACCACATTAGCTGCAGCTTTGGTTTGTAGAAACAGTTGTTTTTGAGGAAGAAGCAACCCTTTAGGCTTTCTCTTTTCACAAGCTGGGCTGGGGCTCATCCAGAGGGCACCAGTTCCTTTGTTCCACTGTGACTAGGAATGGCTGCCCTAACAGAGAGAGCAACCTGGGAGTAACCTGAAGCTATAAACTCTCTACACCCATCCTGCTGAAGTACTTCCTCCTGCAGGGCTCTTCCTCCTAAAGTTTCCATGACAATCCTTACACAGTGCCCCCAACTGGGAGTCAAGTATTCAGACACCAGGGGCGCTAAGGGTGAATAGGCTTACTCTGTACACGAAAGTGCAGACATTTCTACAATAATTTCTACAATAATAAGCCAACTACATAAGCGGAATTTCTGAATCATATTGTTTCATTGTGTGTGTGTGTGTGATCTCTACACTGTTTCCCATCATGGCTGGACTAATTCACATTCTCCTAATCAGTGCAGAAGAGTTTTCATTTTCCTATCTTGCCAAAGCTTGTTACTTCTCATCCTTTTGATAATAGGGTTTTCCTTCTACCTAGTTTGAGGTTTTCGCGTCTACAGTTTTAATTTACGGTTGCCTGGGGATTAAGGGTAAGCAACATTTCTCATATACACCTGTTCTAGTTGTTAATCTTATTTGGAGGAACGTCTTTTGAAGTCTTTTACCTGTGCCTTGGGTTATATCTTCTCAGTCATTACAGTTAGAAGGAGGTAGTTATTGCTTTACCAAGATTCTCCATGGACGATGGCCTGGGAAGAGGAGCCTACAGTCTGTTCTACTGGTGTTGGTTTGGGGATTAGTTCTCTTCCATCTCTTTCTATCATCTATCATTCTTTCGTTTCAAAAAGAGGAAACTAATATATGGTCAAATCCTTGGTTTTCAAATGTAAAACTGTGTTTTTACCCAATGGCACAAATCGTGCAACATATTATATTTGAAGCGAAAACGTAATTCACTCTGTTGGAAAGGATAGAAAACCTGCAAGATTTTAAAAGGATAATTCACATTTCGGAGGGGAAAGTTGGAGAAGGGCCACGGAGAGAAGCGGGAAAGCCAGAATGTAGGCATTTCTAGTTAATAACAATCAGGGCGCTGCACAGGGACGAGCCCGGAAGTCCTTGTTTTATTTAGTTAATCACACCCTTCGCCTGGAACTTTTGGATACTAGTGCAGAAATAAAGGTATCTATGAAGTCAGCCTTGTAATTGCCAGAGAGTAACAACGAATGCCAACTTGGTCCCTGCTACCGTTGTAAGTCCTAAGGGGAAGATGAGCTCATGGGTGCGTGTATATATAGATCATTACTAGACTGAATTAAAATCCATTAAATATGGAAGTCGGATATAAAGCCCTGAGAATTAGCCGCCATAAAAAGAATAGTAAAGACGACCTGCAGGTTTAAAAATGAAGAGATCTTAAGATGCTTGCTGCCTGGCTAAGGCTACCAAGCATCCTTCAAGAGAAACTCCTTCTATAAAGCCCCAGCACCTGGCTGACCTAAACTGGTGCAAATTGATGGGGAGGGAGTTGCTTTATTATTCCCTAGATCCAAGAGACTTCTGTACCTGATGCCCGAGCTGGGGTGAGCTGAAACAGAGGCAGAGTCTAAAGCATCCACTTCTTTAACGGTAAGTTCTGCTTGTCTTTCATTTGTTCCAAATTGCTTCCGCAAACCCTATGGCGTTGGTTAAGCACTCGGATGATTTTACTACTTTTCTTTTGGGTAGCGATGTCTTTATTCCTAGGAACCTGTACAAGTGACAGAATGTTCCTGCCCTCCCTCACACACCCCAGGACTTTTCCAGTGGCAGGGAGCAAACCTGGAGTGTGTGACTATATTGGCATTCCCACACAGTGGGGACAAAGAGGAAAAATCTTCCTGCCTTTCAAAGGGAAGTAGGGAGCAATCCCATGCAGAGACATTTGCGCAACATTGGTTCTGACAAAGACACACATGTCCGACGTGAGAATTATAGTTGGGAAAAACTGAGACAGTGAGAGCAGGAAGGACACCTGTGTGCAGAACGTATGATTTATAAACCACGATGCGGGCAAGGGACTGCAACCAGGAGTCAACAGAACACTGTCCTTTAAACTGATCCAAAGTATTGCCTTCAAAAAGAAGCAACGCTCATTCCTTTGGGCGTTTGCACAGGGGTGAACTGTCAGCATGCATGTGGGCAAAGGATAGTGGGTGGCTTACCCTTCAGAGGTAGGCATTGTTGAATTAAAGACCTACGCAGTTAGAACCATCGTGAACCAAACTAAGAAGGCAAAATACTGAGAGCTGCACTAATGTGGTTTCTCTTCTCCTAACCTTACCCCTGAACCTAGCCAGGAATTCTGTGGTTAGTGGTGACTAGCTGATTTACCCGCAGATGGATGCAGAGATACCAGCAATTCATTCCAGATGATTCTAAGGCAGAAATATAACCTGGAACTTGAAACATCTGGACACGCCTATCTGAAAACCAAAACCTCTGCTCCTGCATGAAGATGCCTATTCTGTGATAGATAGAACTTTCAATTCCTTATGGTCCCTTTCAGGCCAGGGCAGGATCTCAGTTATTATAATGGGTAGAGGAGGTTAGTGATGCGCCCTGCCTTGGAATTCGGAATCACTTAGACAGCAGCAAAGCAAAGCGTGACTTGCTGGGAAAGCACAGGAAGTGAAATCGAGTACTTTTCTTCAGGTATCAGGTGCCAGGAATTTAAATCTCGTTCAGGGCTTCTCTCCTGCACGAGAACTAAATGAGGGTTAACTCAACGAGAAAGGTTTCCAGGATTTTTTTTTTCCTGGGATTTGGTGGTACAAGAAAGCGGTCATCAGACTGTACTTTTACAAAGAGTCAGTGCTAATTGTAGGCTTCGTTCTGCGTAAGCAGATCGTGTGTTTGCATGTTGTTCTAGCTGATTCTGTATTTCGAGTCAGTTGTCAGACTGAAAATTCCCATATTTGCAGTCAGCTTTCCCTCTGTTCTTTAGAGAATAACAGGCTAGTAGCTAAGTTGCCCTAAAACTAATGCATTTGATGTCTAAGCTTTAAAATGTCACTCATCTCCGGGTGGCAGGGCACACCTTTAATCACAGCACTAGGGATTTCGAGGCCAGCCTGGTCTACAAAGTGAGTTCCAGGACAGCCAGGACCACAGAGAAACCCTGTCACAGAAAGGAAGGAAGGAAGGAAGGAAGGAAGGAAGGAAGGAAGGAAGGAAGGAAGGAAGGAAGGAAGGCCCTCATCATTTGTTATTTTAACCACATGCTTTCTTGACTTCAGTTTTTAACTGTGTTATCTTAGGAGGGTAAATTTTGTTACTGTTGTTTTTGCTTTCTCTAGACAGGGTTTCTCTGTTCTGGAACTCTCTCTGTAGACCAGGTTGGGCTCGAACTCAGAGACCCACCTGCCTCTGCCTCCCAAGTGCTGGGATTGAAAGCGTGCGCCTCCAGTGCCCGGCTAAGTGAGCAAATTTTATTCTTTTCTACAGATGTTTGAATTAAAAACAGCAATGATGGTGACTTTTACATCAGCTTCTAGGAATTGTTAAATATGCACATATTTATACAATCAACAGTCATCTCGTGCTTGCCTCTTTCCCAACATACACATAAAAAAAAGTCACCAGGCTTCGCCCTCGAGGAGATTGCCTTTCCTCCATCAGACAAAAGTGCAATCTAGCTGTGAGCATTGTGAATTAGAGCTTGGTTGTTGTGTTGTTAGGGGTTTGGGTTTCTGACTTTTATTGTTTTCGCAACTGGGACAAGCGAGGCAGCCTTGGCTAGCCTAGAACTCCCTTTGTAGACCAGGCTATCCTCCAACATCCAGAGATCTACTTTTCTCTGCTTCTAAAGTGCTGAAACCTCAGGAATGCACCACACCGTGCCCAGTGTGTTTCCCCAGTGTAGTGGTGAAAATGGCATCACAGTCAGACAAACCTGAATTTGGTCCCTGTCTGCATGCTCTTGGGACCTGGGCCTGCACCATAGCCTGAATCAGGTCACGCCCCTCTGGAGCTCTCTCTGGGACAACTAAGCAGTCTGTGCTGTGGTTTAACAGCTCTTATTTTTACCTTCTCCTCCACCCCCTCCATGCTCCTTGCCACATATTCTCTGCTGGACTAAATCACATGATGCAAAACCTCCTGCCGCATCGCATCTAAACAGTTCTCATTCTCAAAAGTCTCACATTCCCTTTGTTCCAGGACTTGGTCCCAGCCACCAGGGGAGGTTGCTCTCTGAATACGCTCCTTTGCCCTCTCCAGGCCTTAAAGGGAACCGCCTCCTTCACTTTAAGGACCCATCAGGATCAGCTCTCCATATATCCATATATTGTTGCTGTCCACGGTTCTCTGACCCTCCTAAAGACCCGAACAAGGCCTTGAGGTCCTTTTCAGTCCAATAACCCTCAGGGGATGGCCTTCACCTACCTCTGCTGCTCATCTCTAATTACACACACTTAGTGCTGCCCCGGAAACCTGGAGTTTCCCCTGGAAAACGGAGATGCTAAGCTTTAGCTTCCAAAGACTTGCTAAGGGTCAGATATGTGCAATATAGATCGACCCTACATTGCTGCATCTCCTCCCCACAGACATTATTTAAATGAAAAGCTCGGGTTAGGATGGCACACAGCTGTCCTGTTGATGACATTGATTTTGATGCGTTGATTTTGATGACATTTCCAAGTCACTTTGGTAAGCAGTCAGGATGAAATTGGTTTGAATTTCAGCAGTTGAATATGGAAGAGATCTCCTTATCAGAAACTCAGGCCCACGCAAGAACGGCAGGCCAGGAAGCTCCCGAGCAAGGCTTAGTCAGTCCTGCTAGATCTTTTGTACCAGTGACAGTATCTACTGCTTGAAATGACCTCTCATGGGTGAGGAATTCCAGAAAAACATGCCCCAAAAGCCTAGAAAGAAAGACAGTCCAGGAGGGAAAGAGGGGGGGGCCAGGAGGGAAAGACAGTCCAGGAGGGAAAGACAGTCCAGGAGGGAAAGACAGTCCAGGAGGGAAGGAGTCCAGGAGGGAGGAGTCCAGGAGGGAAAGAGTCCAGGGGGAAAGACGTGGGGGGGAGACAGTCCAGGAGGGAAAGACGTCCGGAGGGAAAGAGAGTCCAGGAGGGAAGACAGTCAGGGGAAAGACAGTCCAGGAGGGAAGGACAGTCCAGGAGGGAAAGAAATGAGGGAGGGAATCGGAAAACTAAAGGAGCTAAGACAGGAATTCTCCGGGCCTGGTGGTCCAGGCTCAGAATCCCAGCCCCGGAGACTGGAGCGGGCAGATCTCCCTGTGCAATCTTTACTTTTTTATAGAAACTGTGGTAATGCATGAGAGGCTTTATAATCAATCATTCCATCCGGCTCCTCCTTAGTTGTGTTACTTTGGTATCAAAATTCAAATGAAGACAAAAAATTACCGTTGACCCCAACTGTAAAGATATTATGAAAGGGGTTTGGGGGGAGAAATTACAACTCATAATCCGGGTCTTATAAAGACTCCGCCTTAAGGGTCAGTGGCTAAGAAGGTAGGACCTGCACGATTCCAGACTGCACCCCACTGTGGAAACCCTGCTGAGCTTCCTACACAGTCTGGTCAGAGAGTTACTTCCTGTCTCTCTCAGAAGAGGGCAAACCACAGCTCCAAGTGTAAGGGCCAGGCTGACTTTGGGGACTTTCCCTAAAAGGCTTTTGTTCTGTTTGGAATTTATTTGCTTGTTTGATTTGGTTGTTGATACAAGGAGGCCGAGACTCAGAAGTCAGGCGAGGCAGCGGAACACATCTTGACACACATCTTGACACCCTCAGGCAGCTGAGCGCCATCTTTCCGACCCTAGGGTTTGGATCCATTCATTCTTCTACTTCCTCTAAAATTCTTAGACATTTCCTGCCAATTTTTTTTCTTCCTCAAATACATAAAGTCCCTAGGCACTGAGGTCTGCTTCCTTGAGTTCTAGAATCTGCCACACTAATAAACTACGTATCTAGACATCAATGATCCTTTTCCAGTTTTCAAATGTAAACCATCTGGAAAAGAAAGGAATTAAGATAATCAATAATAATACTTAGCAAATTATTTGCTCGGCGGTTAATTTTTATTGTAGACACTTAAATGTCTTCTATCACAAAAATTAAGAATGGTCTTTTAATTGTGTATTTTGTGGGGAATGCTAGCTTATTCTTCGCTGTATTCTTGCTCACTTAGTTTTGATGGAAGTACATGTTTCTTAAAATACCATTCATTGCTGAGTATTGGAATCACAATAGAATAATTTTCAATTATGTTTCTGTTATGTGAAGTTTGAAAGGCTTCATAATGAAGTCGCAGAACCTCAGGAATCAGTCCTCTAAGCCAGAGGTGGGAACAGACACGTCTGGCAGGCTGAGGCAGGAGGACTGTAAATTCGAGGCCAGCCGGTGTGTGTTACTGAAATCCTATCTCAAAAGTAAGTAAATGGAAGCTGGCGAAGGTTTTCTCCATCTTGAAGGCTATCTTCGCTATACCAATTGTTTCCTGTTTGTTGAGCAGGAAGAGGCTTTTGCAATTAATAAAATTTCTTTGGTAGAGTAGAGTGAAGTGCAAATCCTACGGAAACAGTCGCCAAAGCATAGCTTCACAAACACTGTAAACGGAATCTGAACCTCAGTCGGTTTTTTGTTTGCTTTTGTTTGTTTGTTTGTTTTAAAGTAACGGTTAATATTTTTCAAAAGGGGGAGATGGGTTGGGAAGGAGACTCAGTGGGTGAAATCCTCGCTGGGCACGGATGAGGACATGAGTTCACGTCCCCAGCCCCCTCCTAAAAAAGACTGCACAGTATAACACACCTGCCACCCTAGTGCCGGAAGGAAGAGACCAGCAGATCTCATAAGGATCCCTGGAGCTGGCGATCAAGTCCTTTGAGCTGAAATGATGAACTTCAATTTCAGGGAGAAACTTGGTTCATGCAGTCTAGTGCTAGAAAGGGAGGACTTGAGATGCTGACCTCTGATCTTCATAAGTTCAGGCACTGGCACAAGCAAAAACAATAACAACAAAACACACGTGTGTGTGTGTGTGCACACACATGCACACACATCTATACACAGTGCTTCATGGTCTTCAGGTTTTAACAGTCATAGGTAGATGTTTGCCTGGGACTCACCGCCAGGCTCATACACAGTGATGATTGTTTTCAAACATTAAGGGTTAATGGGTAAGACTCATTACCTCATTACCTGGTGTTCTAGAAACAGCCTGCTTTAAAGCAGACTGGAGACCTGTACAGGTAAAAGTTGAGAGAGAAAGATAAATATTTGTGCTGAAGGGAGGTGGTCAGAAGACGGCAAATACACAATATGACAGAAAAGGCGGGAAGTCGGTTGTGTTCCTCAGAGGGACTGGATTCACTCAGCTTCGTTCTCCTGACACACCAACAGCTCCATGCCGAGGGGAGGGGGGGCGGAGTCTCTGTTTTGTCCAAACCAAACTTCCAAACTAGCCTGCATGCATTCCTCAAAGTGTGCTCTCATTACACTGACAGGAAAGGGCCCCCTGTCTGTTTCAGGCTCCGGATGAAGATAGAAGCCGAGGTCCTATTTTAAAACAAAGAAAAAGCAACCCCCTACCTGGAGCAGGTTTTGAATTCCTAAGGTAGTATTTAGCACACTCAGGGTTTTCATTCAACATTTCCAATTGGCTCAGTGCTCGGCCAAGGGAAAACCTGTTGCCACAGCTCCTTTAAAGACGGTGGCTTTCCAAACAACTCCAGATAGCACACATTCCTTTGGGGGGAGGCCGAGCTCAGCAGCTAGCCTTGCCCATTCATTCCGAGAAGGGGGAAGAGACTGAACTTACCTCCAGCAGGTGAAGTTAAGCAGGTCCCCTACGTGGATTGCTTTATTTTATGAATCGAGGTTCCGATGGTAAGGTCCCTAAGCCACGATCTCTCCCCGGCACCCTCTGCTCCTCCTCCTCCCCCAACCCCACATCCCCTGAGCTCACGGCTGGGTAAATGTTTCTGTTCAGGGACGCCGTTCTTTCCCCTCAATCATAGTGAAGCCTCTTTTCTTTTGAGCTCCCAGAAGACTGCTGCTTCCTTTATGTGTAAGTGTGTGTGTGTGCCTTGACTGTCTAATGTATTCATTGCTTCCCTTTTTCTCTTGGTCCTTGGGCTTCAGCACTTCAGAAAAATGTGAGCTTTGTATCAAAACAGAGGAAATGCATACTTTATAAAAAAACCATGAAGGACAAATAAGGCTGGTCCCCGTGGTTATATGTTTGGTGTTTAAAATTCTGGCAGTACGTACAAATTTCTTTTTAAAAGCTACCGAGCAACTTGGTACAGAAACCCATTTTCTGAGGTTATTTTACATAAATTATGTACATAAATGCTCAGTTTGCGTCAGACACAGGCATGCGCATTGTAGTGAAATGGAAACCTAACAAAGTAAAGCTTTTGAATGTTGTCTTTCTAATTAGTCGCTTATGTCTAGCTACAGTCCGGATTGAATATATTCCAGCAGAGATATGTACAAACATGACCTCACATAAGAACTCAACTTAAAGACTAACAGGACTGGGGTATACAGCACGAGGGACAGCACCTCCTGAATACTTCCCCAGCGCCACACACCACACACAAGCACTTGCACACACACGCGCGCACGTGCACACACACGTGCACAAATGCACACACACAGGTCTTAAAAGGATTCTAGGTAGAAGCAGAAGTACTTGTTGGTGTTTGTTATTCCTTGAGAGCGGAGTCCTAGGGTTGTTTAAGTTTTTTTAACTGTTGCTAAACTCTAACAATGTACAGAGAGACCAGTGGTGTATGCCACGTGTTTGTCTTTCCCTTCCTGGGGTGCTGGAGTTCAGTAGTCCTTAGGACTGCCAGACAAAGCTACTAATGTGTCCAGTCTCTGGCACTGGAAGGGACTGCTCTGAGTCACCCACATTTTTATCAACTGAGATCATGCATTCTATGAATAATGACATTGATTTCCAGGAAGTTGGCTGGCTAGGGGTACAGATAAAGTCCCTGACCACAGAAGAAGACCTGGGATTACATCTGATTCATAGGAGGGGTTTGATGAGTATTTGGAGGGTGAAGGTCTTCAGCCATTAGCTTTACACCAAATATGTCGCCAACTAGATCACGGGGGGGGGTCTTTTTTGTTTGTATTGCAATGACTTTATATTGACAAATTCAGCCGGCTGAGTTTTACGCTAGCATTGTGAGCCTTCCAGCCTTGTTTCAACATACCCTTTGAATTTTGCTTTGAGGAAATCACGAAGTCGAGTTGCCCGCACCCACCCCTGCCCACTGAAGTGAGAGCGGTACCGCTTGCTGAGCTCTGTCGTGGAGTATTTGTTACTAAGACTGCTGTTGCTGCCAAGGAAACCCTTGAGTAGATATGAAAAAAAATCCACGTTGCTTCCTGCCTAAAGATAATCTAAGCCCAACACACTCGACCCATTCATCATTCCCACTCGGGCAGAGTAGGAAGCCGGTCACATTTTGAGGGCTTGCAGCCGGTTTCAGCTCCGGACTGTTCTGGAAACAGTTAGAGCGTTTACCAGAGTTGTGTTCCCCATGGAAACGCTGGACAGATGCACTGGGCAATGAATGTTCTGTCCCGGACAGGATAAAATCTCCCAGATCAGGCGCAGCCTGATTTAAAAAAAAATACCCTAGACTACTTTTTATCACCCCTCCCCCACTCGATACATCCGTTCCCACATATCCCTTGTCTGACCCCTATAGGCTTGTGATAATCTGAACCTAGGGCCTCCATCCTCCTTGGGAGAACCACACTAGCCTTTCAAGACCGATTTTGAAATATCGCTGCATGTTTTCAGATACATAATATATTTTTACAACTCTCCAGGGACTGAGGATGCAGCCCAGTTAGTTGGTAGAGTGTCTGCATAGTATGCCAAAGCCCTGGGTTCAACACCCAGCGCCGAATTAAGTGGGCATGATGGTACAAGCTGGAAATCACAGGCCTCAAAGCTGGAGGATCAGTAGTATAAGGTCATCCTCAGTTTCGTGGCAAGTGGAGACCAGCCTTCTACTTGAGATCTTATCTCCAAGAGGGGAAAAAAAAGAAAGTTCTAGCAGCCACCTTGCCCTGACTCCTACACGGGTTAATTTACCACCCCTTAGGCAATGGCCACGTTGTAATTATGTGTTTTTACCTCACCCTCCCTGGTGGAGGCAGAGATGGTCTCATCTCTTTTATCTTCTCCTGTGGCTTCAACTCATTGCCCCCCACCATGGCCCCGAGTAGGCATTTGTTTATTCAACAGAGATTCCGTGAACATCACGTCCATTCCCTGGACCAATCAGGTCAGGCCCTAGAGAGAGTTAGCGAATCAGCCTCTTTCCCCGCCAGATTTTAGGAGCCTCATCTATGGAGGAGAACAACTATTCGCGGGGCGCTGCCAAATAGCTCTGAGATTTCGCAGAGACGGGGAGGCATCTGAATTTTTCTAGAAGAATCTTTTAAAGGCTGCGGATGCAGTTGGGTGGGGCAGGAGAATGACGATCTATGGCAACCCCCTGTTAGGAAGTGATGTGGTTTTTTTTGTGGCAGAGGTCCATGTGACCCAGCTTATTCAAAAGAATTCAGGAGGAAAGATGTTTCAGAGTACCTAGGAAAGGAGAAGCAGCACTGATAATCGGAAATTGATATGTCCCCAGGCTGATCAGCATATGGTAAACCATGCTGTTTCCTTACAAAATGACTGCAAAAGGAAGGTCCAGATTCTTAAGAGGCTACAGACTCCAGATGTATGGTCTTGGCATTTGGAATTCTCAGAACGAGGTGTCTCGTTACAGTTCAGAAATTATGAATGACCCTAAAGATCGAACATTATATTCAGTGTGTTACAATCCCTGAGAACATAAAAAGAAACGGATTTTAAGTTTTTCAGGAGTGAGACATTTGCATGACAGTTTAAAGAATATAGGGTTTGGGGGATTAACTCAGTGGCAGAGCTTAAGAATGGTTGCATCAGCCACTAGTCCTGAAGAAGAGAGGGAAAGATGAAAAGTTAGAAATTATTATTTTTTTACTGAAAAACCTGCTTCTTCTATCAATCTTCCGTCTGTCTGGGTCTCTAGACAGGTGACCGAGTTTAGCAGTTTGGTATAACTTAGCATGTGAAAATTAATGCATGTTAACTACTTTGTTCCTTTTTATGTCTCATAACTTCTTTGAGTGTGTGCACGCATGTGCGTGGATGTGTGCGTGTGCATGTGTGTGAATGTGTGCATGTGTGGTCAGTACAGGGCCTCGTGTCTTCCACATAAACGTTCTGCTCCCCAGTGGGGTGTGCAACAATCTTTCTTTTCCATTTTCTCTTCAAGTGAGATCTCCCTAACTGCCTAGGCGGACCCGGAACTCACTTGGTAAACTTGGGGCGTCTTGAACGTGGCATCCTTTTGCCAATGCCTTCTGAGTGGCTGGGATTGCAGTTCTGTGGCTCAGTTCCAATCACTGTAGTCTAACCCCTCAAACATGTCCCCTCGCCTAACTAGTCGTACTGCATTCCTTCTGATTTAATTAAGAAGTGATCTTATTTTTTAATAGGGGGAAATGTATTTCCAAACTGCTTCATGTCGTTTGTTATATGTTATTTATGTAACATTAGATGTTATATACTGGTTAAGGTGACTCCAGTGTTCTGCTTTTCCTATCAGTGTCAGTAAATACCCCTACACTTGGGCCGTTTTCTACATCTGGAAATCGATCAGTAAGATAACTTTCCAGGAGGGGAATTGCCGGGTCTTAAGGATATGCTCTGTAACTTGGAGTGATACTGCTAAATTGCCTTCTATAAGTATTGTACGGTTTAATAAATCACCAGAAACACATGACCCCCTACACACAACTTCTGTGGTTTGCTTTGAATGTCCTTTAGGTTCGACAGGTTAAAAGGGTATCTTACAATGTCTTAATTGGGTCTCTTTTATTATGAGCAAAGGTGACAGCTTTTGTTGTCTTTAAGGGACAATTATATTTTTAATGAGAACTACTGTCTGCTTTCATTTTCTTTGCCCATTTAAAAAAAATGGAGCTAAGTTGTTTTTCTAGCTGATTGAAAGTCAGTCGAGTTTTAAACCATTAAATAAGGAAGCAGAGCCCATGAGGAATACTGTGGCAAGGTTCACTTTGAACAGTGGGCCGTGGGTCATACAAGCTCTTCCTACTGGAGAGCTGTCCTAGCTTTTTGATGTAAGCTGCTAATAATTCTCCTTTCGTTTCTACATTTTCTTATAATATGTGGAAGGCTTTGTTAATTTGTTGACTTGTTCACTCATCTTTGCTTTTTACAGAAGATGTCTTAATTAATATTATTGAAAGGCCCTAGGGAACGCAGGACCTCGTGTCCGTTCCTTAGCTCTGTGCATTCTTAAAAAGAAGAGAAAAATTCCGAACAAAACTAGCAATTCATGATTTTATGTTGATCTTTTCTACAATACTTTCAGGATTTTGCACCATTGCTACACAGCCCTTCTCCAGTGGATAACTAGAAATTAGTTATGGTCTGCTATAACTTAACATCGCACCATTGGACTTCATAGGCTGTCGTCTTTCATTTGCGTTTGATACACGGATAAAGCTTAGGTCTGTTTTGTTGGGTGGTGGGGGAATGTTCACCTCCTATCAAAGCAAAAATGTTGGAAAGTTTTTCGAGTTAACAGACCACAAAGGGGGCGGGAAAGCAAGCCTTGAAAATAAAAGACGAGCCTGTGGAAAATAGTCTTGAACTCCCGAAGCACCTGCGGAGTCAGGGAGATGTGGATTTGAGATGGCAGCAAGATCAGCATCACACAGGTGCTGTCCTCACTTCCTGTTCTTAGCAGACGCTGGCGTTTTCTCATGACACCTGGCAGGGTATGGTTGCAGACAGCCATTTCCAATAACCAATAGCGTCACGTCCACAATGCTTGGGAAAAGATTTGGTTGGGAAAAACCAGTAGGACATGGGGTTGAAAGGAAGTGATGTCCGGGTCTTAAACAGGCATTGAGTCGTGGAGACAGTGGAATTTTTCTCTTGAAGGTAGAAAATGGCATAATGAGGGATGTGCATAGAGAAAGGGGAGGGTCATGATGGATCGAAGAGAAGAAGTTGAAGCTACTGTGGTGCTCCGAATCAGAGGAACTTGGCAACCAATCAGTTAAAAAATGCTTAGAGAGATGATAATATTAAAAATCATGGACACCTCTACTTTGGTGTGTAGTGGTGTGGGGACCCAGACAGAGAACATGAGAAGGTAAACACATTTGAGGATGGAGACGTAGTAATAGCAGATGGGGTTTGGTTTTGCATCTCAAATGTCAATACAGTGTTTGGACATCTTTGGACTGCTGGCTTGGGTCAATACTGTGAATATTGGAATTTAAAGAGAAATTCAGTTGATTAGATTTGTGAATTCCCAGTGTAAAGGTTCCCTGCCTCAGAGATGATCAAAAGTAATGAAATTGCATGGGGGAGGAGGATGAAGACAGATGAGGGAAGGGGAAGAGGAAGGGGGAGTTGGCATAACAACACAATGCCATAAGAAGCCTAGAGGGCGGGAACCATAACATATGCTGGCAGCGTCAGCGTCTTGTATTCAGGGTTGGACTTCAGAGCTTCAGACATTCAAATCCTGGAGAGTATTCAAAGTGTAACACAGATAATTAAAGGGTTAGGAAAAAATACTGAGATATGAACAGTTGCTTGTGTTAACTTGAAGGAAAGAACAAATGCTGTCTTCACTCAAAATACATAGATGAGTATCCTAGATTCCTGTCTCTAGAGGTCAGTGGAAGAGAAGAAGGGATTCTGTTGGAAACTAAGAGCCACGAGATGAGGATGAAACTTTCTGGGATGGAGGTTAAGTATCAGAGCTGGATTTGGTGGCTTCAGTTGCCTATAGGTTGTGAAAACTTTTATCTTGGTGTGGAGAGCTACCTAGAAAACATGGTGAACAGCACTCTGTATTTACAGACTCAGGGTTCTGATCCTTCCAGAAATTTCACACCACAAATCCTGACTAAGTAGATGCCAGAAGACATCAACTATCACTTCTAGAAGGTCGCAAGAGGGTCCCTTCAAGAACCAGGTCTCCTCTCTCTCTCTCTCTCTCTCTCTCTCTGTGTGTGTGTGTGTGTGAGAGAGAGGGGGGAGGGTCTTAAGGCCTAAGAATGCAGGGCTTTTCTCATGCTGTGCATGTGGTTTCCCCTGATCTGTTCCACCCAGCAATGAATGCAGCAGGCCAATATTAGGTATCATTGCCTTTCAGGTATATATGTACGTATGCTCACCTTATTTGAAGCCTGGTTCTTGCCATACTCCTTGCTCCCTGGGCACCTTGTCTAATTGCTCTTGTTTCTCTGGCTCTGCTTTCTCAGAGACTGGTGTAGCTTACTAGAGAATCCTTGCTCTGAAATTAAGCAAGTCCAAGACTGTTGCTTATACATTTTAAAAATCACACATGGATTGTTTGTAGCTTTAATTTGTACCAATTTTATTGGGAATGAAATTACTCACCGACGGCCTTTCCTGCTGAATCTCTGCTACCATGGTAAGGCAGCATAATGCTCAACATGGGTGCTTGGCAGGGATTTGTGGCATAGGCAGTGGTCTATTATATTTGCTCAGACAACATTAGAATATGCGTAGTTTAAGTGGTTTATGTATACACGTGCAATGACACCATGTATTCGTAAGTAGATAATAATAGAAAATAACTCGGAAAAGAGACCATTACAAGAGTATATTTTTAAGGGCACAGTTTAGAATTGGAAATTATTGCTGTGTCTACTGTGATGTCTTTTGTTTCTTTGTTTGACTGTGATATTTGATGGAGTTTCTTTGATGGTGAACTCAGCACAGGACAAAGCTTGAGCAGTTCCAGTTTTGTAGATGGTGATGATGCCAGTTGGAAAGCTACCTGGAGGGTTGGAAGTCATTTTCTTCTTTTTGGTATTATCTCCCAACACTTCAAAGGGGCCAGAAGACTAGTTCAGTGGGAAATCACTTGTCAGGCATGCCTGGGGACTTGTGTATGGTCTGCTTCAGTTCTCTAGATCAAGCTGGCATGGGCAGAAGGTCCAAGTGAGGCAAAAAGATGTAGAGCCAGGAGGATGCTTGTTAAAGACCATTTTATTGGTGAAGATTTTCATCAGCTTGTAGACGCACAAGCCTGCCAGAATAAATGGTTAACTAGGAAGTGACTAAACATTGGAACAAAGTTTAGCTTGGAACGATAAGCATTAAAAGGTGGATTTTTAGAACTACGCGTGAATAGACTGATGGTTTTGAAATGATGTCAGGAACAGAGGAGGAACCCAGAACATTCTGAAATCATGATGATAATAGTGGTAGTGGTGATGATAGTAATGATGACGCTGTCTTTTGAGACAAGGTCTGTTTTGCAGCCCAGGCTGGCCTTTAACTCATGGTAGACCTCCTGCCTTAGCCCTCAAAGATACTGGGTTAAAGCTATGTGCTACCACGCTCAATAAAGCACTCTGCTTATTTTTCCCAGTGTTGTGGGCTTGTGCATGCTCCACTGTGCTCTACCACTGAGCTGAAATCCTAGCCTCTGTTTTTGTTTTCATGAACAATCACCTATTCTGATAACATATCCCATGGTTCACTCAGAACACATAGCAACAGTGATTAGAGCCTTTCAAACATTTTCCTAGGAAATCTTCATAAATACCCTGTTGGATGAAGGGCCGCTTGTTCGTCCTGGCAGCCCAGAACCAAAATAACCACACAGAAACTATCTTAATTAAAACACTGCTTGGCCCATGAGCTCTACATATTAATTTAACCCATTTCTTTTAATCTATGTATCGCCACATGGCAGTGGCTTACTGACAAAGTTTTGGCATGTCTGACTCTGGCAGTGGCTCCATTGCTTGTCTCTAACTCCACATCCTTTCTCCCAGCATGCCATTTAGTTTTCCCCTCCTACCTAAGCTCTGCCCTATCAACAGGTCAAGGCAGTTTCCTTACTCATTAACCAATAAAAGCAACACATAGACAGAAGGACCTCCCACACCAATATCCTATAAAGTCAGGAACATTTTGTAGGTAAGAACGTGATGGTTGAAACAGTGAGCCCGTTCTCCAGGCTGGGTAAACGGAAGCGATGGATTCTAAGCCAAAGCTCCCTGGCCCTGGTCCTTAGCCAGGACCACAGTGCATCATTGCATGTCTCCGTCACTCTGCCACAGACGTCACGGCGACTATAATGGCTAACAAAATATGCCATTTAGAATTTATTCCTTAAATGTCAAGCATTCCAACATTCTCAGAATGTTTTGGGTTAGGTCAACATCTTTGGTGTGAGGTCAAGGGTTAATGAGTGTCATCCCCTTGCCCTATCACTATCAACTTCAAATCTAGGCTCAGGAAAAGAGAATTTCTTAAGGGCAAGGTTAGTGAGAACTCCAGAATTTGACTGGGCCTGCAAATAAATACCAAGAAAATTTAGACATCACTGGAGCATGGGCTTGAGGAATGGGTAGAAAGGGCAGGCAGTAGCTAGAGACCCTCCCCAAGTGACGTGGGACAAGTCAGCTAAACCCCGAATCATGACTGGGCGGAGTCTGAGGAGAGCAAAAGTGAATGTCTGTACGTAGATGAGCCAAGTCTCTCAAAGCAGGAATGCAGAGCTCAATGACGAAGGCTCACTGTGCTCAGGGCTGCTGCCCAGTTATCACAGGGCTTATATTCCTCAATGACGAAGGCTCACTGTACTCAGGGCTGCTGCCCGGTTATCACAGGGCTTATATTCCTCAATGACGAAGGCTCACTGTGCTCAGGGCTGCTGCCCGGTTATCACAGGGCTTATATTCCTCAATGATGAAGGCTCACTGTGCTCAGGGATGCTGCCTGGTATCTCAGGATTATTTTCCTCACGACATTAGTGATTTTGAGTAGGTTACCCCTCAACAGGATTGTCCCCCAAACTGATATTATTTAAATATGAGTGCTTGTATTTTAAAGTTCATTTAGAATTGTTCTATGACTTAATGTTTATAAAAATAAAGAACCTTCGAGCTGGGCTGTGGTGGCACACACCTTTAATCCCAGCACTTGGGAGGCAGAGCCAGGAGGATCTCTGTGAGTTTGAAGGCAGCCTGGTCTACAGGAGCTAGCTCCAGGACAGGCTCCAAAGCTACAGAGAAACCCTGTCTCGAAAAAAAAAACAAACAAACAAAAAGAACCTTCTCACTTATGACTCCTTCCCTAGTTGGTGTTACATAACTTAAATGCCGGTTGATATGAGATATTCTTGCCTAAAAGTGCCGTGTATGTATGTATGTTCCCTAAATGAAACAAGATCACCGTGAGCCAAACGCTGTGGGACAAGGGACTGATATCCTCCACTTGCGGTTTTATGGAGAGTTCTTTTCACTTTGGAGCGACAACTGGAGCTTGAGGCACTGCATTAACCGCATGGCTTAGCTCTCGAGCAAAGACTTGCACGAGAAAACAGAGCACTTTTCACTTTATAAATATAGTTGTTGTCCGTTTGTTTTCAGTGCTAGGCATGAGACCCAGCCCTTCCCATACACTAGGAACACACTCCACCACTAAGATACCATCTCCCCACCAGCCCCTCTGTTTTAAAGGGAACAGAGCATCTGTGATGCCTCACCCATGTTTGCTTGTATTATCCTTTCGTTTCTGAACAAGTTTCTTCTTTTTAGCGCTTGCAAGGGAAAAAGCCCAAAAGCATCACGAATTTACATCTACTGTGCAGAGTATTACACCAGCGTAAAGATGTTTAGTCATTCAGGAAGGGAGGGACGGGGGGAGGAAAGGAGGGGGAGGGGGAAGGAAGGAAGGAAGGAAGGAAGGAAGGAAGGAAGGAAGGAAGGAAGGAAAGAGTGGAAGATTAAAGCCCTGTTGACAATTTATTCTAGGTAACCAGCTGTGTAAAGAGTCTTCACCTGTCTGCATCCTCAGCCCACATCCATTTAGTAAGGACCAAATTTATACGCATCTTCTGGCTGGGAAACAAGCCAGGAAAGGTGTTTCAGATAAGGTCTTTGCCCATTTTGGATTTTTCAGTCCACACCAGCAGAGCCCAGATAGCAAGAGTGGAAGGAAGCTCAGTGGTGATGAACTTCAACTTTTCTAAGGAAAGAAACTATTGTGAGCTAGACTTACGGTCCAGTGATTAAAAAGCTTGTTTAGCAAGCGTGAAGCCCCAAATTTGACCTTCAGGGCATGCACACAGTCTCTTCCCCTCTGCACATGTGTGTGTGTGTACGCATGTGCATGAGAGAGAGAGAGAGAGAGAGAGAGAGAGAGAGAGAGAGAGAGAGAGAGAGAGAGAGGTGCTTGTGCACACGCCGTGGTCAGAGGACAGCTTGCAGGACTTGGTCCTCCCCTTCTACCATGTAAGTTTGGGGGAGTTGTACCCAGATCATCAGGTTTGGCGTCTACACCCACTGAACCGTCTTGCCAGTCTAAACACTCCCCCGCACGCCGACCCCATTTTTAAAAAAGGATCTGTGGAAAAGCCATCAATTTAAGTAACCGTGTAATCTGCTATGCGTATCTTTGTACTGTACAACATATGGGGAATTTCAGTCTTCTCAGAACTTCAAATCCTCTCTAAGTTGCTCACTTCTTAACCTTCCTAAACTTGGTATTGAAAGTGTCTAACTTTTTTTCCTGCCGTTTTTTTGTTTTTTCCTGTTTATTGTGGACACACCCCTCTTTAATAAGAAACTGTTCTCAGGACAAAGAAAAGATTTTACCGAGATCCAGGTGGTGGGGCTGCCTTGCAGTGAAGCCACTCACATCTCTGTGGGTGGTCACACTTGGGGTACTTTGCAAATTCTCCCTGATGCCGTCCTTCCTGTCGTCCTCTGCTAGACAGACAGATGAGAAAAGAACAGACGGTGGGGGGGTGTGCATTTTTAATCCCGGAACTCAGGAGGCAGAAGTAGGAAGATCTCTGTGAATGTGGCAGCAGCTTGGTCTACATGAGGAGTTCCAGGACAGCCAGGGCTACAGAGAGACTTTGTCAAAAAGAAGAGGGGAAAAAAAAAATTACAAACGCATTTTTTTTTTTTTTTTTTTTTGGTTTTTCGAGACAGGGTTTCTCTGTAGCTTTGGAGCCTGTCTTGCAGCTAGCTAGATCCACCTGCCTCTGCCTCCCTAGTGCTGGGATTAGCGCCACCACCACCCGGCTACAAACACAATTTTAAACTAAACTTAATAGAAGTTATTTTTTTTCATGGTTGCATGATAAGTATTACCATCTAGATAATTCCTTTTTTAAAAGCCCTTAGAACTTAAGTTATGCGGAAATTGAGTTCAAAAAGCTTCTTTTCAAAAACCAATTCTGTCTCTGATTTTATGAAAGGTTTTTAGCGGCTCTTCCTCCCGAGCAGAGCTGTGGTTGGATCAAGCGCCACACATGGTGCTGAGAAGGGTGCAGGGGACCCTGGGTAAGAGATTGCTGACGGGTAATAATTTCCCTGAACAAATCTTCCCCTAAAGACATAGTTTTTCCATATAAAGTTGCTCATCTGTACCTCAGGTCCACAAACCGACCGGCAAATTTTATTGGCAGGAAAACTGATAAATAGTGGTAGCCAGGGGATGCAGTTTCTCTTTCTGCACATAACTGTCTTCCCACATCCCTTGGCTGTTTTCATCTCAAAGCGTTAATCTATGTTTCCTGGGGGGAGATATATTTGTGGTGACGTATCAGTAAATTCTCTACTGCTCAAACAGCTGCCTTCAAATTGTGTTTTAAAATATCACCTTTCTAGATCAAGCGAAGGCTTGACTCTTTCCGAAGGAGTCACCTAACTCACCTAGCTCAGGAGGGCTTACATTTGTGTGTGGGCTTCTTTTTAACCTGTGATCTGTGTACATTCCGAATTGCTATGATTGATGTCTTTGGCGAGTTCCGTCTTGGGTCATCTCTTCAAACTTTTGGAAGTAGTAGCTTAGGAATCTGCATTGGAAAGAAACACCCTCCGCCCATTTCCAGGGACACAGGTCTGCCTAGCAACAAAGAAGAAAAGCCATGGTTTCAATAGTAGTCTCGTCTTCCGTCTTCAAGTGGAGTACGCGTGTAGGTATTCATTTAAAGTGAGTGTTGTTGTTCATCATTCTGTGTAGCTGAACGCTAATGGAATTTGGGCAACATCAATTTCTCATAATTAGCAGCACACCATCAGGGCAATTACATTACTCAAATCAACGTGCCCACAACAGTAGCAGGAAAACGAGGACGAGATTCTCCTAAGCCCTACCCATTCCCGCATGCTATGTATGTTGCCCTAAGCCACAGCTAAAATGTACCTTGTAGGGTGGGAAATGAAAGGAAGATGTGCATAGCCTGTCGATGGTCAGATGCTGTCCTGAGAGTCTTAGGTACATAGTCTATCGATGGTCAGATGCTGTCCTGAGAGTCTTAGGTACATAGTCTATCGATGGTCAGATGCTGTCCTGAGAGTCTTAGGTACATAGTCTATCGATGGTCAGATGCTGTCCTGAGAGTCTTAGGTACATAGTCTATCGATGGTCAGATGCTGTCCTGAGAGTCTTAGGTACATAGTCTATCGATGGTCAGATGCTGTCCTGAGAGTCTTAGGTACATAGTCTATCGATGGTCAGATGTTCCTGAGAGTCTTAGGTACATAGTCATAGCCTATCGATGGTCAGATGCTGTCCTCAGAGTCTTAGGTACATAGTCTATCGATGGTCAGATGCTGTCCTGAGAGTCTTAGGTACATAGTCTATCGATGGTCAGATGCTGTCCTGAGAGTCTTAGGTACATAGTCTATCGATGGTCAGATGCTGTCCTGAGAGTCTTAGGTACATAGCCTTCGATGGTCAGATGCTGTCCTGAGAGTCTTTCATATCGATGGTCAGATGCTGTCCTGAGAGTCTTAGGTACATAGTCTATCGATGGTCAGATGCTGTCCTGAGAGTCTTAGGTACATAGTCTATCGATGGTCAGATGCTGTCGAGTCTTAGTTAATCTATCGATGGTAGATGTGTCTAGTCTTAGGTACCTGTCGATGGTCAGATGCTGTCCTGAGAGTCTTAGGTACATAGTCTATCGATGGTCAGATGCTGTCCTGAGAGTCTTAGGTACATAGTCTATCGATGGTCAGATGCTGTCCTGAGAGTCTTAGGTACATAGTCTATCGATGGTCAGATGCTGTCCTGAGAGTCTTAGGTACATAGTCTATCGATGGTCAGATGCTGTCTTTAGAATCTTAGGTACGGAGGAGCAGTGCAAGCTCACTGAGAAGGAACAGGACCTGTGAAGATAGGAATTGATGGTTTTCAACGTCAAAGGGGATAGGCCACATACCTCTGGTGGCTTTTGATGTGGGGGACAACACATTTAGCCCTCAGTGCAAGCAAGGGCTTTGCTAAGAGAGATCGAAACGCGTTTTGTTAATGGACCTTTGGTATAAAAAGCATTTAGAGAAATGGGTAATTTGAGTAAGATCAAACGAAAAAAAAATGCCAGCAAAATCAGTGCCATTTCTAACTCATTTGCCAAAACTATAATTAAAGCATGTAAGAAGAAGCTTAAAAGCTGTAATTAAAGCATACGTTAAAGCAGTCAACATTTATGGACTATTCATCAGACAGGAGAGAACTAGGAGGTACAGCTGTTCCCTCCATCCTGGGAGCTTATAAGAGAACGCTGGACGGTTGATAGATCTTCTGTGCTTTAAACATGTAAAATTATCCATATGTATTCTCAGTCTTGGGTCCTCCATGGTAGGAGACATTGAGGTAAAGGCTTGTAGTCTTTGCTATGTATTCTTTTGTGTTTCTTTTAGTTCCGGGGATGGAACTCCGGGGCTGGCACACGCTAAGTGTATTCTCTAGCGTGGAGCCACCCCCTACTTCAAAGCCTTTGCCGCTTAATTTGTTCTCCCTTTAGGGGAGGTCAAAAGAAATACCTGGCTAGCGTTTTAAACCATCACACAGCTCCATCATTATTAAATTTCCCTTTCAACCTTAGTAGGTTCCTCTTGTGCTGACCAATGGCCTCGCCCAGGTCAGTTCCTCACTGGCATTTGTGTGATAGATATACATTGTGTGGCTGACGCTGTATTAAGCGTGAGGAGTGCAGACTGAAACAAAAAAAGCCTCTACCCCGGAAAACACACTTCCTCGTGGACAAACGAAGGCAAAATACTCAGACCTAGTCGGTCACAACTTCTGACGAGCTCTCTGAAGGATGAGGGCAGGCGGTGCAGGTACTACTGCTGCGGAGAAAGGCATTAATGGAACTCTTCCAAGAAAAGGAAAATAATAATAACAATAAGCAGAGATCTCAGATCATGTCAATTCGCCTCAAGAAAATAGAGCTGCTTCCTAAGTTTTCCAGTCAGAAGTCCTGGGCCCTTTCTTCATTCTGTCTGATTTTTATCCAGTCTGATGATTGATTGCAAGTGTCTTCTAGATACACCAAAGAGACTCAATTTCTTTTCTCCTTCTTCTTCTTCTTCTTCTTCTTCTTCTTCTTCTTCTTCTTCTTCTTCTTCTTCTTCTTCTTCTTCTTCTTCTTCTTCTTCTTCTTCTTCTTCTTCTCTTTCTCATTCTCCTCCTCCTCCTCCCTCTTCTCTCTCTCTCTCTCTGTCTCTTTCCTTCCTTCCTTCCTTCCTTCCTTCCTTCCTTCCTTCCTTCCTTCCTTCCTTCCTTCCTTCCTTTTAAATGGCTCAATGACATCTTTGGGATTTAACCTATGTATTCAGTTACTGTTACAGTTTGAGGAAAAATGTCCCTCAAGACTCAGGTGTCTGAATGTTAGGTCTTCAAGTGTTCAACTGTTTGGAGGGTTTGTGGAACCTTTGGGATGCAAGGCATGACCATCAATTCCAGAGCTCAGGTTTTTCAAGGTTCTTGTCTAGCTTTGATTCCTGTCCCAGCTCTACTTTATCCCCTCACACTTCTGCCTGAGTCATGGCTGTCCCAACTGCCATACCTACCCTGCTGTTCCTGACACTCTGAGCCAAGAATCAGGACTCCCCTCTCTTAATAGCAGTCAGGTGTTGAGTCACTGAACTATAAAGCCAGCGGTTTTAATACTTGACCCCTTAGTGGACTGTCACTTAAACGTAGCGAATTATTAAGCACCCATCCCTTACTTCGTTCCTCTTCTTCTTCTTCTTCTTCTTCTTCTTCTTCTTCTTCTTCTTCTTCTTCTTCTTCTTCTTCTTCTTCTTCTTCTTCTTCTCTCCTCTCTCCCCCTCCCCCTTTCTCTTCTTTCCCTCCCCATCAAGACTAGGCTAGACCTCACCCTGTAGTCGATGCCATCCTAACAGTCGATTTTCCTGCCTCAGCCTCCGGATGGTTTAGGTAAAATGCTGTACCCCTGGGCCCAGCTTGGTTTGGCATCTTGATACCCGGGTGGCTTTGTCTCTGCAAACCTGGTTACTTTGTGTTCCTCATTAATAACGTGTTTCAACCCTTGAGTGTCTGATGTTATATTCCTATCTTCTTGAGAGTTCACAATGTTCTTGTCTTAAAATTTAACTTTTCCTCCTTTTATTAGACTTGCCTCCATACAAACTGCAATTCTAGTTATTCAACTTGGTGCGCCTCTTCTTAGCTTCTGGTCCTTGTTAAATGGCTTGTAATGGTTATAATTGATGTTTCTCCTTTCTCAGAGTCTGAGGCATATCTGACACCAAAGATCAGGCTCTTGGGGGCCTTCCGACACTGGTAGGTTCAGGGAAAGTATGAGGACCCATCTGGGTAGAGATGCTTTTGACTTTAAGGAACAGAAGTCTAAATGTCTAAGACTCACTTAATTGGTGAAGAACCGCCTCATGTAGCTAGAATTCTCAAGGGAAAGCAGTCACAGGGTTGAATAATGAGTTTGATTGCTCAGTACTGACCTCAGTTTACCCCGGTCTTTTCTTCTATTTTCCCAAATTAGGGGTGTTGTTTGTCCTCTTGGACGAGTGGTTTCTAGTGTTCTTATGTATCTGATATTCTCATAAATCCACAATCAGAAAAGGGTAATTTCTTTTAGATGTGTCCTGTTCAAATGAAGTACCTTTCCCAGAGGTCCCTTTGGCTCACTGGGCAGGCGTATTTCCTATGTCTCTTCCAGAATTCATTAGTGAATGAAATGGGCCAACACATCTCATAAGCTGAGGTCATCAGTGGTCCCTGAACCTGAATTCCTAAAACCATCTCTTATCTTTTCCACTTCACCAGAAATGCAGAAGTGGCCATGGTATGTACCTCTGCCCGGAGTTTAACATCAATTAAAGGAGAGTCACCAAATGGTGCTCTCCTGCTTCACTGTCTGGTGCTCATATAAAGTACCATGGTGGGATTTCTTTCTTCGCACACAGCATCTCATTCAGCAACCCTTATGCAGTCCTTTGAATTGTGAGATGAAATGTTCCCTTTTTTATGACACTCGTTTTCCCTCTGAAAGACTAACAAGCAGAACGTGGCTTGCTCAGACACGGGCCTTTTGCAGACATTTCCTGTACGTGAGTAAGCTAAGCCTGTCAGTTCAAGGAAAACAACTGGCTCTGTTGGCTGCAAATGATAAAATCCCCGCTTTCAGAGGGAAATTAGAGTGTGGAGAGCTCTCATCCACCCCTGGGAGCTTGGCAGCTTCCCAGGACTCAGAGACTCTCTGGCAAGCTGCGGAGATTGGTAGTGATATTAACCAGACGGATATTTTAGATACTGGGATGAAATATGTCAACATTAGAAAGATCTGCACGACCCAGAGAGCCAATATTTTCCCAGTGACTGATGCAGGTTACAGAATCATACTTGAGTAGAAAGACACAAATCCAAAGGGAGCAGAGCCGAAAGGCTCCCTGATTTCTTCCTGATTCCATGCTGTAATCAACCTTCTAGAAGCTTCCGGTATTGAACGTTATTATAATAGGAAAGAAAGAGATCCAAAGGTATTGGCGAGCCTATTACAATTCTCCTGCCTCTTTAAGTTAAATGCTCATATGAGAACAGAAAGAGACCATAGCAACGGCTTGAGACCAAATCAACGGATTGTATCCAACACTAGATGTGAGAAGCCATGCATTCAATTAATAAGATGAATGCTTTTCCTTATTACAAAAACTAAAGTTATTTTTCTATAAGGTATTAGGTATTATACTTGATTTCTCTTTGTGTCATAGGCTGACCTGATTTGAAAATCACCATGTCGTCCCATGCTGGGCTCAAATTTATGACAATCTTCTGCCTTTGCATTTCAAATCTGGGGTTACAAAAATGAGCCTCCATATATCTAGCTTATATTTGTGTCTAAGGAATGACACCACCGTGTTATTGTAAATATTGATAAAAATAATCCATTGACCCAAATGCACTTTGTAGTCTTTCATAGCCGGAGAGAACGGAAAGGCCCCCAAATCTATATGTTTGCAAACCACTTGATTTCGACTAATTAAAGAGAAACCATTTAGAGCTTGGCTTCTGCCTCCCACGTGATTACATGATTTTTGTTGTCCCAATAAAGTCAGGGTTCTGTGAGCAAGGAAGAAGCTGAGGCGCTTCTTCATGGTACAGCTGTCTCCTGTCAGGATTAAAGCAAAGGAGAACTTCCCCTTTGCTGCACGGCAGTGCTCACACTATGGTTGCTTTTGTGCAACGCTGACAAAGAAATCCTGCGTCTTAGGGGACAAAGAAGACCTTACACGGCCATGCTTCTCGGCTACCAGACTCAAGGGGGCACCTACTTGTTAAGCAGCACATCAGTATGGACAGAGGTGGTAGGCAGGGACCTGTCATGCCCGTTAGGGTTAGCCTACCCCTATAGTCTGGCTCCTAAAGGCAACAATGGGTTTTGCGATGCACTGTGTGAGCACTGGTTCTTTTCTAAAGACTATAAAATACTGACATCTCCTACTCCCATCCCTTACCCTGATCCTAGGTGCCAGCTGTACCTGAACTCACCTCCTCACTTCACAGGCTGGCCATGGATTGTTGAATGACAGCTTGATTAATTCATTAATCAAGAAAATTAATTGAGTGAAGCAAAGGGAACAAACAGAATTAGATTAAAAGAAGATTGGTATGAAATCAGAGATTAAGGATGGTGAAGAAAATAGTCACGAGTTTCTGGAAGGACCCTGCTAGGATGGCTGGGGACGCTACTATGATCACCCATTGTTCATAATCAGGGACCCCATAGGATCAGAGTTTTAAAAGGGAATTTCTTCTTTGGACACACTGGAAGGTCCATGGGTGGAAATGTCTACTTGGTATTTGGAAAGGAAGCCTGGCCTTCCTAAGAGAGACTAGGCTCCGAATAGAGATTTTGGAATATTTAATGTAAAGGACACAGTTGAAGTTGTGAGAGTTGCTGGTGTTTCTTTCCCCTGACTCACAGTAAGAAGTGAGAAGGCGATCAAGGTTAAGAAACAGGGATTGGAAGAGAGCGTTCTCAGAGCTGAGAGTGTTTGCGAAGATGTTAAAGGGGGTGCTTCTAAAAGGAAGGCATTAAATGTAAAAACGCAGTAAAATGTGACAAAAAGTCAATAAAGATTTTAAAAAGTAAACCATTTCAGGGCAGTTTTAGTTATAGAATATTACAAATATGGTATAGGAAGATGTTATATGCCACACTTTCCCTGTTATTAATGTCTTACACTCATATGTCTGCTACAGCAATAAACTAATTTTGACTTATTGTCTATCTCTATCTAAATATCTATCTATCATCTATCTATCTATCTATCATCTATCTATCTATCTATCTATCTATCTATCTATCAATCATCTAACTAGAGACCTCAAGATAGTGATCCTACTGTGTTGGGCTGGCCTTTAATTCCTTGGCTTAAGCAGTTCTTCTGCCTCAGCCTCCTGAATTTTTGGTACTCTAGGTACACATCATAGTACCTGGCTTGGACTGATACGCTTTTTTTTTTCTCTTGAGACAGGGTCTCACTTTGTACTGCTAGGTAGTCAAGAACTTGCTATGTAGACCAGGCTGGACTTGAACTCATAGAGATCTGTTTGCCTATCAGGAGAATAATTTCGGTGTGAGCATGAGCCCGACCCCCCCCCCGTGTGTGTATGCACGCGTGCGTGCACGGGCGCACTAATGTTAAGCAGCTGGGGATCAAACTCATATCATCACAGCCGCTCCACACGTGTGCTCCGCCACACAGTCTACCCTCAACCCGGAAGACCGTTCAAATCTACAACCGGCTTTATCTCTGCGGCTGACTTGGGCAGCCAAGCTGAGAGCATCCGTCGGGTTTCTCTCCCAGAGAAATAGTTGCTCTTTCTCCCCGCCTGCCCCACCCCCTGAGAGGAAGTTCCCAAGCGCGGCCCACATCTCGTGACCGGCAAGTTAAGTCTAGCCTCTTCTTTGAAAGTTCACATCCGTCATTTTAAACTGCACGTGGAGTCTTTGTCTCTCCCCCACCTTTGCCAGGGCGCTCAATCCTTTGTTTTCTATCGGTATAGACTAATGGGTGTTCGTTTTTAACTTGGGTTATAACAGAAAACAAAATTTTCCTCTATTGCTTTAAGTCCTTCTAGGTTTCATTCCTGGGAGCTCTTTTGGTTGGCTCCCGTGGCTCTCCTTCGCTGTCAATCAGTTTGTGAAGCTCCTCCCTCTGCATTGTGCACGCTGGCAGGGTCACGAAGTGTCCCCATAGTGGAACCCTGGGACCCTTAACTAACAAGGAAAAGTATAATATTGTCCTCAACAGTAGTTACGCCATGAAAAGATGGAAACCATTCGAATAGATGTCACTTAAAATTTCCATCTGATGGAGTTGAGGGAGGCAAATTGTCAGTGTTCTTACTGTGTTTATATTTGGCACACACAATCCCCCGCCCCCAACAGCAAGTAATGCCGTAGCGTTGATTATGATACGAGTGTGCCAGGATTTCTGATGGGCTCAAAACTCCGCCGTGAATGCCAACTTCGCAGGATTACAGAGAAAATGATTTGATTTTAGGCCTCATTTAAATTCCTGCAAGGACTTGATCTTAGGAAGTGCTATATATAAAAAAAAAAAAATGTTTTCTGGCGAGCAGGCACTTTTTCTCACAGTGAATGTCCTTTAGCGTCAAAGCGAGTTTGGGATATTTGGGAGACCAAACCTGTGTTCACTTTGTTGTTCTAGCGTTTCCTCCATCGCGTTAATTGGCACAGTTTTCAGCTTTTACTGGGATCGAAAGAAATTTGAGTGGGTGGAGTGCATTGTTGAATAGGACATAGACGCGGGTGAGGAGAGGCCATGTATTCATTACCCATCCTGTACATACGTCTTTAGCCATATTTCCTGGACTTTGGTCCAGAGAAGCCATGTGCGGTAGTAGAACTGAGTAGAACCGTCTTTGTGCTCAGCAGTGAACAGGATACTGAGGTGTTAGACCCTGCTACCAAGGGGTTGGTGAGCAAGGGCACATCCGGGTTCACAGAGAGTGCAGACAAATGAAACCATCTGTGTGAGCCCTGTGCTGTGGAGGGGAGTCTAATTGCTGTGTGTAGGAGGATTCCTAAACCAGAATTGCTCTGGGTAGGGAAAGGAGTTAGGAAGCTAGAACTATATTCAACCAAGTCCTGAACGACAAAGGGAGAGGGGGAGGAGGTGCTTGCAAGCACAGAGATTGTAGGAAACAGAGCAAGTCCCTCGGAGCGGCTGGGTCAGAGTTTGAGAGACGCCACTGTCACCCTGCAAACCCCAAGTAGAACTGGGACAGTGTGAAGAAGCTAGTCCCAGTTTCACATGTTCACCCCAGCATGTGATTGACATGAAAAAGTATTGAGATTTTTTTTTCGACGTCGTACTAAATTTTAGAAATCCAAGTATGTTTCATGTCGTGTAGCACGAATAATAAAAACCCAGGGACAAATATTGGGGTTCGAGCTGAGGATCAGAAAAGCAAAACAGCCAAGCCACTAGAGAAGTGTTACTTCTACCAAGGCTGGGTGACTGCAGACTGAGCCCTGAGCCTCTCTGTCTCCTCCTGTCTTAGATTCCCCCTTCAGTGCGTGGATTAAAGGCTGTGACTCTCTAGTACCGGGATTAAAGGTGTGAGCCACCACTACCTGGATCTGTTTCTGCTTTGACTCGCATAGCCCAGGGTGGCCTTGAACTCACAGAGATCCACCTGCCTCTGCCTCCCAAATCCTGGGATTAGAGGTATATGACACACCTGGCCTCTAGTGGCTTAGTTTTACCTTCTGATCTTCAGGCAAGTTTTATTTATTAAAACACAAATAAAATATCACTATAACGTCACTTAAAGTGCTTGGTGGACAGACACAATAGACTCATGGCTACCCTACTGGGCTCTCCGGGTCTGAGAGAAGTAGTGAGAGATTAATCTGCAGCTTCACTTCAGGAACAGCCTAGGTCAAATGTTTGTCAGCTCAGTCGGTCACCTCAAGGACTGTGGAGGTCCTGGAAGTTTTCGTGGGAGAGTAGTGGATCGAGTTATAGACTTCCGCTGCGCAGGACAGATTGGTCCCCTCCTCCACCCTTCCGGGAAGTATAATAGAACTAGAGCAAGCATCGGTGTACTCAAGCTGTGGGGTGTATACGTTTGAGTTGCTAATGAAACAGCCCATTGTGATGTTCCAATCTAAAACAGAGGTGGGCGTCACCGGTTTATAATTAGCAACCAAAATTGTGGGACTTGACGTCCTCTGGATGTGGTTTGCACTTGATACCCGGAAAGTCAGAAGCTTGCCACTCAGTGTGGTGATGTTGAGGGGGCTTTAGACTTTTAAGAGGTGGGGCCTCGTGGGAGGTCATTCGGTCTTTAGAATGCCTCTCAGAAGTGGTTCAAGTGCTTCCCACGGGAGGCTGATTAATGGCTTCTGAGGGTGTTGTCATACAAGAGCAAGCCTGGCTTCAGGCCCTTCCTCATTGAGCTTCCCGCCTCACCAAGTGTGTGTCTTTGCATCCGCCACGCCCTCTGTCACGCATGGCTCGCTGTGGGGGCTCTGAGAACAATTTGGGTCACCTGATCTTGAACTTTCAACCCCTCTAAAACTAAGCTAAGCCAGCCTCCTTTCTTCCCAAGGCACCCGGCCTCTGTCATTTTCTAATAATTACGGAAAGTAGGCTAAACATGGGGGACATAAAATTATTCAGAATGAGTGTATTGTTGTGGGCCTCTGGTTTGGTTTGTTTTGGGGAGATTGAATCCAACCCTTAAGTATGCTAGGTAAGCACTCTGCTACTCAGTTACACACCCAGCTCCTCCAATCTGAGGTTTTACAGTTTCCGAGAAACCAATTTAAAATGCAGGATTTGGTTCTCACTCCTCAATGACCTGGGGAAGGTAGGACTCTGGACTTTGAATAAGAGCCCTTAGAGACGTCGATGCAAGCGGTCCTTCAAACACTCCTTTCCAAACACCGGTAGAGAAAGCAAATCAAAGGACCCAGAAGAGAGGGCTGAGAATAAGAGCCCGTGAATAAACCAGGAAATGAACCGCTAGGGAGATTAAGGGAAACTGAAGGATGCTGTCTGCTACCAATGTAGCAGAGTATGGCAGATTCTTCCTAAGGGGAAGTGAGTTCTGCAGTGGAGGGAAGGGGCTGGTGTAGTCTATAGGGGGCAATCAGTAAGGGAGCCAGCCCCCTAGCTTCGGCTACCAGTTCCAGGTGTCCATTCTGGGCGTGTCTTCTCAGCCTGTTAAACTCATCAAAATCAGAGGGAAGGAGACATTAACTGCCTCACCATCCCAGAGGCATGAAGTTGAATATCATTTGAAAGGTGACCAAATGGTTTCATGGCTAGGGTCTGCAGTGACAATCTGGGAGATGAACTAGAAGAAAACCCTCCCTTCGAAGGGGGACTTGAGGAAGAGTGTCTGTCATGTTGGTACAGAGGACAATCTTTTTAGGTAACCGTGGCTGTGAGGAGGGGAGAGAGAAGGCCGAGGGCATGGGCGGTGCTCATGGGAAATGCCTTTGAGGGATGCGGGCCCTCCTGATTTCATTTTGAGTCAAGACTGGGAAACAATTGAGGCTGCCAGTTACGGTATTAATGACAATCCACTTATACATCCTAACCAGTCAAGTGATGTTCCGCCAGACTGTCTCTTTTTTTTAGCAATTTCTCAGGATGGATAAATCATTGTTCAATGTAGTCACATTTTTTACCAACAGTACGAGTGAAGTGCCAAGCTACAGGAGGGTTGGGACAGGATGATAAACGAAACGAGACTAGAGTTTTGAAATGAAATTTCTTAGTCACTTTCTCATCTTCCTCTACCGGACAATCATCTTTAATTGGCGGAACGTACCTATCCCACCCCAAACTGGCCACATTATTTAGCCATGGCTAGCTCAAAAATCAGCTGTGTCATTCTGGTAGAAGAGAGGCAGTCAGCACTTTGTTGCTGTGGTAGTATTGTAATATTGTCTTAGCTTTCGGTTTCTCTCCACCCCTTGTTACTAACCCGTTACCTGGTTGCTGTAGAAACTCAGATTATTGGCCACTACACTTTTACTTAGCGTTCTCAAGTGTGATCTTAGATATTGCACCAGTGCAGCCAGTAAGAGATGCACTTTGCTCAATACAAAAGTTCAAGTGGGGGGCTGGAGAGATGGCTCAGAGGTTAAGAGCATTGCCTGCTCTTCCAAAGGTCCTGAGTTCAATTCCCAGCAACCACATGGTGGCTCACAACCATCTGTAATGAGGTCTGGTGCTCTCTTCTGGCCTGCAGGCACAACGCAGAAAGAATATTATATACATAATAAATAAATAAATATTAAAAAAAAAGTTCAAGTGAAATGAGATAGAAATAGGACCGTGAGAACCCTACTTCTAAACACAGATGAAAGTTGAATAAGGTTGAATGGAAATTGGTTACTTTAAAATTTACTGCAAGGAGGGTAGATCCGTTGTGAATCAGAGCCAATTAATTTTAGAATAGCTCATAACCTACATAATAACCCTGTAGGGGTTAAGGGCTAGCAAAGGTAGAAGGTGTGTTTAACATTCACTGGGCCCTGATGTCCATGCCTAGCACTAGAACAAAAACAAAATCTCCACAGAGCCCTATATGGTACACCTGTTACTCTAGTACTTGCAGGCTGAGGCAGGAGGATTAGTGTGGAGAAATTACTGGGCTACATACATCATGAGTTCCAGGCCAACTAGGGATATATAGTAAGATCTTATCACAAAAACAACCAAATAATAAATCAGCCAACCAACAAAAACTCTATATAATCATTTATGTGGTATAATAAATTTCAGTTCCTCGAATAGTATACACGCTAGGTAGTATATTTGTTTATTTTGTATTTATTGCAACTCTTTAGTCTACTTTCTTTCATCATATTTTTATCATCCCGAGTAGACACACTGTACTCACTAAATACTAACTAGCCATTCCCTCAGGACTTCCCTTCCTTGCTACCCCAGTCCCTCACTTCTGTTTCCCATCTTTATGAACTGCCCATTCTGGGTATCTTGCAGAAGAAAAATCATGCAATAGTGTGTGGGGGTTTTTGTTTGTTTGTTCTTGTTTGGTTGGTTGGTTTTGGTTTTTTTGAGACAGGGTTTCTCTGTGGCTTTGGAGCCTGTCCTGGAACTAGCTCTGTAGACCAGGCTGGCCTCGAACTCACAGAGATCCGCCTGCCTCTGCCTCCCGAGTGCTGGGATTAAAGGCGTGCGCCACCACTGCCCAGTGCAGTAGAGTGTTTTTGACTTCTGTATTTCACTTAGCACAGTGTTTTTAGGTTTCCATCATTTTAAAGCCGGCATTTCTATTTGAATCTTGTATGTTAAAGTTAGGGTATTTGTCATATTGATGCTCCCAATAGAAATTAAATAAACCAAACCTCCTGATGTATGGCCCCTCGAGTAGATGATAAAGATGAAGGTGGATGGCCAAGTTAAGGCCACAGGTACAGAGTAAAGTTCATCTTGAAATTGGACTCTACCTCTCCAGCACTCCCCACTTCTAACACTGTTATAACATGTTTCCATAGATGTGCTCTCTTAAAACCTCAAAGTAAATTCATTCTCTCACTGTTCCTGTAGGTCAGAGGCTTGACTTGGGCATCCTTGAACAAAAGCCCAGATACCAGCAAGGCTACCTCTCTCCTAGAGGCTCTCAGTGGGAGGCTCCAACTCTGTCATCATTCATTGCTAGGCTCGCCGTTTGGGTAGAGTTTCCACATCACTGGCCATTATTTTTCTGCCTCATTTTAAAAATACCTTTGGGAGTAGGGCAGGCGAGTGCTGGCGTGAGCAATGTATAGAAGCTGGTTTTCTTTCCATCATGTGGGCTTGGGATTGAACTCGGGTAGTCAGGCTTGGCAGCAAGCACCTTTGCCCACAGAGCTATCTCACCTTCCCAGACCCTCTCTTTCTTCCTCTTTGTTTTTTAAGGGACTTGCGTAATTAAATTAGGCCCTTAATTTCATAGTCAGCTTTTATTCCTTTTTGATTTAACATGGGCATCCTTGGAAGGGACCTGGCCTCTTCTGCCTACCACACTGATCTTCCTTGTTTCCCTCTTGCCTGGGCTGACACCACCTGCCTGCTTTCAACTTTTCTGCGGCTCCCAAGGTGCTTGCTCCCCCATTCAGACACCTGACATGGCACACAAAGGCCTTGCTTAATCTCTCCTAATCCCCCATGCTAAAAAATTTAAATAAAACCACATGAGAGCGCCGGGCGGTGGTGGCGCACGCCTTTAATCCCAGCATTCGGAAGGCAGAGGCAGGCGGATCTCTGTGAGTTCAAGACCAGCCTGGTCTACAAGAGCTAGTTCCAGGATAGGCTCCAAAATCACAGAGAAACCCTGTCTCGAAAAACCAAAAAATAAAAAAATAAAAAAACACATGAAAGAGAGAGACGAGAGAGTGTATGTGTGTGAGAGAGAGTAAGAAAGAGTGTGTGTGTGTATGAGAGAGAGAGACAGAGTGTATGTGTCAGAGAGTGAGAAAGAGAGAGTGTGTGTGTGAGAGAAAGTGTGTGTGTGTGTAGAGAGAGAGAGAGAGAGAGAGAGAGAGAGAGAGAGAGAGAGAGAGAGAGAGAGAGAGAGAGAGAGAAAGAGTTGTTTCGGTTCCCCGATCTGAAAGCCACGCTTTCCTTCACCCTCAGGTCTGTGTGGACCATCACCTGCCATGGCCCACACTGTTGCCCGGCTCTCCTCCACTCCCCCTTAAGTCACCTATCAGATGTTCCTGATTTCAGGAAGCCAGAGTATAACCCATTTTTATTTCTGCTGCCATAGCAACCACACCTATATCTGCCTGGCATCTGCCGCTCTAAGCCATCATTACCTCTTTAATTACCTCCTCCACCAGACCATAAGCTATTCAAGGGCTGGAGTCTCAGTTGTCCACCCCGTGTCCCAGCTCCTTAGCACAGCGACTTGCACGTAGTAGAAGCTCAGAGACGTGCTTGACGGTTTATCTATCCCGCAACACTGGTCTGTTTTCCCACGCGGACTAATGACGTCCACTTTAATTCTGCTCGGGTATGTTTTAGTGAACCCCACCAAGCAAGGCCTGATTGAGTCGCACGTTAGTTGTTCATATTTACATTGGTTCTTGTTTACATATGTACACTGATCCACTTAATTTTTAATATAACTTTACTGATATACATACTTGAACGGCAAGATCAAATTGCCACCAGGGAGGAAAGCTTTGAAACGGATGTACAACTGGATTGGCTAATCAACATTCTGATTTGACTGGATTTAACTGGATTGGCTTTCAACATTCTGATTTAACTGGATTGGCTAATCAACATTCTGATTTGAAATGTTGAAGTGAACATCACCCTCAGAGTTGGTTTAAGAGAAGATAAAGCAAAAACAGAAGTTCACAGTGCAAGCATCTCAACATGTTTTTATTTTTAATCTTTGTTTCATTTAAACATTACACTTAGAGTTTCCATTGGCCTACAGCTTTTATAGACTGGCAAGGGCCAGTTTATGGGTCCCTTTCCTTTCGCGTTTTAATTACTACTGTTTCAGAGAAGCTGTCCAGGTATCTTCACAGAAATCAGGTCTGGCACAGTCATGCGTGTGTGTGGGGTGTGGGGTGGAGCATGTGTGTGAGGTGTGGAAGTGGTGCATATGTGTGAGGTGTGGAAGTGGTGCATATGTGTGGGGTGTGCAAGTGGTGCATGTGTGTGAGGGTGGTGCATGTGTGTGGGGTGTGGAGATGGTGCATGTGTGTGGGGGTGGGTACGTGTGTGCGGGGTGTGAGGGTGGTGCATGTGTGTGATGTGTGGAGGTGGTGTATGTGTGCGGGGTGTGGAGGTGGGTGAATGTGTGTGGGAGTGGGGATGGCACGTGTGTGCGAGGTGTGGGGTGGGTGCGTGTCTGCGGGGTGTGGGGTGGATGTGTGTGATGTGTGGAGGTGGTGCATGTGTGCGGGGTGTGGGAGGTGGGTGAATGTGTGTGGGATGTGGGGATGGTGCATGTGTGTGGGCGAGGTGGTGTGGGGGTGGAGGTGGTGCGTGTCGTGTGGGGTGTGTGGGGTGGGTGCGTGTCTGCGGGGTGTGGGGTGGTGCATGTGTGTGATGTATGGAGGTGGTGCATGTGTGCGAGGTGTGGGGTGGGTGCATGTGTGTGGGATGTGGAGGTGGTGCATGTGTGTGGGTGTGGAGATGGTGCATGTGTGAGGGGTGTGGAGGTGGTGCATGTGTGCGAGGTGTGGGGTGTGTGCGGGGTGTGGGGTGTGTGTGTGATGTATGGAGGTGGTGCATGTGTGTGATGTATGGAGGTGGTGCATATGTGTGGGGTGTGGGGTGGTGCATGTGTGTGGGGTGTGGGGTGGTGCATGTGTGCGGGGTGTGGGGTGGGTGCATGTGTGCGGAGTGTGGGAAAGGCACATGTGTACGAGGTGTGGGGGTGGGTGCATGTGTGCGGAGTGTGGGAAAGGCACATGTGTACGAGGTGTGGGGGTGGGTGCATGTGTGCGGGGTGTGGGAAAGGCACATGTGTACGAGGTGTGGGGGTGGGTGCATGTGTGCGGCGTGTGTGGGTTGCACATGTGTGCAGGGTGTGGGGTGGGTGCATGTACAAGTAGGCTAAGATGGCCAGCCAGGACATCCTATGGGTCCATGTGTCTTTGCTTTCCCAGCACTGGGTTACAGGTATGCACTCCACACGTGGACTTTTTCAGTGGGTTCTGAGAACCAACCTCAGGTCTTCATGTCTATGTGGCGAGCACTGTAAGGTCCAGGCTGTCTCCCAGCCTCTGGTGCAGCCTTGATATAAGAAGCAGGAGTAGGGGAACCGTTTCAGGGACCAGATAGCTAGGACAGAGATCCTGGCTCTGCCATCAAGGCATTTTAATCAAATGACGAGACATCCACTTTATGGGGTTATAGCAGGAAGAATGAATTATATTTAAACCATTGAAATGTTGCCTGACACATTTTAAACCATGTGAATTCGTGTGTTTAGGGTGGGAAGGCAAACTACAAAATCTAACTGCTTAAAAAACAATGTCCTTATCCTCATAATTGGAATGAAACTGAAGTATGAGGTCATCTGACGCCATATGTGAGCTCATCCACAAGAAAGCAAGCAAGCCAGGCCCGGCGAGTCCTAGACCAGTGGGCATTGCCAGACACGCTCCCTGCAAGCATGAGAAATTACCCGACGCTTCCCCCAATGTGTGCACTGCGAAGAGGCGGTGATTTATGCGATCGCCTGATGATCAGAAAAGCAGCTTTACTTATTATAAATAAAGCATTCTGCTTTACTTAGAATGAAATACACGAGAAATTCGGAATTCCCTGAAAGTAGCTTTATGTGCTTTGTGGGTATGAATGTACTTCCTGAATGCATGTATGGGCACCATGTGTGTGCCTGGTTCCCAGCATGCCTGTGTGTGTGTGCCATGTGTGTGACTGACTCCCGTGGGGGTCAGAGGAGGGCATTGGCTCCCCAGGAATAGACTTACAGATATTTGTTAGCTGCTGCATGGATGCTGAGAACTGAACCAGGTACAGTGCAAACATGCCGTTAACTTCTGAACCATCCATCTCCTCAGCCAATAATTGCTACTCTCGTTTCGACACTTCATTTATTGCCTTCCTTAAAATGTACAGTTTGTCTGCATTCTTGCTGTCAAAAGTTTCAACACACAAAACTACACAATGTCTGCTAAGTGTGTCTTGGCTTAAGCGCCAGACTTGCTTGTTTTTGTAGATGTGAGTTGTGAAATTGGTCTCATTATTTTGGAAGCTTTGGGCTAGATCTGAAGCTGACTCTCATGTGATGACATTTTAAAAATGAATCCTTAATATGTGTTTATTCATTTCAACTAATTGAATGCACTTTTAAGAGAGTTAATGGGAACTCACGGGTAATTGTTTCCATGCCGGTGATTCCCCTTCAATTGGAGGATAATCACTGTAAATACATTTCAGATTTGCAATACCGATATGATCATTTTTGCTGTTTTGTTTTGTTTTTGTTTTCCCTGATTCCTTTGGACTAGGAGCTTACTTTCCAAAGGCCAAGGCAGCTGTGCAGCCAGGATTTTAAAGGATCTAAAGTGGCTTCCTGTCGGTTGCTTGGTTCGATGTTTGCTGCAGGGGGCTACCGAGCCTGTTTGTCTTAATGTTCTTGCGTGGGGAACGTTGACGGAGAGCAAGAGGGATAAGAGGGCTGTGAGTTTATCTTTGTTCTTCAGCCCGCTACCCTTAGATAATACCCCTAGATAATCGTGTGTGCTCGTTTGGAACCCCTTTTTCATAAAAAGCCCTGGGGAAAATATACTCTATGAGCAGCATAGATAAATAACAGGGTAGTAACTTCTACCATAGTCAGAGTCCATGGGGTCTCAAGGCCCAGCACTAAAAGGCTAAAGATGGAATTCCAGGGATGCGTGAGTATGCATAGCGGGTTTGGGACAAGAAGCCTTCCTGACGTCCCACGAGTGAACCTCTTTGCTTTGCTTCGTTCGTCTGAGTGAACTTCCCTCTTTCTTGTGACCTATGTCTTATTTATATTTTTGAAGAACATGCTGAAATGAATCCAATGTGGCTCTACCATTTCTCTGCTGTGGGTGCCCCTGTAGCAACAACCTGCAGAGGAAAGCTCTTATCTTCGCACCGCCATTACTAGAGACAAGTGTGCAGCCATTTTAACGCTATGGACAGCTTGGCATGGCATAAGGAAGTCAATTTTTCAGTTGTTCTGGGTGGGGAGAGCTGAAATACTTGTGTTGTTTCATATCTCCAATCTATTTCTGTCTCTGCAGATTTCTGAGATTCGGTTTCTTATGTAATTTCACTTGTCGAGCAAGCTAGTCACATCTGTCCCTGGTTGAGGCTATGTTGGCCTAGCTTCCTGTGCTGTCTCCCAGAGTCAGGCTCCTCAGACATGCAGTCTTGGCTCTTGAGAAACAGGAAGGCCCTGAGAGCTGGGATTTCACTCCCAAGTATAAGATATAGGAATGCTGGGAAACAGAGACAGGGGAATCTCTGTGAGTTTGAGGCCAGTCTCATCTACAGAGGGAGTTCCAGGAAAGGCTCCAAAACACACAGAGAAACCCTGTCTTGGAAAAACCAAAAAAAAAAAAAAAAAACAGAAATGATAGATAATTGCTAACTTTGGTCCAAACCTTTGTTTATTTATTCCTGGCCTCCTCTTCCCCCAGCTTCAAAAGACCTCCGCTCTGGTACCTACGCCTCACTTTTCATTTCATCTTCTGTCCTCTTAAATAATCGCTTCTCTGGGCATAACTTGTCGGGTCCAGACACTTGGCCATGCGACAGTCAGTGTTTAGACTGAAGAGAATTTAAGAAGACTTTAAAAAAAAAATACTGATTACTAATTTTGATTCGTGAAAAGAAGAACTGAGTTTGGAAGGTCTATTTCTTCGGCTCTGTCCCACTCTCTGCGGACTTCCCTACCATCCTAACTGTTGTGGGTGGCAATGCATTCTCTGAAATAAGAGGGGAAGCTGGGTTTCTGACGTGGACGTTCAGGTTCAAGCTGGGGCGTGTGACTCGCACGTCCACTACTGTGCCTAGTTCTTTTCTAATTGGGGAAGAACTCAGAGGGCCAAGGGATTTACTGTACTGTCCCGTCGAGGTAGGATGGCTACCTTTAAACACGTGTCTGAAGCAGTGTGGGCAAGACCATTAGCCCTTTCGTTGCCACACGGGGGAGTTCTGGGAAATCTTGAAAGGACTGAGAGAGATGTGGGGAGCATGGAGGAAGGCCACTCACAGCCCGACTGATTTGCATGGGCCCACTTCACTGTTGATTCAAGTATTTGGCAAACCAGTTGAACGGTTCTTTTGTAAACACATAGCCCCGTGATACAAGTGCTCCACCTTATTTGAAAGATATTTTTGAGACCCTGACAATGTGTTAATCAAATAATTAGAAGCCTTAAAATGTCAGGGCAATTTGGATGCTTTTACGTAACTCCCGGCTCTGTTCCTGGATGTGAGGACTATGGTCATCCACCGTCTTCTTCCATTAGCGGCAAGGTCTGGCTTGGCTTCTCAGAACTCTTCCCTTGGATAGCAGGGCTTAGGTCACGGGTTGGCTTCCCCAGAAGGGAGAAAGAGGGCTCTGAGGAGTGCAATGTGTTTTTACTCAGACAAGGTTGTCGGGCACCTGGAAGACGTTCCGTGTAGAGGCCGAGAACAGCAGGCAGAACAGCTTCTTTCATGGGGTTCAAGTGGCCAAATAGGTCATGTAGCCACACTGTATAGGTTTGGTTCTCTATCTATGCCCCTGCTTCCCTGTGTTGTCTTAGGGAAGTTACTTATTCCCCCTGCCTTCATTTCCTGGCTGATCATTCTTCGCTGCTAGGAGTATTAAATTAATACACACGCAAAGCACGATTGAGGTACCTGATATACATAAAGCTGGTAATTACTGCTGCTCGGGGTTACACACACGCCGTCGGAAACCCAGAATTCACTTTCACTAGTAAAGTACGCTCAGTTTGAATACAGAAACGCGGGCATCCGGGCAGAATACAAATAAGCCTAGACATGAATTAGGAGCCAGGAAGCGGAGCAATGAATAATGAAGCCAAGGGTTTGCCGAACCTCCTTTTAAGAAAATTGTGGGTTGTTTTCTTAGTTGCTTAAGAGGGGAGGAGGCCACTGAGGATGGCGGTGTGACCAAAGGGAAAGCAAGCTCCAGCAGGATGTAGGCATGAGTCCACCGGAATCGCTGGGCAGATCAGGGAGTACTGCCTTTGGTTAAGGTGGTGGGGAGTCCCTGGATGGGTACCCAGAATTACGTGACATACTTTTAGACTCAACTTCTCCTTTCTGTTCCGGAAGACCCACTGTAAGTGTGGCTTTAAATGGGGGTGCGGTGGGGGGAGTTATGCAAAACACTTTGCACATAGCACTAAAGTTCAGATTTGCCCTGAGACTGGAACGGTGGCTGGGGCAGAAGGGGAGGAGTTAATTTAATATAGATGTCTAACCCGCGAACAGATCAACATCCTAACTGATCACTCGGAAACCTGGGCGCTGAGGCGTTCGCTCTCCGGGCTTCCAGGTCTCATCCTTCAGCCCAAGGCCTCAGCAACCAACGTGCGAGGAGACCAAGGGCGCTCCACGCATGCGTTAGAAGCCGCCCCAACTCCCCCCCTCCTTCCCCCCACCGCGTCCTTTCTCGGAACAAAACTAGCGCGGGGCTTCTGAGCTCCGCAATCTGCGTAGATCGAATTTCTTCAGCTCCGCCTGCCGGTGGAGCTCCCGCGGGTGCCGCGGCTTCCCCCTACGCCAGGAGCGTCCGCGAAGAGAATGGCTGGGCGCTGCGGGTGCGCCGCTGGCGTAGCGCTCAGGCGGCCCGGGTGCGGCTGCGCAGGGAGCCCGAGCGGGCCGGGTGCGCCGTCGGCGTAGCGCTCAGGCGGCCCGGGTGCGGCTGCGCAGGGCGCCGGAGCGGGCCGGGTGCGCCGTCGGCGTAGAGCCGCGGCCCGCGCGCTGGGCTCCGCGACGCAGCTAGCGCAGGCGGCTTTGGTGAATACACGACTGGGTGCAGCCGGGGTTTGGTACCGAGCGGAGAGGAGATGCACACGGCACTCGAGTGTGAGGTAACTATAAAACCCCGATTTGTTTACATTCCCTCCCCCAGTACCGGCCCCGTGCGCGGCCGAGCCTGCGAGTCCCGGGACGGCACGGGAGGCCGGCAGGCCGCGGCTGGGGCCGCCACCGGGGGCCTCCGGGCCGGGGCGCGGGTGTCCGCAGCTGCTGCTGGCGGTGGCGGCGAGCCGGCGAGCGGCTCGCGGGGGCCGGCGCGTGGGGCCGCGGGGCGGCGGTGGGGACCCGCGCCCCTCGGCCCGCTGAGGGGCTCCGGCCATTGCGGGGGCTGCGTGGGCTCCCCCGCGGCCGCCGTGCGGGGACCCCGAGACCCGAGGCAGGTCCCAGGGGCTCGGCCGCAGGGGGGGTAACGGACGACATCCGCCGAGCTCCGGGCCAACCGAAAAGGCTCGGCGGGGCGCGCGGGAGCGGTGGCGCCGGCTCCCGGGTCCCCGGTCCGGGGCGTGGGGAGAGCGTAGCGCGGCCGCGGGCTTTGTTCCCGGGCCCCGGGATGCAGGGCGGCGTGGGCGCGGTAGGGAGCGGAGGGAAGCGGCCGATCGGCCCGCCCGCCGCGGGGTCCGCGCCTCGCTCCTCCCTCGGTGGGGGGGGGTCTTCGGAAGTCCCCAGGCAGGCGAAGCCGCGGGTGGCGTGATGTGGAAAGGGCTTCTTGTGGCTCCCGAGAAGCCGCGTTCACGTGGGAGCCTGTCCACATGGGCCGAGTTGCAGGAGCTGGGCACGTGGAAGCCATCTCGCCGCAGGACGCCCCGCCACCGGTTGGGAAGGGTCCCCCACCCCCAACCCCACGAGTGTCTGCTCCAACAGTGACACAAAGCACGAGTTCAGAGACAACGGCCTTCTAGAAACTTTGGTTTATGTCTGCATTGTTAAGTGCGGTCACTGGCGGGTGACAGGTTTCTTTCCTGTTTTCTTTTGGATGTACCTAGTGATAATGATAAAAAAAGTGATACAAGACCTTGAGGCCGAGAATTATAACAGTACGGAAGCCGTAACAAAGCAAGACCACCGTGTCCAGTGTCAGATTAGGATCCCCTGTTCCCCACGTACTCCGTGAGTCATGTCTTCGGGACACTGGGAGTCCGTCCCACACACCCCACTTCCGGTGTGCGTGGAATGTTACACTGGGAAGAAAGACACATCGGTGTTGAGTGCTGTGAAGAAAATTGAATTTTTCTTAACATTTGTGTGTTTTCCAGACTAAAGGGTTTAGATGGTGACTGTAGATAGGTAAGGATACAATGAGTTGTTAGTTACATTGAAACAGTTACGGAGAAACTGTTTGTGGCCATACTTTAATAAAATCTCAAATAACCCATCCATCTGGCCTGCCTACTGACTAACTTCAAGATAGCAAGAATTTGTTTTAAGCTCTGTATCACTGTCCTCTCGGCCTGTATTCAAAAACTGCTTCCCACCTGAAAGTAAGTTTCAGTGCCTTTAATCTCTCCCCAAATTGACAGAACCGAATTCTACCGACTAATGAGGGCGAGAATAACCTGGATGCTTCTTAAAATAGGTGGGAAGGTGTTTCCTTACGCGACACCTGAAGGCACACCCATACCTGTAAACCCAGCGAATTTGGGAGAGCGAGGAAGGGAGCTGTTAAGTTCCAGTTCTGGAATCTGTCTCAAAAAAGTTTTAAAAAAAAATCTCATAGCTCAGTGACTCAGAGACTTGCCCAGAGCTTCCATGAACCTCGGCTCAGTCCTCAGTACTACAAATAGCATGCACGTGTGTGTGGCCGTGTGCATGCTTAGGGTCCTGAGCTGTGCAGGTGAATGCCCTTCACCTGAAATGCACTACTGGAAATATTTCTAAGTTTTGTGTCCGGATTTGGGGATATTTCTTGTGCCCAGGTCTAAACACAAATTGCAGTTTTGTTTTGTGTAGGCCAAGTGCCCAGACACTGAAGATAATTTTACAATATTTTTTCTGCATGCGCAGTTTGCAGCCTATGCAAACGTGAGGTGTGGATGCTAGCCCAGCTACTGCGTGTTGGTTCCCACAGCACTGTGGATTTGGTAGCACCTCAGATTTTATACTCAAGTGCTCCCTGTCTTAGGTCTTCCCGTTACGGTTTATAGTCCACTGATAGTCTGTAAACTGCTACCGTCTTTCCACGGTTTTGTTCAGACTTGCGGTTTTGATCCGTAGTTTACCCGGGTAGCCCTTGTGTACCTGGAACTCAGGATTCTTGGGAGTCACCGCGGCTCTCTCCAAATTTTGAGGAGGCCTGATGTTTAGCATGCAGGCAGTGCTCTGGAAAGGCTCAGTGATGTATGAGACGATACGGTGTGTGCAGCAAGGGAAATCATTCAGCAGCTGAGCTGATCCTGAGTCTGTTCACATGGTATTGCCCTCGCCCCTTCTGAACCCTGGGTATTGAGCAGTCCTGGAATAAATTTAGGAATTTGGAGTGAGGCTGAATATTTAAAACCTGGATTTACTGTTAACTAATTTGGTTACCTTTACAAGTTGCTTTAGACTGCGAACTTAAACTGTTATAAAACCACCACAGGAGTTTATTATGGCCATTAATAATGAACCGAAGAGCTCGTCCTCTAAGCTTTTGTGCGTCCAAACTTTAATTATTGAACTTACTTTCTCTTTTTTCTTTCCTACTAATTGATTAACCCAAGGATGATACTTAATGATTTCTATTTAGGTCATTGAGAGGGCACATCTCTTATGCCCATAACTCATAGCTAGTAACTGATAACTGTAGATTTGTTTTTGCCTTTTTTCATTTTTTTATTCTGTAGTTACATGTGTATGGGCTATTTTTAATTAAAAATTATTTTTACGGAGTCAGATTCCTGAAGGGAAGCATATACCCCACAGCTTTCTGCTAGAAAGTGTCGGTGTGCCGTGACTTATCCAATAGATAGCTTTTCTGTCAGGGTTAAACCTAGCTTTGATTTAAGATCCCCGGGATAAACATGCTCAGAGTGCAGTGCCTGCTTCAGGAGTGGAGGTGCAGCAGAGTTTTGTATCAATGCGACACTGTCACTGTTACATTAAAAAGCAATATACACAAATTGAACAAAGTAGGCGACTGAAAATGGAAGAAAAATACTGGCAATCAAAACAGCTGTTTAATCACAGTGGTTTAATTGTAAGCCACCTTCCATTAGAGTGTAATTCGTATTAAAAATATACAGAAGGCTGGGGTCTTGTGGGCAGCTTAGTCGACAACTTAGCTGCCACAGTCGATTCCTGGGTTCTATCTCGAGCCCTACAGCAGACTGAATAAATACAGTCAGTCTGTCTTTGAGTTAGCTGCCTGGTCTAATCCTCAGCAGTTTGCTGCCCCCTAGTGTTTGAATTACCTTGACGTTTCTTGGCACCTGTCCTCTGGACTAAAATTAGAACCTGCCTTCCTGTAGATGTACCTATGGATTTCCTCTAGCTGATTGCTGCTGCCAATAAAAATGTGTACCTACTTTTTTCCCCCCAAACTGATTGTGTTCCCATACATTTAGTCCCTCGTTTTCCAAATATGGAAAAATAGATGCAAAATCAAAAATTTCAAAAGAATACATAGGCTTTTCTTTTTAAATTGCAAAAGCAATTTGTTAAAATTAGAGGTATTTGAAGTTAGCTTTGTATATGACTAATGTCAATATTATTGATTTAAGCTGGGCTTTTTGTCTTGAAAAGGCTGTTAAGCTTTCCGGCTTAATTTTTCCCATCTAACTTTATGTTGTACTGATAATAAAGTTTGAAAATGTCCGATTCACATGGTGACCTTGTTTTTAAAATTAAGTAATTTTTGAATAAAAGAAAGTCTCTAGTTTCTTATCCTGACCAGTAGATTTATCAGTCTTTTATGTGTTCAGGTTATGCTAATAACCACTTTTCTGAGACCCGTTTCTACTCTTTAAGATCCGTGGGTGGGCCACAGTCATGTTTAGATTTTTTTTGAAACAAGAAAACATTTTACTTCTCAATAAAAACTAACTGGAACATCTAAAAGTGTTCAGTACGTATAAAATAATACATAACGGAAGTGAAAAGGTTTAAATAACAGCAAAGTTACTGAAATTATTCTCAGACTCTGTAGGTCACCCATATTATTTAGAAATGTTAGAAAATAACCATTTAGTGTTGTATCACAAATAGTATTGAGTTTATTTTCCTAATTCGTTTGAATAGAACATACTCAGGATTTCAGCCACCTAGATAACAGGGACTGGAAACTTAGTGAACTTTCGAGAGTTAAAAGATGTCCTAACAGGGGCTGGAGAGATGGCTCAGTGGTTAAGAGCACTGCCTGCTCTTCCAAAGGTCCTGAGTTCAATTCCCGGCTCACAACCATCTGTAATGAGATCTGGTGCCCTCTTCTGGCCTGCAGACATACAGACAGAATATTGTATACATAATGAATGAATAAATAAATAAATATTAAAAAAAAAGATGTCCTAACAGAATGCTAGCAGCAGCTACAGGTTTATGCAGCTGTAAGGATAACATCTTATTTGAGTGGGTGTTTATTTTTGTTGTTGGGGGGGGAGTAACTATAAGTTAATAGTAGAAGATTTTGTAATTACCCATTTTAATAATTACGTTTTATAGTTCCTCTGAAAGATGCTGCTTTGCTACTAAAAGGAAGGGAAGTGTCAGCTAGAACTCGTCCTTGAGTTAACACTGCCAACAGGAAATAATCTTGTCCTTATTCTACATTCGAATTTTCGGTTGACTCCGAAAAGGCTTAGGCGTTGCAAGAACTCCTATGAGTTGTGAGGAGGCTAGTTTCTTCATCCTCCTTCATCTGAGACAGTAATCAGTTCAGGATTCACACTGATGGAAGCGTGGTGTGGTGCTAACGATGTATTTTCTACCGTGCTACTGATGTCAAAGGAGACATTGCAGATGGCTTTTTACACATCTAAAATGTTTGTGAACTCACTGTTACGTATTTTGTGAACTTCTGAATTTTCAAACAATTTTTCCTGAATTAGTTTCTAATTCAGTTTCTAGGGTGTTTGTTTTTATGTGAACTAAACCTGGGCTATAATGGGACAAATTCGTAAACTTGCTTTCACGTGGCTTCTTGGTTTGTGTCTCTGTCACCCGTGGCTGCCTTTGTGTAGTCACTGAGGAAGCTGTGCTGGAGGCAGCAAGCCCACAGACTCTGGCTTCATTCTGACCAGCTCACGTCTGCCAACCCTTGGATATATTCTTGATACTCTTTCCATTATTCTACATGTCGCTTTTAAGTGTTTCCTGGTAGAATACTTTATTAATAAAGTGTTCATTCAGCTGACAATGGAATTTTCTAGGTAGTCCAGGCTGGCCTTAAACTCTTGTTCCAACATCCCAAATGCTGGGATTTACGGGGCTGTACCACCAGTGAGCACTGCTGAAGGTTTCTCTAAAAAAGGAAATCGATATGAGAGATCCTTGCATTTTAGGGCTCCTGCTGCCTTGAGCTATACTTATAGGGATATATATTAAAGATGGTGAGTTGGGGGAAGCTACTTACATTTAAGAATCATGCAAGAAATTCCAAAATCTTCCTAGGCATGGTTGCATACCTGTGGGAACATCAGTAATGCAGTAATGGCTTTGAACATATGCTGTAACGGAGCTGAAAATGTGACATGGGTCTGGAAGAAGTAACCATGTTGATGGAAGTATTGATAAACTAAAGCAGGCACGTGCGCTAATTCCAAAGTAACAGTCCTGTTTCTGAGAGTGCTGTTGTTACACTGCTGACGGCGTGTAACAGCTGAGTCTCGACTTTCTCTGCTAAATAATTTGAGTGCAAGACTAAACAGTGTTCAAATTTTGCAATTATTTCTCATCATGGACTTAATTACAGGCAAGTATCCAGAAATAATGGATAGATTAGAAGTAAGATGTCTATTGCAGTTAGAACTGCGTAGACGTGTGAAGTTCTCAGCTGGTGGATTTCTCTTCTACCTGCACTAGACATTGTTGGCTCATTAGCTAAATGTTTCCCAATCTCATTGATTTTCAGGGTTTTCCTAAACTCACATGGTGTTATGAAGTGTCTCTAAGGGTAGAGGACGTCTCCTATATCCTCTCTCATGTTCTTCTACCCAGACGTCCGGCACCCTTTAGAGCCTGTCTCTGGCTCCAGCCTGGCGTTGCCTGTTGTAAGTCAGGTGACTTCGAGTTCTTCCCACTCTGCATGCCTTCCATTTCCTGTCCTAGTTCCTTAAGTCAGTTTGTCATTTGGTTTGGAAGATTATTTAGTGTTATGTTTTTATGATGCAAGTGTTAACTACAATTGACCCATTATGGGAAATAATGACTTTGTCTTTTCTGCAGTATTTTCTTTTCCAACCTTACTATTTTCTCAGACATCATCCTTGTTACTTCTCCTATATATTAAAATCTGTATCAGCTCTGTGTTTTGGAATGTGTTGCAAGAGGAAAATTAATTTCTTAAGTCTTTGTGCAGAAATGATTAAGCCTGGTAATAAACATGTTATTAGTTTGGTTATTGACAGATTAGTTTGGCATTTGGATGATGTTTTCGTAAGAGATTGCTAAATGTTTGAATCATGTCATCTCACTTTGTCCAACAATTACAGGACCCTAGTAGCTCAAAATAACTGCAACAGTGGTAAAAAATTAATGGGCCAGAGAACTTTCCTACCAGAGAAGTAGCCTCTGTGTGGCCATCAGCATCAGAGCCTGTCCGTGTTAGACAGCATCACCCTGGGCTCGTCGCTGCCCCACCTCTTGACCTCAGAAGGAGCATTTTGACTGGCAGTTCTTAGGAATGGCAAGATGGTGTAACATCAGGGAAATATAACAGTGACACCGTGGTGAAAAGAAAAAATATGGAGGGGGAGGAAATATGGGTGCCATGGTGAAGACCCGGGCAGTGGTGATTCTGGGATCGAAGGCATCTCCTCCTAAGGAGTGTTTTCATAAGGATAACTGTGCACATGCAAGGGAGTTGAAGCCTTTACTAAAGAGTAAATAAAATCATACATCTAAGTAGCCGTGAAAGCGTTTCAGTAATTGACGACAGAAAGGCGTCTCCACCAGTGAGATTTCGTTCATCTCAGGTATTCTCTGTATCACCAATAGGAAAGACTAGCAAACATTGTTATCTTCCTACAGTACGCGTCAGGGTCCCCGGAACAAAGGGTCAGAGTGCAGAAATGAAGGTAGTTGTCCAGACATTTAATGAGAAAGTCAGTGTTCAGAATACTAGAAATGTTGGCTTGATGTGCTGTTTATCGGAGTATTAGTTAGGGGTGTTGCTTAGTGAGGTGCCTTCAATCAAAACATAGATGCTTAGAGTCTAATTTTAAGTTATAGAGTTATGCTCAAGCTCAGTGAACACGTCTGTGTTGTCATGTGAGCGAATCTCAGTGGGGAGATTAAGAGATTCCCTCAACTGTGCTTACTTCTTTTTCCATTTAGTTACTGAAAGTTTTATTGGCATTCTACATTGTGAGCATGGCTTCAGGGGGTTACAGAAACAATCCATCCTGCTGCAGGAGGATTCTGGTTTCTGCTGAGAACTCAGTACTGCAGTGCTGTATCCTCGGAGTGATTCTGTAATGTCAGGAAGCTGGTTTGTTGGGATGAGTCCTTCCTACTGCTGAAGTTGAATGGACCTGATATGCCTTGGCTGTGCTAGTTGGTCCTGCTTGTGCCCTTGAAATGTTTTGATAACATTTTGTTAAAGTCATTACAAAGGGTCTTTTCTCCCTAGTTTTGTACTTTGTATAATTTTAAGTCAAGGGATCTGGAGAGATGGCTCAGAGGTTAGGAACACTGGCTGCTCTTCCAGAGGTCCTGAGTTCAATTCCCAGCAACCACATGGTGGCTCACAACCATCTACAATGAGATCTGGTGCCCTCTTCTTGCCTGCAGGCAGACATGGAGGCAGAACACTGTGTACATAATAAAATATTTTTTACAAATTTTAAGTCAAGCAATAATGTCACATGTAATAATATTAGTGTCTTAATTGCTTTCCAGAGCAGTTTAGGATGCATTGTGTTAGTTCCCTTAGTAGATGAGCTTTATTGAGGACAGACAGTGGCAGTGTTGGGGTAAATATGTATGTATGTATTTTTAAAAAATAGTTTCTCTGAGTGATTGTCTGCAGTGCTCTATACAAGATGGCGTATCTGTGAATGAATCAGAAATGGGGATGACCTCCAGGGAGCACCACTGTTCGTAGCTCGCACTTAAGTAACATTTACATAATGCAAGGTAGGAAAATAAAAATGAAAGCCTTTTACCGCTTAAAAATGTTGTATGACTTTTTATTTTGTTTTTAGTTAACTGTGAAACAAGCAGAGATCAGTGGCCTCACGTTCTAAGTGATAAGATTTTAAATGTTATTATTTACCTAAGGATTCATAACTAATAGGCAGTCTAGTCTTTAACAAATCTTTCAAAAAGTTATTTTTAATATATAAATTTACATTTATATGTAACTTTATTATATGTGCGTGTGTGTGTGTGTGTGTGTGAGTGAGCTGTACACAGTGCATGTGTAGAAGTCACAGGACAGCTTTGCAGAGCTGGCTCTCTGAGACTCACACTGAGGCTACTGGGTTTTGTTGCAGTGCCTTCTTCTGTCCGCAGCCCTCCCGACAGACTTGACACCCTTCCTGGTGCTCCTTCCACACACTCAGGCCCACTCACGTTTCCCGTGGATGTCGTTGTGGATTGACTATCCCAGCTTTCATGAAGAAGTGCTGTGATGAAACATTGAGAAAAAGTTGGTTTTCAGATTTGCACACTGTAGATACATTGTTACAAGGGATGTTTACATGTTTACTTAAAGGGTGGCATACTTCCATAATCCCAGTTGAGCAGTTCAGTGGTTTTTCTTTGAATTTCTACCTCCCTGCCTTTTGCCTTTCAAAATAACAACTGAGAACATCAAAAGGGATAGCATAAAGAACTTGTAATACTTTCCTGTTTGTGTTTATTACATGTGTGCCTGAGAGCCAACCGAGGAGAGGCAAAATTCTCTTTTTTCCCCCTTTTTAATTTTTGTAAATGAAACAGTTAGATGCCATATAGAGTTTATGCTGGCGTGATTGCCCTTTATAAAACCCCAGTGGTGTTCTTTCCCGGGTCAGTCACTTAGTAACTAATTGAATGACTTTGTTTTTTGTTTATATTGTTTTATTGACTAGCTGTTATTAGGAAACAGTTGCATTCCCCTTTAAATCCATCTTTGTGGTGTGCTGGATGGGCCACTTTGCTATAAGATTCAAATCTGGTTTCAAGAGCCCTGGCTGCCAAGGCAGTCAGTTCCACAGTCTTGGTGTCTCATCCTGTGTGTCTACCTTCAGTGTTAAATATTCCCCGGGGAGGGGTGTACCTTAAATTTTCTACATTTATGTCTATTTGTATAGGTAAAATATCTATCAGAAGGTTTGTAATAATAACAGTTAGTGTATAAGGCGCTATGTACTATTACTTTACTTGAAAAACTAAAAAGCTGTAACTTGACATTATATAGTAAAAAATTCAGTTTAATTAAAGAATTTTCTAAGCCTTATGGAAGAACGTCCTGTCAAAGATCTCAAACTCTCTTTTTATGTAAATTGACACAAATGGCCGTTATTGTGTATAGCCTTGTGTTTTGGTTGACGCATGACATTGTAAACTGGATAAGCCAGGCCAGTTTGCTGACATTTGCTGAGGTAAGTGTGCCTTCCAGGAAGAGCACTGCAAAGGGGAAGCACTCCTGTGTGTCCTGGGCAGGGCTGCCAGTGTGGCGTGTGTGCTGCTGCCTCCTGCTTCGTGTTGTGTGAGGACCCGGGTGGCTCCTCCCTTACGGACAACCGTGTGCTCTGTAGTTACTACATTTAATCAGCATCAGTCTCTTGGTTTTGGGAGTGGCCTGCGGTTATGTAAGACCACTGGGAAAAGTTGACGGGAAGGTGATGTGGAGTTGGAACTATTTCTACAACTGCTGAATTTTAAACTATTTCAGGATAAAAACAAATTTTTAAACATTTGTCCATGCTGTTTCCAGTTTCATTTTGTTTTTCTGATTCAAAGTGGGAGCCTGTATTTTTGTACGGGCGTTAAAAAGTAAGCATTAGTTGAATGACAGTGCACCCACATTTGGGTATAAAATGACAACACGCTTGCAGGTGAGCACCCACATCTGGGTATAAAATTCAGCTGTTTTATGCAACGTGAAGGTGCTCATGGGCCAGCAGCCAGGTGGAGAGAGAACTTAGTAATGAGCCCACTTGTCTCACGACGCAGCCCAGGTTGACCACCGCTGTACGCGCACAGTTCAGATGTTAAAACTAAGTATAGGAGGACGTTAGTGAACTTCTTTTTCATTTCATCCAAAGCAGAATGTTGGGTTTAGAAATATTGTGGTTGTGCAGTGATGAAATTGCCTTATTGTAAATTAACCATCTTAATTAGCAGTTATGCAGGGATACTAACCTTTCCACTGTGTAGGACAGATCCGCAGGGAGCCTGAGCCCACGTTCATGGTGACTCCTGCTAGGTTGTTTATTGTCGGAGCTCATCCTGCCGTTTGCTGTGCAGTCGGATCCACATTGGTGTCTGCAGAGCACAGAAGTCTTGCCAAGCCAAGACGATCCTCAATTATAAAATCAGTACTCTGAACACATAAAGCCTGAGGAACTCTAAAGCAGAGACATGGTGGGAATATTTTGTTTAAGGCACAGCCAAGTCCTCTGAAGGCCATTATTTAGGTTGGAGTCATCTATGGGCTTGTCTGAGGTTTTCTACACCCCCTTTTCACCCCCGGGTGGCCTGTGGCAGTTACAGGATTCTCAACTTCCCTGGAATGCCTAGGAAGTTCCATAAAATAAGGTGCGCCTGGATTCCCACCTCCACGTTAACTGAGGCTGTGGCTCCTTGACAGGGCAGTATCTCCTTCCCCGGCTGCCGAGGGTGAACTCCTGAACCCGTGTTTCCTTTTTTTCCTCCTTCCACTGTCTGAGTTCGAGTCCATCCATGGCAGGTTGATAGGTTTCAGAATAACCAGAGCAGAGAGACCCTAAACCCTGCCACAGTTAGACTGTTCCTGTGACAGGTAGAACTCGCTGATTCCTGAACTACTGCCTTTGAGAAGGGCTCTCTGCAGAGCCTCTTCGCTCAGATGGATTCCTCAAACATATCTGCTAGAGTGGTAGTGCCGAGATGGCCAGAGCTTACTCCTGGGTCACTTCTGCTCTTATGGACCCATCATTCTCCCCTGAATGTAGTTATTGAGAGGCTGGGGAGTAGAATCCCTGCAACACATTGAGTCCTTTACACAAATGTATAGTGACCCATAACGACATACATTTTATGTATATGATTTCTAGGTTTTCTGTTCCATGGTGTCATTGTATAGATATTTTCTAATCTACATTTACTACCGCTGGTTCCAATTTATTGAGCAGTGAGATAAGGCGCAGTGAACAATCCGTGTGACACTTGTGTATCTCATGAGTGGATAGCTCAGACCGTCAGCTCACCCCAGCATCTCAGAGAGGAGTGGTAAGGCCGAGACGAGTGAGAGGCTCATTGTCATGAGTGTTCAAGTAAAATTAATATAATTTTATCTAGGCTGACAGTTTATCTCCGCATTATTCTCTTATTTCAGTGCTTCTGAGATAAAGACAAAACCGTCACAGTTATTGGTAGAAATAGTGTCTGCGTTGGGCTTTACAGGTTACTGACTCTTTCTCATTTGACCATTAAAATGTCTAGGTGGGGAAGAAACTATGTGAAATAAATATAACTTTAAATTTTTTGGTTGATTAATTGATTATGTTTTTGGCTAACAAGGAGGTCACTCAGGCAGGGAGCTTGTTGTTTTGATTAGCATTGCCCCTACACAGCACGGCTCTTCTGCTCGTCTTGTTGTACTTGAGAAGCCAGCATCCTGCCAGGACATGCCCCATCCTTTTCATGGGGTATTTCATTTCATTCTAAAAGGTATGTCATGTTTTTAACACGCGATTGATTGTTGCCTTGTAGATGTATGTAGTCAGATACCCAGAGTTGCTGACATCCCGTTCCTGCGAGTTGTCAGTGAGCCCTTGTATGGCTTTCCTGTAGTGTCTAACAGAGACCTTCAGTCTCATGTCTAACCAGCCTACAGTGGTTTGTTGTCCTGCATCCCCGGGGCTCAACAAGTCTGAAAGCAGGTGACCACAGACTCTGGAAACGTTAAGGGAGAAGCCTTAATCACCGTGTTTCCTTTTCCTCCCTTCTGCTGGGTCCCAGTTCTTTGGTGGTCTGTAGCTTCTAGCCACATCACTACAATTTAATATTTTTGTAATGGTGACTTTATCAGTGAGACTGGATAAGAAATTGAAGTGCTTGGATTAAAAAAATCGAATCTTAGTGTAGCTTTGCAATAAAATGTGTAGACTGTAATAATTTTTAGCTCACGTCACCTATAATTCAACCTAACAATATTCAGGTAATTATAACCTTTGGTTGACTACAGTATCTAACGAGGAGTGTTTGATAATTTATTGGTATAAATTGTTAGACCTCAAACTTCAGCTAGTTTCTATCGGACTCAATAAGAAGCTGGATTGAAACACTGTTTGACCAGAACCCAAGACTCTGATGTGGCAGGTCTGAGTAGGGTGTAGTAACTCCTTGACTAGGGTATTCTTGCCTCCAGGAGGATCCTGATGCCACTCAGCACCACCCCTCGCTAACCTCTGCGCAGGTGTATGGGGTCAGGAAAACAGCTCCATAACCTCTGCGCAGGTGTTTGGGGTCAGGAAAACAGCTCCATAACCTCTGCGCAGGTGTATGGGGTCAGGAAAACAGCGACCACTCGCCTTTCACTACCCCGCGTCAACAGGTGTTAAAGATCTGTCAGGTTGCCTCTGGTCAGTTTCCCTGTCTTTGTGAAAGAAAGAACACACAATGAAATAGTCAGATCCGAGTGCTTCTCTCTGCTCCAAGTCTCCTCCTCCGTTCGCAGAAGAGAACTGCTCCAGAGTGTGGTCCTCCCTTCTCTCCCTACCCTTGTAAGTCCTAAAAAGGAAAGGTGCTTTTGTTGCGTTTTAAATCCCCTGTAAACAGCAGCGTCCATACCTTTGTGCTCCCGGTGGTCTTCTCCCAGGCCGTGGCTTCCTTTTATGAACATAATGGTTTCATTGAGTCTTTGAAGATTCCAGACAGTGCATTTTGATCATATCCACCCTTCCCCTAGTTCCTCTCAGATCCACCCACCCACCTCTAAACTTAGGACTTGTTTCTTTGTTTCTTGTTTTGTTTTTTCCTTTTTTGGAGATACCTTTTGAACAGAAATCCTTTTAATTGAGTCAGTGACCTCAGTTTTCCTTTGTCTGCGCCTTCTGTCTCCTATCTTGAAGTTCTTGGGTAACTTTCGTAGAGCTGCGCTTGCGAGTAACGCTGGTCGGTGGTCACGTACGACTGCTGAGCACCTGAAATACGCTAGTCCGGATTAAGTTGTGCTCCACATCACGCTGATGTAAACTGCCTGCATCAGTTCCGATACATAGTAGTAACAGGATGTAAAATACCAGTTAACGAGTTTCAGATGGGAATTAGCTAAAATGTAATATGAAATTAGTTTTGCATGTTCAGAAGAGTTCCAAATGCCAAAGCCGGCTCACATTCTGTTTCTGGAATCTGGAAGTGTGCTGTTGGGTGGACTTATCTAGTCACGATTGTCTTCTGTGCCCAGTCCATCTAAGACCGCGGCCCTCAGCTGCATGGGGAGGGCCAACGTTGTAAATGTGACTGATACCGAGAAGCCGAAATTCAGATTCACATTTAATTCATTTAGAGTTGAGTGCCCGCCTTCAGCTGGCGGCTCCTGCAGTGACTGACGTTTTTTGGACACTCCTGTTTTAGCATTTATTGTCTGGGTTTTGCCCCCCATTTTATCAGCACTTGACTGTGTGTGGTGTCAGATCTTGTGCAAATTGAGCCAACAGACAACAAAGAAACAGTATTCTTTTTAAGACTATTTTTTCTTCTTTTGGCATATTCCTTTTTTTTTTCATTTTTACATTTTTAATCTCTGTCTCTCTTGTGTGTGTGTGTATTGTGTGTGTGTGTGTGTATACAAATGCCATGACATGCCTCTAGAGGTTGGAGGATAAACTTGCAAAATGTGGATTCTGGGGCTTTAACTCAGGCTATTAGGCTTGGCAGCAAGCTCCTTTACCCGCTGAGCCATCTAGTTGGCCCCTTTGGTCTGTTTTTGCACCAGATACCTACCACACTGTCTCTGAGAACTAATTGAATACGTGTTCCTGTCTGTTTTCTTCCTCGAGCTTGTCATAGCCACTCTTGACGCTGTCTGTTTTCACAGAAATGTTACATACAGCTCATTGCTTTTCACAAAATAACGTCCAGGATTTTGACTGAGATTGTATCGGATAAACACTTCATCTACTCAAACGTAGGATAGTCTTCTATTTACTTAAGCCTTCAATTTGTTCTGTAAAGTGGGAACCGTTTCTACATACAGTCCTTAGACTTTGTTTGTTAAATTTATTCCTAGCTAATTGTTGGCTATTAATAAAAGTACTAGTTACTAGTTTCATGCTCTAGTTTTTGTAGTATATAGAAATACATTTGGACTGGGGATGATGGCGCTCGCCTTTTATCTCAGCATTCACAGGAGGCAGAGGTAGATGGATCTCTGAATTCAAGGCCAGCCTGGCCTACAGAATGAGTTCCAGGACAACAAAGGCCACACAGAGAAACCCTGCCTTCAGAAACAAAAATAAAAATAAACAAAAAATTCATTTGATTTTAAGTTATTTTTCTTATATCAAGCAACTACTGTAGAAAGTTACTTACTCTTGGATTTTTATCTAATTCTAAGCATTTGTTTGTAATGAGAAATTTTTCCTGATTTTTAAAAACAATTTTAGTGATTTTTAAAAGATCTTTTATGTGTGCATGTCTCTGTGGGGAGATTTATGTGTGTGTTCAGTTAGCCCATGGCAGCCAGAAGAAGTCATTCTATTTCCCTGGAGCTGAAGTACCCTCAGATTGTAAGCTGCCTGCTGCCACAGCTCGGGACTGGCTTGGGTCCTCTGCAAAAGCAATCTGTCATCTGTCTGTCTGTCTAGATAGATGTGTCTATACAGATAGATATGTCTATATGTACCATTGTCTATCACCTGTCTGTCTATATAGATATGTCTGTACAGGTAGATAAATTTGTATATATGTGTATCTATCATCTATCTAGGATCTAACTGTTGAGCTATCTTTCTAGTCCCCATTTCAATCATCTTATTTCTTTCCGTATTGCTGCCCTAACCATGACCCCTGTTTGCAGGAACAGAGGAGCTTTATTTTACCTTATTTTTAGAGGACTAGACTGAAAGTAAGCCAACAATAAAACGATAGATAGATAGATAGATAGATAGATAGATAGATAGATAGATAGATAGATAATCTTTGTTTTCAAGAGTTAAAACTGTCCTGTGTCCTGAGAATTTGTATTAATTGAAAATTGCTGTTCACTAATACAATGAAATAAAAGGGGCTGTTTTTCAGAGGGAGTCTTGAAGCAGAGAATGACTGTAGTCATGAAGGAAATGGGATAAAATACTTGTTTAGTGCCTTGGCAAATGCAAAAGAACGCTATTGTGTTGACCGTACCCAGGTGTAAACTAACGTCTCTCTCCGATCTCTTTAGGAGGAGTAGAGATGAAGGTACACATACACACAAAATTTTGCCTCATTTGTTTGCTGACGTTTGTTTTCCATCACTGCAACCACTGCCATGACGACCATGACCATGGCCCCGAGGAGCTGCACAGACACCACCGTGGGATGGCGGAGTCGGAGTCCAGCAGGTTTTCAGTACAGGATGCTGAAAATGAAAAGAAGTACTATATTGACAAACTTTTTGACCGTTACGGTGAAAATGGAAGATTATCATTTTTTGGGCTGGAGAAACTTTTAACAAACTTGGGCCTTGGAGAGATCAAAGTCGTTGAGATTAATCACGAGGACCTGGGCCACGATCACGTGTCTCACTTAGACATTCTGGCGGTTCAGGAGGGAAAGCATTTTCATTCGCACAGCCACCAGCATTCCCACAATCATTTCAACGCAGAGAACCGCACTGCGACCAGTGTGCCGTCACCAAGAAACCACAGGTGCGATCCGGAGAAAGAGGCAGCTGAAGTCCCCGTCAAGTCTGACGACAAACACCTGCATGACCACAACCACCGCCTCCGTCATCGCCACCGCTCACACCACCACCTGGATCAGAACACGACTCAGCGTCTCCACAATGATTCTGTCCCTCACAGTGAGCACGGCGAGCCGGGTCACGGCCCTTCCACAGAGACCAACAGAACCCAAGAACAGTCTGAAGTGAAGCCGTTGAAGGTCAGGAAAAAGGAAAAAGGGAAGAGGAAGAAAGAAAACTCTGAAGCTAACACACCAGGTTTCCTCCCCAACCATGACCACAGTGAGCAATACGAGCATAATCGGGTTCACAAGCCTGACCGTGCACATAGCCCGGGTCATCCGCATGCACACTTTCCAGAGCGTGATGCCCACGGACACCAAGATCTTGATCCTGATATTGACAGTGAACTTCGGCATACGAGAAAGCGAGAAGCTCCGCATGTTAAAAAAAGTGCAATTTATTCCACTGCTAGCCACAAAGACCACAGTGAAGATGACCGCCAACATGAAGTAGGTATAAAACGGATTCCGTAGTCCTTGGTGGCTCTCAGAGTTGTGGAGCAGTTTAGGTTTGGATAAGGAGTAGTTACTTGTGGAACGTCAGGTAGGATTAAGGAATTAAAATTGATGTTGGAAATTTTAAAAAAAAAAATTATTTATTTATTTATTATGTATACAATATTCTTTCTGCGTGTATGCCTGAAGGCCAGAAGAGGGCACCAGACCTCATTACAGATGGTTGTGAGCCATCATGTGGTTGCTGGGAATTGAACTCAGGACCTTTGGAAGAGCAGGCAATGCTCTTAACCGCTGAGCCATCTCTCCAGCCCCCAATGATGGAAATTCTTAGTCACTGTTTTATTTATTCTCAAATTTGTATTCCTCAAGTCTAAATATTTAAATGTTGTTTGGAAATATATTCTCAGTTTCTTTTGCAATGTTGTTTTAGGAATTCCGACTCTAATTGACAGTTGTCACTGTTAATTAATACTATGGCTGGTTTTTAAATATTTGAAAATTAAAACATGTTTTCTCTTGATCAACCTGGCCTTTTTGAAAGTAGCCAGAACAGTTTATCTTGCATAATTATTAATGTATTGAAATCCATTAATGGTTTCCAGCGTTTTATCTTCTGAGCTTCTGTGCATGCATTGGGCCTCTGGATGGAGCGATGAGTGGTGGGAAGTGCCCTGACTCCGGGAATGCTCTTGTTCTCCTCAGTCCTCATGCTGTGGAGGGCTTTGCACTGTTGATTGCTTCCTCCTTGGTTTTTAAAGTGTAGTCTTTGGTTATATGTCTGCCAGTCCTGCTTTTCTTCTGATTTCTAGCGGTCCCATTCAAGTTTAGAAACGCTTTGACTTTGTTTGTATGAACGATGAGCAACACCAGCAGATGAGGGGAGGGAGGGGAGGGCTAGTGACTATGGTTGAGATTACCGTGCATCTGCGTGAGTTCACTGCCTTTCCTTCCTGGCTAAATCAGCAGACACCTGATGCCGGCAGTTACAAACAGTCGTTTTAACAAGAAGATACGTCAAAGTTTTAATGAGATTTCAAAGTGTACATTTGTTATTATGGGTAAGACCCCCATGCCCTCCCTATGTGATATCATATCATTCTCATATTTGCTCAGTGTGTCAGACTCAAGATCTTCATGCTGCTGTCCTGGCAGATCTGACGCCACCACACCCTGGAATTTGTGAAAATGTTTTGAGCATTGAGTAGGGTAGTACCTCACAGTTACTAAGACCTGAGAGTAGGTTTTGATTTTGTATGTCATGGTTATTTTGAGCTCCTGGAAAGATGGAGGTACTCAGGCAATAAAGAAGTATGCAACCAGACCAGGTAGATATAAGAAGAAAAGAAAGGGTCCAGTTCCTGAATCTTAATATAAGACATTAATTTTTACTTATAGTACTGAGATTAAACCCAAGACCTTGCAGTGAGGGGCATCCCCAGCTACTACCCTTTTTCATCGTCCTTGTTTCCCTCAGTGCACATGGCACACTGGACTAGAACGGGAGTGTGTGTGTGTGTGTGTGTTCTAATGGGTTGCTGTTACTATTTTCCTGTTGTGCTGATCAAACTCATTGAGCTAAAGTGTGCCCGATTATTCAATATAACACTCTCCTGGCGTGCCTTCGGCAGGAAACATGCCTGTGCTGATGGTTTTTTTTGTGTCATCGATGCTGCATTTTGGTAAGGAAGAGCCCTTCTGATCTCTGTGAATCTCCATGTGTTAGAATAGAAAAATGGGTAGAACTTCTAGAAAGCCTTGAGTAATCTAGTAGAATGAACCCCTGTTTATCTTTACATAGACTCCCCTGGAAAGGATGATTCTTATGTGTTTGTATTGCAGTATTTTCAAGGGCTATTTGAAATGTTTTAATTGTACAATAATTTATCTCTGTACAATCTGAAGACCTGCTTATACTCACTTTCTTTTCTCCATTTCCTTGCAGTGTCTGAACGTCACTCAGCTGTTAAAACACTTTGGTCTTGGCGCCAACTCTCCCATCTCACCCGATTTGTTCACCTACCTTTGCCCTGCATTGCTCTATCAGATTGACAGCCGACTTTGTATTGAGCATTTTGACAAACTTTTAGTTGAAGATTTAAGCAAGGATAAAACTCTGGTTCCTGAAGATAAGGCGAATATAGGGGCGTCAGGTAAGAGACCTTTTTTTCTTCCTTAGATTATTTGATCTTATGCAGGGGGGTAGGGCTTCGTGAAAGCAAAGATGATTGGATTCAAAGAGTGAACGGGAGGTTAGAGGCTCAAGAGTGGGAAGTCTCTGTCGTGCCCCGTGGTTGGGCTACCAGCTTCCTCCCGGCCACTTCTCCCAGGCTCTGCTGGGCTGAAACCAATACTGTTTGCTGTCTCCTCCTAGGCTGGCTGGTTGTTTTTCCTGTCATAGCCAGGGGCCGAGTAACTTCCCGCCATGTCCACAGGACTTCCCTCTTAACATCACAAAATTCTACTGCGTGACAGTTTACTGTAGCTCTCGTGGACCTGAGCTCCACCACCATTCTTTTGAGAGAAGTGAGAACTTCCTTCCTTCTAATGTTCTTTTCTCCTTTTTCTCTTGGGTAACCAGAGTCTAACCAGAGTCTAATCTAGACCCCGGGGACTTTACTGTAACTTTTGCTTCTGTTCGTCTTGCTTTGTGATTGTTGAAATAGCTTCATTTCCTGTTGCCTGTCATGTTCTTCCTCCTTACAGGGCATTTCTGCCACTTAAACTAGATTTATTTTCTAAGATGTGAGTGAGATCCTGTAGCATAGAAGTGGTTTGTTTTTGACATTGCGTTAGTAATGTTGTTTATTTGCCTTATAAACACTTTTCGCAGGCCCTTCTAAACTCAGTTACTTCACTCCTCCCAGCAGTCTTAGAAGGCGGGCAGTATTATTTTTCCTATCATATCAGATAGTAGATAGTTGTGCTAGGCTTCAACCTGTATAATTGAGACATTTTAATGTTTATATGCCAAATGTTTTATATGCTTTTTCTTCCTCACTAAATTTCAGCAAATGATACTGAGAGAAATTTTGTGATTGCTTCTTTAGTTTTATTTTTTCACATGTGGTTTTGCTTTCTGTTTAGATAGAAACCAAGGCATAGAGAAGTTAAGTAACTTGCCCACTTAATGCGTGACAGCCCACAAACACGAAGGGTTGTCTGAGAAGAATTGTGGGTAGCTCATCCTTATCTCATTCCCTTCTGGATTTAGTTGAATCCTGTCTTCCCTCTATGATTTTAGCCATGTCTTCACATTGGTTATACTTTGTGTTACATTGCTGGTACATCTTTTTTTTCATGTGCACTATACTGTGCCCTATGGGGTCAAGGTTAGAAGCCCTAGGCTTTCTCTACTGCTCGCTCACTTCCTACCCGTCCCTCACCTTTCTCTTTTCTCAGTAAGCCTAGCCAACAGCTGGTTGTTATTTTCCTTCCATTCTTTACCTTCCACATTTCCGCTCAGGCTCAGATGTTCTGAGCTAATTCACTCTTCACCCACAGCTTAGCCGGGTTCCTCGTCAACACATCTACCTGTTCCTAATAGTAGGCACTAGGCAGCTTAGCCGGGTTCCTCGTCAACACATCCACCTGTTCCCTAATAGTAGGCACTAGGCAGCTTAGCCGGTTCCCTTGTCAACACATCCACCTGTTCCCTAATAGTAGGCACTAGGGGGTCTCCCCCGCCCCCGTGTTTCTGTACAGGGTTGTAGCCCTGTGTAGCCCTCGCTGTCCTGGAACTCACATTGTAGACCAGGCTGGCATCGATAGACCAGGCTGGCATCGAACTCGCAGAGACCCACCTGCCTCTGCCTCCTGTGTACTGGGATTAAAGGCGAGTGATTTAGATAAATGTGTTTTTGTTGGCCCTTAGTTAAAGATAGTGACTAGGTATTAATAACTCTCTACACATGAGTAGAGCTTTAGATAAGAAAGAAGCACTCGTGTTGAATCAATGAATAAATTGTTTAATATTAGCCTAGAAGCTCTCTGTTATATTCTAGGAAGAGGTTTATTGAAGTTCATTAAATATGTAATGAAATTGTAAAATATTCTAAAAATTGTAGTTTCCATAAGTCCTTACCCATATGCAAAACCACAGGTGTATCACTGAGCTCAAGATAACAACGGTTCAGGCTGAAGTATCAAAGGGGTTTTGATCCTAGGGCATGGTAATTAAAGTTTCTTAGAACGGTATTGATGGGTATGGATAAAGATTGAATTCTAGCATGGTAAAGGACAGAATTAAATAATAGACGATTATTACATAGTGATAAAGTAGACACTATTAGGAAAATTATTTAAATTAAAAAAAATATTTTTTGAAAAAAAAAAAAAAAAAAAAAAAAAAAAAAAAAAAAAAAAAAAAAAAATTTTTTAAAAAAAAAAAATAATTTTTTTTAGTGTTTTGTTTTTTTTTTTTTTTTTTTTTTTTAAAAAAACCTGGACTAGATAAATAAAATATAATTTCATTGGGACCTACTATGTTTGAGTCAGTCTCTCTCTCCTCTCTCTCTCTCTCTCTCTCTCTCTCCCCCCTCCCCCCCCCTCTCCCTCCCTCCCCCCTCTCCCTTCCCTTCCCTCTCCCCTCCCTCTCCCCTCCCTCCCCTCTCCCTCTCTCTCCCCTCCCTCTCCCCCCTCCCTCTCCCTCTCCCTCCTCCCCCTCCCCCCCCCTCTCTCCCTCTCTCTCTCTCTCTCCCCTCTCGTGCAGTGTTACCCAGGCTGACCTTGAACTTGGGCTCAGGAAATTTTGCTTCAGCCTCCTGGAGCTGTGACCACAGGTTGTGCTTCTGTTCCTGACTCTGATTTATTAAAGCCTCAAGGTAGCCACGTCCTTCTCTCTCAGTTTTGTGAGGCTTGGAGAAGCGCTTCGTTCAAGTGTGCATAGCTGCCAGCCTTGAAGTGTGAGCTCTAGGTTCCCACGTGGTGTTTAGAGCCTGTCCCTGTCTAGTGCTGTGGGTCCTCTTCCTTAGGAGGAGGATCTGATCGCTTTACTGGACTGTAGGCGAGAGCAAAGCGAGCAGCTGGATACAGTTTTATTAATGGCCTTTTGAAAAATGTGTAGGCCTAAGAGGGAAGGGTGTAGAGTGTTGGTGTAACTCTGGTTCTGTGTTGATTAGTGGTTGAAAACCCTCAAGAACAGTCTTAACCAAATATGTGTGCATGCCCTGTAATAAAAAAACGTAAAAGGCAGACACAGGTGGCTCTCTGAGTCCAAGGCCAGCGTGGACTACTTAGTTCAGACACTATTTAAGAAAAATAGAAAAAAAGAAAGAAAAGATAAATCCTCAAGCCTGGCTTCATGCTGGTAGGAAGGGTAGAGACTAAGAGAGCAGAGTTGGATTTGAATGCTCACGTGCAGAAGATCTAATTTGCCCTCCTTCTTGACTTCCTGTCTATTGTTCTGTGTAAATGGGAGACCGACCGTTCCTCTCACTGCCACAGAAAGGGAATTAGAGATTAAGTTTAATTGGAAATAAAATGTGCTTTTTCTTATAGGGAAAAATGGGAACTAACAAGATTGTTTCATTCATAGTTAAAACCAGTAGTGTTTTTATTTTGAAGGAGTCTGAGAAAAATTCCGGGTTTTTGTTTCCATGCCAGTAGTGAATTGGGGCTTTTAATTAATGTCTCTGCTGTGATATTCCATAGTCCACACTGTAGTGAGGTCGTCTCTGCTGTGATATTCCATAGTCCACACTGTAGTGAGGTCGTCTCTGCTGTGATATTCCATAGTCCACACTGTAGTGAGGTCGTCTCTGCTGTGATATTCCATAGTCCACACTGGAATGAGGCTGTTGACAGGCATGCAGCTAGTCCTGCTGCAAGTTACAGCCTTTTCAGTTCGAAAGCCTTAGAGGAAATTTGCTTGTTTTTGAAATCAGGTAAGCTACAAATAGTGAATATTGATTAGTTGTTTGCAGGTGGTTTTTAGCATTGTCAGAAATGGAGCTTGAATTAATTATGTCGTGATAGATGTTAATAATTGTTAGGGAAAATGCCCTGCTAGTAATTATTTTTAACGACTGCTGCACCATTCAGGAGGGTTAACTTGTTTTATATAAATCTCCCATAGTGACTCAGCTACTACCTCATTAACTTTGTTCAAAGATTGCGGTAAACCAGGTACCCTGAGTGGTGTGCGCGGCAGAAGCCGTTTGTTTCGCAGGATTGGCTCATGTAGTCTCAGGGTTGACCCTCGCCTAATTACCAAGGGTTCTGAAGAGGCTGCTAAGCAGTTTCTGCCAATTAAAATGCTGAAACAGTGGAAACTGCTATCTTGCACATGCTTTGCACCAAGTTAATTAGAAAGTTTCCACAGATGAGCGCGTCTTTGTGAAAGAATGCATTTTCTCTCTGGTAATGAGAAGAGGAGCTGGGAATAACTAAGCTTGAAGACCTCTAACGTTTCGAGCAATCTAATTTGTGGAGTAAGTGGAGCTCGCTTCAGACACTTGGCTCTTTTATTGCATATGGTATCTTGGGTACAAATAAAGAACATTAGCTAGTTGTATTTAATAGTTTGTTTATTGCTTGCCTAGGTATCAGTTTTCTAAAAGATACCTTTACAGCTGTGTTTTACACCGCATAAATTGTGATTAGAAAAACACAATTATTTGGTTAGAAATTGAAAAAAAATTGCAATGCTTTTCCCCCTAGTGTATTTAGAAATTAGGAGCTTATGTAAGCTAAAAATCAGTGAACAACCTGGAAAGATATTTCTAAATAGAGAATATTCAAAACAGCCTCACACTTCTGGGTCAGAAGAATTGTTATTTTCCATGAAAAAGATTAGTAACTTGCTAGGAAAATGCACAAATTTATAGTAGTAGAGAACTGATATTTTTTTGAGAAATTAAAAGTAAATAATTGGAAGGGGAAGTTTATAGTAGCGCACACATACAGGAGGGGTCGCACTGGTTCCGCTAGTGAAACAGTGTGGATAGCTGAGCTCTAGGGGCTGTCTGGGTGTTTCTGAGTTTTTATTTACTTTTAACTTGTATAGGGATTTGCCTGCATATATGTCTGTGCTCCATGCGTACGCCTTGTGCCAGGGGCTGAGGTTACAGATGGTTCCCCAGGAACTGTAGTTAGAGGTGGCTGTGAATCACCAGTAGGTGACAGTTCATGGCAGATAAGTGATTCACCTTCCTCCCTATGTTTGTGACCTCACGGTAAGTGTGAGCACTGGTGATAGTTTTAGGCTGTTATGCAACATTATCTTCATCTTTCTTACAGTTAGCTCAGATTTGGAGCTGTCATTTAGATTAACTAGCTGTTAACATTTCTTCTTACTTTTGGGCATAATTTTCCTTAGTTTGTCTTGCTTATCTTTTTTTGTGTGTGTGAGGCCTCTCATAGTAAGTAAATCATAAGTGGCATATAACACTTAGCCAAGCGTTCTCGGAAAGTACCATGACTCTATGAAAAAGACAGTGAGTCAGAGCTCGAGGACTGGGCTAGGTGTCCTGTTACCATCCCATCTCTGACCAGTTATGGCCAGCCCTGCCTGTCCCCCTAGGTTCGTGTGCTTCTGAGGCAAGTCCCTAGCTCCTGTGTTTAATTTTGACTTTCTCAAACAGCTAATACTATGTTAGATGTTTTACCACATTTTTTAAAAGTTAAACCAAGAAAATGGGAATTTTTTCCTTCCATTTTTAGTGTTAAAATAGAACAATTTGGTCTTAGTTCTTATTGAGTGTACAGTTGGTTGGTATTAAATAGACTCCTAACAATACTGCTACAGGTATCTCATAACTCTTCAGCTGCCAGACTGGAACCTTATTCCCATGAACCTTTACAGAACTAAACAAATGCAACCCATCTTTATACAGCTAGGCAAGTGTACTGCAACACCATAGCTGTTACATGTGGGCTCACACAGCTCCCCCGTGCTCATGATTAGTTTGTGTTAGCTGCTGGTGGCTGATATTCATCTATAGTGTGTTTAGTGCAGCCATTGGCATATTGAAAATTTGATGTCTATTGAGTTAGATTTTGTTCAATTGACTGCTTGACTCTCGGATAGCTGACCAAGAGCCATTTGAAATTGCCGTAGCAGAACATACAATTTGTGTGAATTCATAGAATGTTTCCTAGGCTTTTTATTTTCACATCCAGGATACTCCTAGCCAGAAGTTAGCATGAGCGTAGTAGAAGCACTACTTAAGACAGTATTCCTTTTGAGAAGTTTATTATTTAAGTAGTAGATTTTTCTCTCTTTTTTCTTTTCTTTTTTTTTGTTTTTCGAGACAGGGTTTCTCTGTAGGATTTTCTCTCTTTATCAAGCAGTATTTTTCCCCTCATACTAGGTTTAAACTCAGGCCCTGTGAATGCTTAGTATTCCACCATCAGCTGGACCTCAGCTTTGTGAGCAAACGCTTACTCTGTGCTAGTTAACGTATATGTTGTTTAATCACACAGACTCCGATAGAGACTGGTCTTCCCAGTGAATTTACTGCCTCTTCCTCTAATTCCTTATTGAAGCTGCTTTCCAGTCACTGTCTTGAGATGAGCTGGGTCTAGGCTGGAGCATTGCCAGCGGCGGATCGTATCTGTGGGAAGGAGTCAGACATGACTGCAGGAGAGAGACATTTCGCCTCTGTGTTTGTTACCAACATTGCGTTGTCCCATTTAGACAAAAGTACAGTTTCTCTTTAATCTTTCCTTATCCCGGGAATATGATTAAAGCTAGAAAGAGCTTGGGTGATTTTAATAAACCTTAGCTACTTTGTTAGTTTACTGACTTCAAAACCTTAGGTGTGAAGTTTAGTGAGGCCCCTTGAGGAGGGAGCGATGGCTCAGTGGTTAAGAGCACTTGCTGTTCCCCAGGCTCAGTTCCTGCTATCAACATGGTGGCTCACAGCCATATATAAACGGTTCTGGGGATGTGACGCCCTCTTTGGCCTCCTCCGGCACTGCACAACATGTGGAGAGAAAATACTCATACACAAAATGAAAATAAATATTGTGGCCCTTTCTTTGATCCATTGACACTGCCAGGCTTTTCCATAGGTTTCCTATTATCGCCAGTGGACAGAGGTGCAGTGACTTTGCTATCATTATTAAATGAGCTTTGACCTTGGATTTTTCTTCCTGAAGTAGGGTTTTTAATTAGAGTGTCCTGTAATAACATGTAATAACATCAGGTGGAAGAGTCTCCTTTTAATCCCTAGGTTTCAGCAACTGTGTCGCTTCTGCAATATTTCCCTGACCTAAGATTTTTGGAAAGCAACGGAGTTTCTGTTTTCTCAAAATGTTTGCAATGATGAAATTTGAGTCTGGGTCTAGTGTCATGACCTCATCCTTGTGGTGTTAGTTACGTGTTTGGGTCTTGGGTCTTCGTCTCCCATTCATATCTGCTAGTAGTTATGTGTTAAGAAAGTAAGCCACAAAGCTTCCCATTAGGGGGTGACCTGCTGTGTTAGTTCTGTGAGCTGAGTTATCTAATGAGGATTTACAGTTATCTCCTGTGTTAGTTCTGTGAGCTGAGTTATCTAATGAGGGTTTACAGTTATCTCCTGTGTTAGTTCTGTGAGCTGAGTTATCTAATGTGGATTTACAGTTATCTCCTGTGTTAGTTCTGAGCTGAGTTATCTAATGAGGGTTTACAGTCCTTTTGACTGTCAGCTGGCTCGCACAGTGAACACAGAACATTTGTTCTGGAGAAGCTGAAGGTATTTTAGTGCACATCGTGCCCTTGCGGTACCGGGCCTCATGCCTGCCAACACTGGCACTGCCATGTGCTCGAGCCCTTTCCTATTTCACTCCTGCAGGGTCTTGCTGAATTGCCAAGTGTAAACTTGAACATGGCAGTCCTGCCTCATCCTCAAGTAGCCAACATTACCAGAGTGAAGCACCACACCTAGCTGAGAGTCACTGCTTATAACAGTGAAGTTACAGTTTATGGTGCTGTTTTGTAATCATATGGATATACTTCATTTGAAGCTGATACATTGTTTATTAAATATATTGTTTGAAGAACTTTAAATTATAGTAGGGAAATCACCTGACACAGTAAAGTTATATAATTCTCTTGTGAAGTGACTTTATGTCGTAGACGAGCATGGGCACTGTATGTGATTGTTGGAGCTTCTGGAAGTGTCTATGTTGGCTGTCCACCATGTCTTTGTCAGCTGTTTGCTGAGAGCTCCTGGACTAACGCGACTGTTTCCCTGCAGCGTGGATCTGCGGCATCATCTCCATCACTGTCATCAGCCTGCTCTCCCTGCTGGGCGTGATCCTGGTACCCATCATCAACCAGGGATGCTTCAAGTTCCTCCTCACCTTCCTCGTGGCGCTGGCTGTAGGGACGATGAGTGGAGATGCCCTTCTTCACCTGTTGCCCCATGTAAGAAGTCTTTCTGATGTGCTACAAGTGGTACATAAGGGTGCTAGCGTTGAGAGTGTGGTGGGGAGCCTCCGCAGCAGTTCCTGTTTGGTTGTGTGTTCTTACAGGTAGTTCAACTGCAGTTTTTAAATAAATTGAACCATTAGGTTTTAAATGGTACCAGGAGTGTTAGATTATTGATCTTTGTAGTATGTTAAGAAAACCTTTACAAGAAATGCATGTGGCACGTTGTATCGATCGTGCATCTAGCCGGGAGGCGCAGGTGAGCATTCGAGTCAGTGGCTGACTCATTTTCACTTTTGCTAGTATTTGTGGTTGAAGTGCTGACATTAATTTCTGTTTACAAAGGACTCATTACTTTTTGTTATCTCTTCCGGTTTCACTCACTGGCATTTGTTTTATCATGGAATACAGTAACTTCCAGGGGCTAAGCCAAGGGAATGAACTGGAAGACAACTTCGTGTTCTAAGATGAGTGAAGTGCTGTGAGATGTAAACGCTGTGCATAAGTCAGTGTGGGCTCCGTCCTTCCAGCTCCTGCTTTAATCTCACAAAAGTTAACAGTAGAGGAAGCTGAATGGCAGGAGGGATGGGAGAGCTTGACCTGTCGGTGGCTCAGTGAGGGTTAGTGGGAGATGTAAGCTCTGCCGTCCTTTAGCGCAGTAGAGGTGGCTGGAGGTGAGGATGCGGGGAGCATACGTGGACTGTAGGTGATGTGTGTGGAAGGGCTCCAGTTGGTTTTTCACCATAGAGAAGGGATAAATGACTTGACTCTTGTATAATATGTGCATGTATCAAAATATTCAAGGAACCCAATAAGTTTGTGTAGTTTTTATGTATTAGTAAAAAGTTTAAAAATTAAACTGAGAATATAGTCTTTCTATGTCTGTAGATGTGATGGTCAAAATTTGGAATGATTTCCCTTGTTTTCCTCACTAACAGTCTCAGGGTGGACATGACCACAGCCATCAGCATGCGCACGGGCATGGCCATTCTCACGGGCATGAGTCAAAGAAGTTTCTGGAGGAGTATGACGCCGTGCTGAAGGGACTGGTTGCCCTGGGAGGCATTTACCTGCTCTTCATCATCGAGCACTGCATTCGGATGTTCAAGCACTACAAGCAGCAGAGAGTAAGTGCCCTCACGCTTGTTTATTAGGTACAGCTCTAAAGAACAGCTTCTCTTTCGGAACACGCGGTTTTCCTTGGCATGGTGTTATGTGTACTTCCTCTCTACCTTTCCCTGCCTCTCACCTGTGTCGCTTCGTCATTGCGTGTACTCTGGCCTTTAAGTCACGGTCTAGCAGTGTCTGAGACTGCGTTTCATCATACCTGAGGACTTCAGGACAGGAAAGCTGCTGACCAGTCATACTCTAAGTGAATATGGAAACAGGTCTCATGAGTCTTCTTTTGGTTTTAAGTGACTTCCGCTATATTATCTATGGTGAAGCTTTTTTGTACAATACCTTCCTTATCATAAAAACTTGGCCAGTAATTGAAATAGCAGCAGGAAGAAGGAGTCAGAATAATAGGACTCGCTTGCTGACTCGCAAGCGAGTCAGCAAGGGAAACTCTGGAACTAGTAAATCTTCTTACTATGGATACACTGCTTGGGAGAAGATGTCTCCACCACCCTTATGGCCTGCAGCTGTCTGTGTCTGTCAGAAAGCTGGTTTAGAGCCGGGCGATAGTGGCGCACGCCTTTAATCCCAGCACTTGGGAGGCAGAGGCAGGCGGATCTCTGTGAGTTCGAGACCAGCCTGGTCTACAGAGCTAGTTCCAGGACAGGAACCAAAAACCACAGAAAAACCCTGTCTCGAAAAACAAAACAAAAAAAAAGCTGGTTTAGAGCTGTTCCCGACCGCTGTGGTTAAAGCCTGTTCACATTGTTTCTCGTTAGCCTAAACAGAATGTCACAGTACACGTCAGGGTATGTTTGAGGTGGTGACACATAGGTAGCCCCCGTATATTATACAGATGGACAAGAGTTACAGATGTCTTCCATCGTGTCAATTCCAAATGTAGTTTTTTTCTTCCCAGTACTCTGGGTATTTGTGTATGTGCATGGCTAGTCATAGTTTTGTTTGCATGTGTGCATGCACACATACAGTTTTGTATGTATTCCTTTGACACAAAGTAGACTTGGAACAGCTCTCCGAGCCTGGGTGGGGGGAGGTGACTCTAAGTCTTACAGCATGAGCTGTGTGGCAGTCTTTGATTGTCATGGTCTCCAGTGTGGCAGTCTTTGATTGTCATGGTCTCCAGTTGCCATCTAAGCTAGAGGGTCGTTTGTTTATTTCAGGTCACTCTAGTTCCTACTGCTTAAGATGAGAATCCCAGCAAACGGTTTTCTGTGGAATGTGGTGGTGGTCCGGTAAAAGAAGCCGGAGAGGGTGGACTTCAGAGAAATGAAACAGAGCCAACCACATAGGAATGAAGTGATTGTAGTTACATTTTATGCTTGAAAGTTAGTGTGTTCTCACATAACCTATTTCCAGCAGGTGGGTGGGCAGTGAGGTGGTAAAGAGAAGCCGCAGGGCTGGAGGAGGAACAGTGACAGGGCTGGGTCAGGGCCACCGCACCGAGAATGGCAAGGAGGAGGTGAGGAGAGGAATAGAGTCTGTAAGACTAGATTAGCGATGAGATAATATCACAGGTGTAACTCTGTCATGTAAGACTAGATTAGCGATGAGATACCACAGGTGTAACTCTGTCATGTAAGACTAGATTAGCGATGAGATACCACAAGTGTAACTCTGTCATGTAAGACTAGATTAGCGATTAGCGATAGATATCACAGGTGTAACTCTGTCATGTAAGACTAGATTAGCGATGAGATAATATCACAGGTGTAACTCTGTCATGTAAGAAGCTCATCATCTCAGATGCAGGAAAGGGATTTGGTGAGAATCAATATTTCATGATGTAAACAAAATTAAGTAACAGTTTGAGTATAGAAGGGGCAAGTTTGGCTTTCTGGCAGGTGATTGTGATAACCCCGGCTGCCATGGCGCTGAGTCGGACCTGTGAATGTGATTCCTTTCTGGTTCAAGACTGCAGGGTGGCTAGACATCTTAGTATGGTGGCAGAGAAGGCACACAGGAAGGGTGGGGAAGTCACACTGTTCCTACCAAAGGACAGCAGAACTGATAAATGCTGCATTCCAGAAAATTTCAGGCTTCAGCTGACAAAAATACAAGATGAGAAGTTATGCCAGAAGTTCTATTCCAGTAGCTGCAGGTTGAGGGGAATAGGGAAGACTTCCATTTAGAATTAATCTTGTTGAAATCTTAAAACCTGGCCAAAGCTGCAGTTCGGTGCAAGGTGGTTAGTGGCACTCTTCATAGGACTAGAGAAAACTTCTAAAATTCATATGAGAGCAAAGACCGAAAGCCGAAGCAGTCTGAAACAGCAGAGCAAAGCCAGAAAGCAGAGTGCTCCAGTTAGGACTTCAGAACAGGCCGCAGAGCCTCATGGCCAGGCCCTGCAGTAAGTGGTGCTGGAATTCCTCAAGCAAAGGTTGAAACTAGACACTCATCTCACGCCTCTTACGGAAATCAGAGGCCTGAGAACATAAAACTGCTAGGAAGAAACAAGGGGATCCTTTCCAGCTATTGGTCTAAACTGAGTTTTTCTAAGTATAGTACTCAAAAGTACGAGAAATGAAGATAAAATTGATCAGTGGTGTTGCAGTAAATGCAAAAGCCTCCTGGACAGCACACCTGCAGAACAGGAGAAAATCCTGAACATGATCATCTACTGGGATTCTGTCCTTCATAAGGAACTCAGAAGCACCTAGAGACCCTTACACTAATGATCCCGTTGACAAACAGCCAACATTACTACTCAACAGATAGAACTTGGAACTGCAGGGAAAGTCAGAGGCGTAGCTTAGAGGAGCACACCTGGCTTGCTTCTGAGGTACCTTCCAAGAAGTGTAAAAACAACCCCACAGTAGGAAACCTGTCCAGTAGTAACTAAGTACCATAAATAAAATAAAAAGGAAGGGAGGGAGAGACTTAAAGATAACAAGTGCTGAAGAGGACGTGTAGAAAGGGAGTCTGCGTACCATAGGAAGATGGGAAAACACTGCTGTCATCGTGAAAACTGTTTAGAGGCTCCTTGGGGAATTAAAAGGAAGCCCACCGTATGATCCACAAGCCCATGGCTAGATATACATTCAAAGGAGGTTAAGTCAGAATGTCAAGGAAGCATCTGCAGGCCTGTGTTGGTGTAGCGCAGTAACCAGGAAGTGTCCGCTTAGAAAGGCACAAGAAAAAATGCCTGTTTTTATTTCCAAGCTGTTAGGAACCAGTGATTGTTGTATCTCACCTTACTAAATCCTCCCAAGATGCATCCGTTTGTCAGGGCAGCTGTTGTATGTTCTGTGTTAATAAACATACCCTAGCACATCTCAGAAACAGGCTACAGGTTGAGATCTGGCTTAGGTTTGAGCCTTTCCATCCAGCAGACCCAGGGAAGGGGGAGGGAGATTCCACTGGGGTGAGAAGATAGCATGAAGACTAGGAGCCTCTGCTACTCTACAGCACCACAGTGGTAGCACTGCGCGTAGTATGGGGTTGTAGACAGTTCAATGCCTTGTGTTCTGTTCTTAAACAAGATGGACTGAGCCAGTGAGACGGGTCAGCGGTCCAAAGGCTCAGCCTGACGACCTGAGTTCACCACCAGGACTCATGGTGGAAGGAGAGAGCCCCCACTTTATCCTCTGACCTCCACACACATACTAGCACACATGTAAACACACTGACGGTACATTAAATAAAAATGTAGTGATCAATTAAAAAATAACTTGTGTAATGTTAACACTAATTGCCCCCAAATGGGTGTTAATAAGGGCATATTGTTGCTAATTATCGCTGTAGATTTTATACTAATGCCTGTTTTTTTTTCCCTCCCACAGGGAAAACAGAAATGGTTCATGAAGCAGAGCACAGAAGAATCAACTATTGGAAGAAAGCTTTCAGATCACAAGATAAACAACACACCAGATGCCGACTGGCTCCAACTCAAGCCACTTGCTGGTAGCCATTCATTCCAATGAGAAACGTGAACAGTTGTGTCTGTACAGAGTTTGACATTTCTTTTCTCTGTTTCCCTCATGTGTTCTATCTTACGTGAGTGTAGCCTGTAATTTTACTCATCTGTTCACCGTAGTTAATTCAGTGCTGTTCGTGTATTTGGAACAAGGAAGATTTGCTACTTTAAAAGTGCCTGAGGGTAACAAAGGATGGGTCAGGCACAATGGGCTCACTCACCTATAATCTCAGCATGGGGAGGCGGGGCCAGGAAGAGCTTCAGTAAGGCTACTTTGTTCCAATATCTCAAAAAGAAGAAACAAACTGCGAAGCCACCCTTTGTCCCAGCCAGAACAACTCCCCAGATGAGACAGGTAGATAGTGCCATCCCCCTGCCTCAGCCTTCCCAGTGCTGGATCTGCAGGTGTGGATTAACATCTCGAGGGGTACTATTTCTTGACAGTATACAGTTTTCTTTATATGTGATTGGTTATAGGAGAAAAATAGAAGTTGCCTCCATAGTTAAAGGATAATGGCTTCCCCTTGTACTTAAAATCTGCAAACCCTGTTATCTGATGGAACGATGCAGCTCAGACAGTTTTCCTAACCTAGTTTTCCAGTTTACATTTGAATTTCTCTTTCCCCTCACTGTGTCAGTTAGCATAGGCGTCAGCCTCCTCTAGCTGTGGAACTCTCCCAAAAGACAGTTATTCACATCCTTGTCATTAAAAAGAAATATTGCTGGGAAATAATTTTTTAAAATAACTTATCAGATGTCATCAGGACATTCCAACAGAGATCTGTGGGCAGCATTATCATTGGAGCACGGGTATAGAGAGCTTGGCCTTCAGCCAACTGCCTTGGGCAAGTTATTTAAATTTTAGCTGATAATTAGAAAAATTATTCTAATGAAATGACTTCTAAAGTATTATAGGGAAATATATGCACGTGTGAATGCATCTGCTAGATGAGCGGATCCTTTCTTCCCTCGTAGGGACTGACGACTCGGTTGTTTCTGAAGACCGACTTAATGAGACCGAACTGACGGATTTAGAGGGCCAGCAGGAGTCGCCGCCGAAAACCTACCTGAGTGCCGAGGAGGAGAAAATCATGGCCCATTCTCAGAGTGACGGGCTCCACACCATTCACGAGCATGAGGTCCACGCGGCTTCGCGGAACCACCACGACGAGGACAAGGCCGTGCTGAGGAAACACAACCACCAGTGGCACCACAAGCACTCTCATCACTCGCACGGCCCCTGCCACTCCGGCTCGGACCTGAAAGAGACGGGCATCGCCAACATCGCCTGGATGGTGATCATGGGGGACGGCATCCACAACTTCAGTGACGGGCTCGCCATCGGTAAGTGGGGTGGGGACATCTTACCTGCCGTACATCACTGCCGTACAACACTGCCATTTGTTTTTCTCATTGGGAAGTAAAAGATGAATTTTGGTAGTTTTTCTGACGCTAAACCAGTGTCTGCAGTGTATTTCTTAACGAACTTGCTTTCTCGTTGAAGTGCAGTGCCCCGCTGCCTCCATAGCACCGCGCTGCACGCGCACAGACGTGTGCCAGAGAAATAAAGTTGTCACAGCTTTGGGGAGCGAAGAAGAGTTTCATATTGAACACTAACTGACCAGGACAGAGTTCTCTCTGGGATCTAGATTTTGTTAATCAGAAGTAGGCTTTGGTTTGTTAGAGAACGCAGAAACCATGCTTTTCGTAACCACAGTAGCCGCCGACACTGAAGAATATAGATTCCGCTAGTGGGATGGGATCCTACGTAGAGTGTATGTTCAAAAGCCATGGTGGGTGAGATGGCGAGTAACTAAGGAGTGGGAGAACCGGGAGCCCTGAACCTCACTCACTGTCCTCTCTGCTCATATCCTCTCCAGGGGCAGCGTTCAGTGCTGGACTGACCGGAGGAATCAGTACTTCGATAGCCGTCTTCTGTCATGAGCTGCCGCATGAATTAGGTATGAGCCAAGAGATTCTTCCCGGTTTTCATCAAATCTAGCTCGTCTCAGTTGTAAAATGCACTGAACTGTAGATAGCTTAAGACAGAAGATCCACTGGCAAGTGGAGCCTGCTGTTGATGGCCAGGCACGTCCCAGTGTAAGACTGGACAGCAACTGCTTCGTCAAAGAAGTCAGTGCCTGTGCGCTCTGCTTCCATAACGGGACACTGGGGAATGCTGATGATCATAAATTAGAAGTGTCGTTTCTCAAGCGCCTGGTGATGCTGTTAACACCCTTTTGTTTCACTTACCATGTACGTTATATTTTCTTTAGTTTGTTTGGTTTTGGTTTTTCAAGACAGGTTTCTCTGTGTAGCCTGTCCTAGAATTCAGCGACTCCCAGAGATCCGCCTGCTTCTGCCTTCTGAGTGCTGGATTAAAGGCGTGCATCACTACCGCCACCCGGCACATTGTATTTTCTTGAAGAAAAGGGTGAAGTTTGCTACTACAAACATCCCGTGGTTTTAAACTCCTGTGACGTCTGAATTGCAGGGGATTTTGCGGTTCTCCTGAAAGCAGGCATGACTGTGAAGCAGGCGATCGTGTACAATCTGCTCTCCGCCATGATGGCTTACATAGGCATGCTCATCGGCACCGCTGTCGGCCAGTACGCCAACAACATCACCCTCTGGATCTTCGCCGTCACGGCAGGCATGTTCCTCTACGTGGCCTTGGTAGACATGGTAAGATGCTTTGGCTGTCTTTCTCTGTAATACTAACCTTGAAAGTAGCGTGCAGCTTCCAGAAATGGGAGACATCTTTGGAAGTGGCTGGAAACTTGTTTTTTAAAAGACTGTGACAACTTCAATAATAATTAGAGAAAGGCATTTACCTTACAACGATTCCTTGGAGATGCTGAAAATTTCTAACCAACTAATGCATAACTCGGGTAATAGCAGTATTTAGAGATGTGATTACAGAATAATGGTACTTCTCAGGAGACCTTGCAATGTCGGGGTGGACATCTTGTCACTGTTAGCCGATCTTTGGAGGTTCCTGATGGCCAAGACGAAGGAAGGACTCCTGTGCGCACGCCAGTCTTTATGTCTGCCTTCAGAGTTCATCAAGGCGCGGTTGTTTTCACTTACTCCAGTGTCCAAATACAACAGACACAGCTTTTCTGTGGGGCTCAGTTTCCGTAGGTCTCATGTTTACCTCTAAGTAGACAGACACTACCACACACGCTGGACCTGCCAGCGTTTCATCATCCTCCACTGTCTGTGCCTGCTTTTCTCCCTTAGCTCTCCTAACCCTGCCTCATTTCCGTTCTGTGCCGCAGAGCGACTCCTTGCAGCTGTCTTGTGCCCGCTTCTCGCCTCTCAGGCAGCAGCTGTGCACTTTGAGTCTGTCCTCGGGTGCAGAGCCCACTAAGTCCTTGCTGGGCTCTTTCGTCACTTGTGTCTTCATCTGGAGCATTTGACTTTATTTCTCAGTTCCTGCTCCACACATAGGGGGACAGGTGCTGCTACTGTCATCGTATTAGCTGTCGTCCGCCACTGGAGATGCAGCCTTTATGGACGAAGACGGCCTGGCCCTTGTACTAGGAAGCTAGAAATAAGAAACATTTTAGAGTAAGAATTTGTGGGTTTTTTAAAAACAGTTTTGTTTTTTTCTTGATAATTATATACAATATACTTTGAACCTCTCGCCAGCTCCTCGCTGCTCCTTCCCAGCTTGGGTCAGAGTTGTGCACTGAACTCTGCAGCTGGGAACTGCAGAGAAGCCGACTGAAAAGAGAACTGGAAGTCATTTTGTTTTGGTTTTTAATGATAAGAAATCTGGGACTAGTTTAAAGGAGATGGAAGAGTTGGTTGGCAGCAAGAGGAGCAGGTGTATGAGGCCCTCAGTCTGGGGAATAACGGCAGGTGGCGGCCGTCTACCGTAAGCAGGCAAACAGGACAGAGCTGTTCTCTGCCAGGATGCGGATGGGTCAGACACTGGCGCTGGCACAGAAGCAGCACACTCCCTGCCTGTATTTTCTAGCGCATTATTAACACAAAATGACTCTAATTAGCAGGAAAAGTTACTTAAAAATAGTATCCATGGCCTGTGTGGACTTGTCAGATAAAGGCTCTGGCCACCAGGCCTGGGACCGGAACTCTCGGGAACACCTGAGTTCCCTGGGCGGGCGGTTTGCCTTGAATGTTAATGAGGATTACTTACCTAAAGCATCTTAAGCCAGTCGGGCCTGAGAACTCGGGGTGTGTGGTTCCGCTTGAGGTTCCTAAGGGAGCCTCTGTGGAAATGCCTGCTTAGAGGACTTTGGGCAGTGCTGTTTATGACTGAATACATTTATATTATTATATAGACATAAATATGTGTGTGTGTTAGTGGTGTCACCCTAACAAGGGTCCTTAGGAGTGCCAGGCAGGCTGTACCCAGAGCCCCACCTGCAGCCCCACCTCCGTGAGTATACCTAAGTGCTGTGTCCCTGTCGGCGCTGGTCAGCTCTTTACCGTGCTTACGGCAGTCCTGTTAGCCTTCGGGGTGAAATCTGAGTGGCTGAGTCCCACATAGTGGAACCCAGAGTGCACATCTGTGAACCATTCTGTATTAGGGGAAGGAAGAGAAACAATGCAGTAGAGCAGTCTTACGAGAAGCAGGCATAGGCGTTCCCGGTGTGCTTTCCAAACACCTCGCTAACTTCTCTCTCTTGCAGCTCCCAGAGATGCTGCATGGTGATGGTGACAACGAGGAACATGGCTTCTGTCCAGTCGGGCAGTTCATTCTTCAGAATTTAGGACTGCTGTTTGGATTTGCCATCATGCTGGTCATCGCCCTCTATGAAGACAAAATTGTGTTTGACATCCAGTTCTGACCATTCCTGGCTGACTGCGAGAATGTTCGTGCAGCTTGCCTCTGTTCCTTGTCCTACGCACATTGCTCAGGGAAGTCAGCGGCCTGCACTACTCACAGGTCCCGTGGGGTCGAGCCTGACCACGCAGACTGGTGCTCAGTGCTGTCTGCTCTGCGTGAATGGGCCTTTGAAAAACAGTTGTGATACAGACAGGAGAAAATGGGACTCCATGAACCAATGTTGATAGACGTATAAGACTTTAAAAAAGAGAGAATCATATAAAACACTACTAGTCTTTTTATTAGTAGAAACTTCTGTGGCTATGCAGAAATAGAAATTAAACCAAAAAAAATCATTTAAACTTTAAAAATATTTTAAATGGACTTGGAGACATTTTTGTGTGTATGCTAAAAATGAATTCCAGTGTCCTTTAATTCAGCTCCATATATACATATGGGATTAATAGGGATCAACTCAACACAACTTGGAAACTGTATAAAGTTGACTTTAGGAGCTAGAGGGAAGGCCAGGCTGCGTTAGAGTATGGATTTAGCATTGGGAAAAGCCCGTATTCTTGAATCTAGAGTTACTATTTTTGTATATATTTGCATAGTGTTCAAACTTGCAGCCGAAACTACTGAAATTTGTGATTGTATGTTTGTGTGAACTTCACTTTAATGAAAGATTCTTACTGGTTCTTTGCATTACTATACTTGGTGTTGGGGTTATTTTCTTTTGTAACTTTGTTTTGATTTGTGGGGATGAGTCAGAGCATGTACAAGATATGTTTTTCTTAAAATTACCATTCTAGAAAATATCAAAGGTGTGGCATTCCATCTCCCTCGTACCAACAATTGGAAAACTTAAGTTCTGAGTGTTGATGTTACTTTACCGGTTTTGCATTGGAACTCAGAGCACATGCTGTGGCTGGCAGTAAAATCCAAGTTTGCCATGCTTATCTGTATATAACGTCGGCTAAACAGTTACTGCACTGCACTGGTACCATGACTGCAGTGGTACCAAGTACGTGATTAAGCCAAAATCACTTTATCATTTTGTGCCAAGATACACTGTTGGTGCCTGGGGCAGAATAGTCTCTGTTTGGTGCCTGCTCTCACACCACTGGACAAGTGATGTCTGAGAAGTGTGTGCCATGTTTAGCTTGACTGTTGACCCAGTAACTTGTAGACTAGTCATGTGCAGATCTCTCTGTTCATACCTCATGCCACTCGCTCCTCACTTCTGCAAGGAACCTGTGTCTGAACCGTGTGCAGCTAGCTTTACTTTACCTGCGCGGCAGTCAGGAGAGCCCTTGGGGAAAAGAGACAACCAACTGTCAGAGCCAAACCCCGTCCATTCCATTTTAAATGTTTTCAGTCAATCCTTTCCCCAGCTCTTTTCCGCTTTCTCTGAATTAAAGACAAAAACAAGAGTGAGAGCAGCGCATGCATGCAGATGTTAGCGGATACTCGTCAGTATTCAGTATGTTCTAAGCGAGGGGCCTCGGTGTTATTTCTCCTGTAATTTATGCTTGAATGAGAACACTTGTCCTCTTCTGAGGCCCCGCTCCCCTCAAGTAGTGGTCTGTCCACGTTTTCAGCCCTGGGCATAGCTAGGACAGTCCTCTCGCCTCCTTGCTTGGCCATTTGAGCAGCCTGCTTAAGGCGCTGGCCTACTGAGAACTGCCAACTTCGAGTAACTTACATATTTTGATTTCAAAACCAAGATACGTTTGTGGTTCATTTTTGAGCTTTACACCCCAGGAGGATTGTGCATCCCAGCAGTAAATCTGCTTCATTTAAAACAACGGCTAGAATAGTCCATTCTGAAATGCCTGATTTAAAGCCGATTAGTTATGCTTACAGTATAGAAAGTTTGTCTTTCTTTGCTAGATTTTCTTAACCGTTTAGGAGAGCTTTAACAGTTGCTGCTAGTATTTTGCTAGGGTTCCACCAGTATTTAGTTTTTGCATCCTTCAAATGTATAGTCTCAGGTCTCACTAGACAATCCTAATTCCACTACATTTCTGTCTGGCTCCAACATTCCACTTGGCTTGAGCAGTCTGGTTCTACCATGCGCTTGTTGGAGGTCACCAATGTTACCTGTCCAGTGCTGTCACCATGTGACACCCATAGGTCTTTGGTTCTGTCACATTGCATTCAGTCAGCTGTGGTTCTGCTTAGAAACACTACCGTTACCGATGCAGTGTGAACCGTTCCATAACCAGGGAGTCGGCGGCTCAGATGTGATTATGGTCCCGCAAGGTGATACTTGCTAAAATATCTAAACATTTTTTGTTGTTGTTGTAGTAACTGAATCATTTTTTTTAAATTTTTAAAGCTGGAAGTGATCAAATGCTGTTTTTTTTTCATTGTCAACAGTGGTGTGTCATTTTATATATGTTCCTAATGCTTACGGAACTCTCCCAGAATAAAGTTCTTCAGAAAGAGAAGCAAAGCGCACCAGTGTGTTTCTCTGTCTCTGTCTCTGAACATTCAGTGCACGTTTTCACGAGACTTCACAGAGGCCGGAATACAGTCACCATTGAGAGTGCTAAGCTAGTTCAGTTTATTGAAGTCCAAACAAAGGCTAAACAGTACCACGTGAGCTACTCAGTCTAACGAGGGAGGCGGCGTGAGGACGCCTTCCAGCTAGGAGTTGAGCTGGCACAGCAGGGCCACACCCCGTCCGATCCAGTGCTCCTTGGGCTGGTCGGAGGGGAGAATCATGGCAATCACGAAATTGGTGGAGTGGCCCGTGGTGGACAGCGTGCCCCTCCTCTCACTTGTCTTATACAGGGGAGCCACGTAGCTCGGCCGTTTGGGTATGTCCGACCTCTTACAGGGTTTTAGCCACATCTGGAAGAGAGGACAGACACCTCTTTAAGTCAGACAGAGCTACCCTGATAGTCCCAGAGTAAGGTTACATCTAAAGACCTGAACCCATTCTGCTCAGATACAAAGACTACAAAACGAAAGGAAAAGTCCCTCTGTTAGAGACACACTGCCCGCTCATGTTTATTTGGCCTCTGTTTGGCTTAAGTGAGTTTACTGGGATAGCCTGGGAAATATTCTCCTTTTTACGCATTTTCTATAGAGGAAATATTCTTAGTGAACTTTAAACTATGACCCATATTTATGTTGGAGCTGCCTGGGTCATGGTTTTTCAGCAGTTTGTATGCACAGTAAGCATAGTTAATGCATAAAATACTGCACTGTGCCCATAACAAGGGCAGTAATGCTTAAAAACACATCACCCGCTGTTCGCCACCAGTTCGCGTTTTCCTGGGGTGAAAACTGGTTATGTTTTCAAAGAGATAGGCCACTGTTTATACTAGTTTAAACTAGCAACAAGTTCTGAAGAGTCTTCTGGGGAGGGTGGACAGCAGTATCTAACAAAACCACCATCTTGTGGAAGCAGGCATACTGTGTGCGAGATGGCACAGTGGAAACACATGGTCACTCAGCTGCTTCTCCACGAGAACTAAAGCCCGTAGGAGCTGCACCTGGAGCTGGGAAAGCACTGGAATCCAGGGGCGGCAAGGCAAGAGAGAGCAGCCCAGTTCCACAGCTCTAAGAGGGGCTCATCGCCAGCAAATGCCCAGACAAGCACTGAAGTCCCCAGGTCTTTCCAGGTGCAGCCTAGGGAGATGAGAACCCTGAAATGCTTCCCCCTCCAGGGGACCCCTCGGTGCTATAGCCAACAGCCAGTCTAAGAAGGAACCTGATTGAGGGGTTGCTCCAAAGGTCAAAACCCTTCACTGACTCCCATCTCTGGAACCCCAGCGCCATACTCCACCACATTGGCTTAGCAGGAGAACAGCTCCCCAGGCAAACTGAGGTTACTACACTGTGGTGAGCAGGTGATGAGATGGGAGGGAGCCAAGGGCCCCGTCCCCCCACAAGGACCAGGGTTGTGCTACGGCAGGATGCTCTAGGAAGGGTGGAAAAGATTCTACTGCCTCCCTGCCTGCCTAGTTTCAGCCAAACCAGTCCCAGCCGTAGCCCTGTTAGAGTCAAAGCCCAGGCAAGTCTCAAAAAACGAGACAGTCTTACTATAGCAACTGACCTATAAAAATCTGTAGTAAAGCCGGGCGATGGTGGCGCACGCCTTTAATCCCAGCACTCGGGAGGCAGAGGCAGGTGGATTTCTGTGAGTTCGAGACCAGCCTGGTCTACAGAGCTAGTTCCAGGACAGGCTCCAAAGCCACAGAGAAACCCTGTCTCGAAAAAAAACCAAAAATAAATAAATAAATAAATAAAAATAAAAAATAAAAAAAAAACAACAAGATTTATGACCTCAGTTTCTTCAAAACATGGGATTGTTCTTGGAATGGGTTTTCTTGCTCCTGCCAGAGTTTACTTCAGATAGCTCATTACAACTGGCTACCATTGTTTACTTTATGCCTCCGTGGATAAGCATGCTTTTGCTATGTGTGGCTTGCCCTTGTGGGTGTACACTTTACTAGGGTGACTCTTAGTCCTCAGAGTCTAAGTTGTCCGAGGCTCAGAATAAAGTTGGTTGTGTCGTGACACTTTAGTCTGCCTTGTTCATCAGCTCTGTCCTCTCGGGTCCCACTGCCTCTGGAGCAGTAAACAAGAATGAAGAAAAGACTTCCCAGGATAAACAGAAACTCAGGCAATTTATGATCACAAGGCACATATTACTAAAGATGATGGCAAAAAAAAACCCTACACTAAAAGAAAAAGAACAGTCATCGTGAACACATGAAGTATAAACTCCACTGGAAGAGTAGGTATGCTAGTGAGAAATCCAAAACATCAAGGTATCAATACAAGAAATCATCAAGCCCCAGAGATGACCACAGATAAGACCAGAAGAATCCAACAATACCATAAACAGAAGAAAGCAGAGGCCATGACAGGCATAATGTACCTTTCAGAACTCTGAATGAACGTGGCCTTAACTCTCCACTTAAATGATACAGATTGTTGGATGAATTAAAAGCCAGACCCAAAACACGCTGCCCACAAGAAGCATGCCTCAACCGAAAAGATAAACAGACTTAAATGAAAGGGTGGACAATGACATCCTCAGAAAACAGGATTCCAAACCAGGGATGAGCAGTTACAAGACTAAGAGACAAAGAGACAAAGGGCGCCTCATAACAGTCACGGAATCAATTCATCAAGAAGATTATTTATAAATATACATGCATATAATAACAGTACCCAATTTTATGTGCACTGGTGTTTTGCCTGCATGTGTGCCTCCCTGAGGGTGTCAGATCTTGGAATTACAGACATACATGCAGGCAAAATACCATGTGAGCTGCCATGTGGGTGCTGGGACTTGAACCCGGGTCCTCTAGAGGAGCAGTCAGAGTTCTCGCTCACTGAGCCATCTCTCCAGCAGATTTATTTTATGTTGTACCCAATTTTATCACACAACACTACTAGGCAAAAAGGGAGCACAGGCTCCAATACAACAACAACAGGGGATGTCAGCACCCCATGCTCGCCAGGGGACAGTCATCCAGATAAAGTATCTGCACGGAACAATCAGAGTTAATGTACGCAGCAGGTAAATGAATTTTACACTTGCCGAACATTCCCCCCGAAGCTCTAGGATGCACACGCTTTCCAACAGCACTCGGAGCGCTTTTAGCGTGTCCACGACCATGCAGCACATCTGTACAGGGTTGCAGCACCTTTCTCTCCTTAGCAGCAGTCAGTCACTTCCCATCCTCCCCCTGGTCCCCTGGCCTTCCCATCCTCCCCCTGGTCCCCTGGCCTTCCCATCCTCCCCCTGGTCCCCTGGCCTTCCCATCCTCCCCCTGGTCCCCTGGCCTTCCCATCCTCCCCCTGGTCCCCTGGCCTTCCCATCCTCCCCCTGGTCCCCTGGCCTTCCCATCCTCCCCCTGGTCCCCTGGCCTTCCCATCCTCCCCCTGGTCCCCTGGCCTTCCCATCCTCCCCCGGTCCCCTGGCCTTCCCATCCTCCCCCTGGTCCCCTGGCCTTCCCATCCTCCCCCTGGTCCCCTGGCCTTCCCATCCTCCCCCTGGTCCCCTGGCCTTCCCATCCTCCCCCTGGTCCCCTGGCCTTCCCATCCTCCCCCTGGTCCCCTGGCCTTCCCATCCTCCCCCTGGTCCCCTGGCCTTCCCATCCTCCCCCTGGTCCCCTGGCCTTCCCATCCTCCCCCTGGTCCCCTGGCCTTCCCATCCTCCCCCTGGTCCCCTGGCCTTCCCATCCCCCTGGTCCCCTGGCCTTCCCATCCTCCCCCTGGTCCCCTGGCCTTCCTAATCCCCCTGGTCCTGGCCTTTAATTGCACCTGGGTCTTTCTTTCCGTTTTTAAGGTTTGTTTCTTTTCTATTTTTAAAGTCCTTGGTGATCTAATACACTATCTGCTGTTCTTTCTTTGTGGTCCTCCATTCCCCCCTCCATTGCCCATCCCTCCACACTGAGCCCTGGTGAAGCCATTCTTCCCAGCAAGGCCTTCTTACCATGGTGTTCGTATTGCTCAGCCCACCGAGTCTGTGGCTGCCTGTACGGACCATGGGTCGCTCATGGGTGGCTATCTATACCGCTGAAGAGAAGGGCTCGCCCTGAGCCATCCTATCGTTGTCTGGAGAACCTGAGCCTGAGTCGTCAGGAATTCTAGCTTAGTTTCTCCCTTGATTCTGTATGTTGTTAGGGAGTGCCTTCGTCCCTCTTCTTTCCGTATGTGTTACTTATGCGTGTAATATTGTTCACATGCGTATAAGCACACACGTATGTGCAGCTGTACCCACGTCTGCGTGTGTGTCCATGCCTGAGGCTGATATCTGGAATCTCAGTGACTATATCTCACTTTATTTTTGAGATGGCGTCTGTCAGTCAGACACAGCTCCCGGGATAAACTAGTGACAGCTCCTCGCAGAACTAGAAACACCTGACGTTCCTTTGAGAGCCCAGGTGGCCCGGAAAGAGCAGCGAAACGGGAAGCAAAATCAGCAAAGCTGGGGCCTCACGCCTGCTGCTTCGGAGCTCGCATGCTATAGAGGCAGATTAAGGCCAGCAGCGTGGCGTTCACACGGGTGGCACAGAGCAGGGAAGCAGAATGGAAAACCCAGAGTCCCCGTGCACCGGCAGCCACCTGGCCTTGACGAGAGTGCCAAAATGTACGTCAAAGACCATTCCTTCAGAAGACTGCTTTCTTTTCTGTTTGTTTTGATTTTAAAGACAGGGTTTCTCTGTGTAGCCTTGGCTATCCTAGAACTTGCTCTGTAGACCAGGCTGGCCTCGAACTCATAGAGAACTGCTTGCCTCTGCCTCCTGAGTCCTGGGATTAAAGGTGCGTGCCACCACCACCCGACTGGAAAGCCCATTTTCTTAGTGTAAGTTACTGCTCTGTAAAATCATATGGAAGTTCTTAAAAAAAAAAAGTAAAATAGGACTACTGTATGATCCAGCTAGACCATGCTTGGGTATGTATATATCCAAAGTAATGAAGTCAACATGAAAAAATGATTGCATGCCCAAGTTTGTTGCAACACCATACAATATAGATAGAATAGGGAATAAGGCTTGAAGGAAATATGACACACACACATATATATATATATATATATATATATATAATGAATTCTCTCTCCACACATATGTATATGTTATGTGCACGTGTGTGTATATATATATTCAATAGATAGATGAAGACAGATACGTTATATGTGTGTGTATATATGCAAGAGATAGATAGATAGATAGATAGAGTAGATAGATAGATAGACAGACAGATGATAGATGCCATAAATAATAACAAAATCATTCACAACAAAGTGCTTGTTGGAACCAGAGAATACCAGGTTAAGTGAGATCAGGCAGCTGTGGAGTCACTGGTACATTCTCCATTACATACAGAAACATGAGAAGCAACACGGACATTGGATATAAACAGGACAGAGGTGACTAAGGATCAGAGATGGCGTCACTGAGAGAGGAAAGCAGATGGGCGTGTCAAGGTACAATATACGGATATAATATACGGATGTACGGAAACACCACAGTGAATCCCGATGTCTGGATTCTATGTGTTAACAATTATAGTCTTCCCCAGTTCTCAAAGCAGTTGTGCAAAACACGATTTTCTCACTTGAATAAAAACATAGCATAGTTCCGTTCCTCTATGAGCTACAATTCACCCACGTTCTTTTCAGTCATGAGGCAAGTTTCCAGAATATGAACGTAGAACACAGCCAGCCTTCAGAACAAGGCCAGCTGACCTTTGACTTATGAGGGCAAAGAACAAACTATAACCATAAGCATCTTTTAGAATCTGACCAAATTAATTTATCTCCTAGTAATGAGCAGTCCTTGAGGCGAATGACTTGACCTCCCCCTGTTCAGAACCCTCCATTAGGGTCCTTAGGTCAAAACAGGATCACACGAAGAAGCCAGTGACTAAGACCCAGGGGTGCCCACCCCTCTCAAATCATTGCGGAATCTGTAACATGGAGGGGGCAAGCTGTTTGAGGCTTAGCGATAACATAGCTCTCAAAACACTCAACTTGGATGTACTTCATTTTAAGCAGAGAAGAGAGTTTTCTAATGAGAATTTTTAGCTTGCATTGACTTCTTTGTCTAGAATAGTTATCCATTTGTGGGTACACTCCTCCCACTTCCCAAGAGAAAAGAATTGCAACCCCAGCCAACTCCTGAAACGGCCGATATTTCACTTTGGGAGCCTCACGTCCTAAACCTTCTCTGCCCAGCGTATCTTGGTAACACACAGAGGCGGATCTGGATGGACCTCTCAGGTCTGAACCAGCCCCACCCTTTGCAGCTGCTCTGGGGACCTTTTACCTGTGTCTACGCAGCTTATAGAATCCTACAACGCACGTGACTCTGAGAGCCTATGTTTTATCACAACATCCTGGATGTGCTCTTCCAATTGTGTAAAAATCTATTTTGCCATGATGAGGTTACTCAAAGGAGCAATTGCACGCCGATTGCTCCTTTGAGTTTTTTATTTGTAAGTTTCACGGGACACCGGAATTCATTTCTCATCCTAGAAGCATCCCTGGCAGCGCTGACGTGGTCATCAGCTGACGTGGGCTTTGGGTTGTCCCTATCCCACACTTCATCGTGGCTGTGGCTGAACCAGGGAAGCCCTGCTCGCTTACTTCAGCTCTCCCAACTGTAAAGAACTATGTTCTTCACGGTCTACTTAGTGCCCCATTAGGAACATTCTTGTGTTGGTTTGTTGGCATTCCATTCTTTAAAATAACTCACTGGCAAGAGGCTGCAGGACAGCCCAAGGTTCCTGCGTGCAAGAAGGCTGAGGGATGAGCATCCAGCGAGAATCACAGTGCTACGGACCATGAGTCAGGTAACCAACTAACAAGGTATAGCAAATGAGTTCCCTTTAAACAGAACAAGGTATAGCAAATGAGTTTCCTTTAAACAGAACACCTTAAACAGAAACAGTACACTAGTATATATCACTCAACCAGCAAAAATTCTGAGATGCAGAACCTCAATCCAGAATCCCACTTAGAGCAAATCGACCCAATAATTCAGCATTGGGAGCAGCTTCACAGAACAAGAACAGACTGTATGTGCGAATAACCATAGGCAGAGGCACGTGTACCGGCCCTTAGCAAATACTAACCACAGGAACTGGGTCATAGAGAACTTTAGGATGCGATTCTGCAAGTTTCTTGATCTTCCTGTTCCAGGAAGCGCCATCTAGGAACAATCCGTGGATGTAGACACCTAAGTAACAAAGAAATTTTCAATGTTAATGCTCAAAGATGCGTGCGGACTGAGTTCCAAACCTGAAACTGCTTTTCGGGGGGGAACCAGACCAGTGCATAGTGGCAGGCATAGATTCTCTGGTTCCCTCCTCGCTACCTCTGTTTCTACCAGTCAGTACTTTCCAGAAACGACAGGGTCACCTAGTTGTGACTAGCAATTCAGGTAACAGGAACCGTAGGCAGTATGCCTGGAATCCCCGACACCAAACACTCAATGAACTCACGGTGGCTTCCTGCATTCAGTGTGATGTCTAGTTATTGATTACTGAGTTATTTACCTTTGGAGACAAGGTCTCAAGGTAGCCAAACTGGCCATAAACTCTCCAAGCTCCTGCCTCAGCGTCCCAAGTGCTAGCGTTACAGGTGTGTCAACACACTGAACACCTTGGCTCTGTCTTACTCTGAGGCACACACGGAAACCCTGGCTTGTAAAGTCAGTACACGAGAAGTAGACACATCTTACAGGTATAAAGGGAGGAAGGCTGAAGTGGGGGGAAGGTTAGGAGGAAATTCAGAGTCCAGCCTCAGCTACACTCAGTGTGGTGACCCTCCTCCCGGGGTCCTGTGAGAAAGGGAAAATTCCATCCTCCCAGGCCAATCTGTGGAGTCTCATTGCTCCTGTAATTTATGAAGTGGGATGAAATACGCTGGCATGGCAAACACCCAGCATGGATAGAAGCGCATTTTTGTATTAAAAATGTACAAGTATGTTTATGTGCATGCAAAATAAATTTCCTAACTTAAAAATGTCTATCCTCACCGTTATGCTGGGGTGGCCATGTGGATAGTAGGGATTTGCTGAGATGATAGCCTCTCTTTACAGAGCAGTTTTGAAACACCAAGTAATCCATACTGATTATTACGTAAATTGTGTTTTACGTGCTACTCCCCCAGTAGATAACTCTGAATTTTTGGTGCCTGGTAATCTTGATTTCCCCTAGAGCTCACTTAGTAACAGGTGGATGGCTAACCAGGCACAGAAAAGGACTCTGTAGAAGCTCGGCGCTCAGTGTATCCAGTTCCACAGTGTGAGCGTGGAAATTTAGCTAGTTCAAAAACTTCACGCAGTACTTTCGTAACTTAAATCCTTTAGCTTGCTCTAGTTCCGCTCAGACATCGACTGGGTTGGCCCTTTCCATCTTGCATGAGAATGACATTGAGAAAGGTTAGGAGGAAAAACTCTGGGCTCCCGAATGAAGAATTAACCACAATCTCATCACACTTTCCGGGAGATGGGCACTGGTTTTAAGCTTCTTCCTGCCGCACTCAGGACAGGAGGCTGAGAAGAGAGCAATTGAGCATGGAGCCAGATGGCCTGCGTTTAAGTCTTATCTCAGACCAATGCCACCTTGAGTCCTTGGGGAAGTTACTGAGCCTCCCTGAGCCCAGGGTCCGGCCTCTACTTCACAAAGGCAGCCCGGTGTCTTTGCTGTAGGGCTACTGCAAAGAGTATAAAGGCTGGGCAGTTTCTGTGGCACAGCTGTGGACCAGAGCAACACCATGCAGGGGATGAGGCTCTTTCTTTGACTTTCTTTCCCTCTGAGCTCTTTGGCTCCCCTCCCCTGTATTTTCTTTAGAACAAATCTCTCTCCTTCCTGGCATGTTCCTCAACCTGTCTAGATGAACCGAATTTTATGAGAACAAGGGCTCAGAATATCATTTTTTTTTTACAGAAGTAACCTGTGTGAAGGGTTGTTTCATAAGCTTACATAGTAAGAGAAATAATAAGTGAAACAACATGCCAAGGAGCTGCTAGACTTCTGAGATTCAGCAATGAGCACAGCAGTAATAAATACTAATTTCAAATGCGTCACTAACAAGGGGACTCCAAACACTGCTTAGATTCAGGACGTGAGTAGGCACCTGCTCCTGGGGGGACGTGTGAACAGTCACAACACAGCATGTGTGCCATTGGTCTGCTCCCCTGTGTGCTCAGTGTCCCTAAAGACATTCCTGCCATTAAATATCCGAAATAAGATATAAGGGGTGGTGTCCAATCTTGGGCTAGGTCCAGAACTTGCAGTGAGCTTCAGCGCCATGTTGTTTTGGGACTTCCAGTGTATGCCTTTGAGGGTCGGGTGCTGCCAGAGACTGAGGAGGGGAGGGTGAGGCCAGACAGGTGACACTCTGTGTTGGTATCGTCACGGGAAAGACAACGAAAGTGAACCCGTGAGTCGCGGTGGAATGGGCCAGTGTTGCCTAAGAAGAGTGAGCACGAGAAGGAACACAAGATGACAAACTGGCGCGGAGGCCCAGGCAAAGGGGAGCGTGGCAAGCGCAGGGGAGACTGAATGGATTGTGTGTGAGGAAGGAGCGGGGAGAGTCATAGGGTCCTAGCTGCGTGCTGGCGTTATTTACTGAAATTAATTATATGCTCTGTGAGTCTGGGGGATACAAAAGTAGAGATGGCATGTTGGTAATTATGGGGACAGCCTTCTGGACCACAGAGGACGCATCTTGCAAGGAGCTATTCAAAGACATAAAAATGGATTAGGTCACCTGGGAAGAGGATGGCTTAGTAAACAGAAATTGTTCAAGGCCTGTGTCCTCGGAGACTCCTGCAGCCCAAGGAGCATAAGCCAGCATGAGTCATAAATCCAGACAACAAGGCAAAGAAAACCAGTGGACCACATCCTCAAAACAAAAGGAGGAAAGTGTGTCTGAGAAGATAATCATGGCAAAAGAAATTGCTAAGAAGCTGATAGCAAGACAAAGGGGGATTCAGCTGGGTCTGTCAACACGGACACCCTCAGTAACTCTGAGGAGAATGAGCATCTTTGGAGAGCACAGGATGAAAAGCAGAAGATGCACAGCCGAGAACGCGGATCTCATGCAAGGCCAGGCTTCTGAGATATTCTGCTGTTAGAAAGGACAGGATCAGGACAGGACCGCAGGGGGTGTCAAGACCATGGCAAAGTTCATCGATTGCGTCTGATACTAGAAATGCCAGAGCACACGTGTAGTTAGGGAACACCCCATCTCTCAGTCTGCTGATTCTGGAAAGAGGGGGGCGCTGTTCAAGGAGCAAGGCTCTGCCGGAGGAAGGGAAGGAGGCCTGGATTCCCAGGAGGTACAGAGGTGCACAGGTTCGCAAATTTGGTGGTGCTAACAGCTGTTTCTTAGCCTCCTAACATTTGCAAGGATGCAGAGGGAGAGGACAGCATTGTGCGGCGAGAGCGCACGTGTTCGTTTTGGGAGCGAGAAGGCGAGTTTCCCAGAGCGCATCAGGACAGCGTCACATCACCAAAACCTTGAGCACCTGGCACAGTAAGGTGAGGCGATTATCAGGCACTGCTGGGACCGTGTCCACCGGGCAACGTGTCCCACGTGAACAGACACGGCCACAACAGCCTACGTTGGTCTAGTTGATCATCAGTGTCTGCAGGTGTGGACCAGTGATGACAGGGGAAGCAGAGCGGCCTGTGACACTCTCAAGAGTCACTGAAAGGCTCCATTCATTTACAGTCAGTGCCGTTTGGGGAAAATCTGGTCCTTTTAGACTTTTTTTGCTTTTCAAAAGGAACATTTATTTGAGGTGGTGGCCTTGTCCACTGAATTCCCATTTTGCTTATTTTGTGTTTACGCATGCTTATCACCTTTTATTTATTTTGCATGTTTGAGTGCGTGCATGCATGCCAAGGCACACGTGGAAGTTGGAAGAGAGCTTGTGGGATTCAGTTCTTTGCACCGGGTGGATAGCGAGGACTGAACTTAGGTTGTCAGGCGTGGCAAAACGTATCCTTTCTCACTGAACCATCTCGCTGGTCACCACTAAATTTACAATAAAACATCCCAGCATCATAAAGTATTTAAAATACAACAGCCAGGAAACAGAATGTCTCTTCATAATCACCCTCCCAGCCTTCAAATGTTTCCAGGTCCTCAAACCTCGGGTAAGAGCAATTGCGGCTCAAGCCTGAGAACCTGTGATCGGAACCCAGCGTCCACGCCAAAAGCCAGGTGTGGCTTATGTGTGTGCCTAATAATGCCAGGGCTCTCAGGGTGGAGACAAGATCCCTGGGGCTTCCTGGAGGTCACCCTAGCACCAGATCAGTGAGAGAGTCTGCCTCAGAAGAATAAGGAGAAGAACGAGGAGCAGAACGTCCATCGTCCTCTGCCAGCCGAGCCAGAGACAGGCAGCCGAGCCGGGAGATTGGGGGTGCAGGTTGGTTCTAAAACCAAACGCTGTTGACGCCAGATAATGCGCAAATCAATCCCGCACCAGTTATGACTTAAAGGGGTATTTATTTAGGGGGTAAAACTCACGAAACACCAACCATCAGGAAAGGAGCCTAGTCGCCGGAGCAGGAGCAAACGCCGCCGACAGAAGCAAGAGAGCAGCCCCGAGGCTTGCGGCTCTTTTTTAAAGATAAATAGGCCACGCCCCAGTGGGCTGGTGTTTCAGCAGCTATTGGCTGAAGGAGCAGGCGCTCCTGCAGCACAGGTCCACACAAGTGTGTGCTTAGACCTCACTCACAACACCCTCCTCCCGCTGTCTCTTTCTCTCTAACACACACACACACACACACACACACACACACACGTGCACAATGTTATGGTTAGCTGTAAGTATCAGAATAATATACAAACAGTAGTGGATACATATATCAGGGATTTTTCAAGTGGGTGTGATCTTCAAGAGAGTTCCTCCCTCTTGATTTGCCCAAGGCCAGCACAAAGCTAGGGATGATTAGTGTACTGCTAATTTGATTATTCCTTTAATTACACATGGTTTCTAACTTTCTAAGTTTGAGAAGAAAGCATAGTACGGGGGAGGGGAGGAGTGTTCCTTTTTATCCAGCTTCATCTACTCAATTCACTGTCTTCCCTATGTGCTTTATGTTTTGTCTTAGGGTGTTATGTCCATGGCTGCTTTCAGGCAGCTGGGAAGATAAGCAGAACTGCTGTGCCATTGTCCATTGCACGGACAAGGAGGCGGTCCCTTCTGTCACCGCGCTTACCGTCCTCGGGAGGATTTTTATATTCTTTGTCGTCCATCACTTCGTAGTCGAACCCCAGAAGATCGATTGGGATGGTGAATTTTCTGGCGTAGTTCTGCTGTGCGCCCGTCAGGAAGGCTTGCGTGAAGAAGAAGCCAGAAAGCCAGAAGACGGGCGGAGGGCCGACTTCGTACCATTGCTAGGATAGACACAGACAACAGTGATTCACCAAGAGAGTCAAACGGATTTCCAGCAAACTAGCAAACGCGACTCAATGAATATCCGGGCACTCTCCTGACATCTCAAAACCTGACTCGACATCATCTCCATCACACCTGCTTGGGGTCTGCAATGGATGAAGGCAGATGTGGATGTCTGTTTTCTGCTGTCCAGTGGTTTCAGCCCAAGTCCTACACACCACTGTGAACTCGAACTCATTGTTACAGAGTGCTATCATGTTACACAGATGAACAGATTTCCATGAAGTCTGGTCAAATGGTAATATTTTTATTTTTTCTAATTAATTAGTTATTACTATGTGGTAGACTATTCTTTTGGAAGTTTTCCTTCCTACTTGACTTACCAAGAAATCTAACGTACGGAGACACAGTACCGCAAGTGTCTATGGTGAATGCATTTGGTCTTTGGAAGTACAATGGCGCCTTAATTTTGTATTTGTTGCATAGGTTTTGATGATGAGCTGCTGAATAACAAACTACAGAAGCGTCTCTGAAGAAAGGAATTCACCCCTCTACTCTAGAAGAAGCCCAAAACCTTAGCTCTCGGGGCCATCTTGGTCCTTGAGTGTCTGACGCTGGCACCTCAGTCAGACAGTACTAGGAAAGCGGAGTTGCTCATTTGATCCCTGCAGAAACGTCCTTGGTGTCTGTGTTTTGTTCAGAGACTGTATCTTGCCTGGAATTCAATCTGTAGCCAAGGTTAGTGGTGTAGGCTGACCTTGAACTTGTTGGTGACTCTCCTGCCTCAGGCACGCAAGTACTGGGATTGCCTGTGTAAGACCTGATGCCCAATTTCCCCATAGTTCCACGTCATATACAAAGTACCTATGCTTTTTCTTTTTAATTGCTTATTCTGGTGTACAGTGAAGCATCATCCTCAGGTAACTAGGAGTCAGAATTCTACCCACTCAACATACTCAGGAAAAGTAACCATTGAGGTCACTGCTGTCGTGGACTGGGACCGCAGAGCTGGAAGGTTGCTGGGCAACGAAAAACCAGTCCCTCTCTTTGTAAGCTTGTTGGCTTCCTAAGATGCTTTGTTATAGGGCTTTGTCACAGAGACACAACATCCCAGATGTTTCTCTCTCCAAAGTCTGTCATTTACTTGAATGTCAGAGGTCACAAAATCTCCTACTTAACATGCAGAATACACGTGTGTGTGCACACGCGCGCGCACACACACACACACACACACACACACAATCCTGAACTATGCAGGACTGTAAAAAGCCTTTCTCCACTCAGTCAGCATTCTGATGAAAAAAATGAAGCCAGAAGAGACTGGCTAGCTACCCGTGCGCATATGGATAAACTCACCTGTAAGAACTTTAGTCTTGCGAGGAAGTCGTTCACGTAGCTGCCGAGCGGCTTGAGGCTGGGGTAGGATTTGCCCATCCACATTCCTGGAATTTTGACGTTCAGAATGCTACTGACCACCTCTTCCAGCTCCGTGGACATCACGACGAGCCCCTGAAACACAGCAGACCTCGGCGGGGTCAGCACTGGCCGTCCTCTGCAGCCTCTCTGAAAGGCTACTTCACGGTGCCTTTGTTAATGAAAGTAAGGTTTCTTTGGATTTGCGAGGAAGGCTTACAGCTTTTTGGACCTTCCTTAGAAAAGGAATAATGGTTTCTCTAGCCAAATTTTAGTTGAAAATCTTAACTCATACGTGGCTACTTGGTAGCTACTGAATCACTACTGCTCAGCTTTCATTTAAATTTACCTACTGGTTAAAGGCCGCCTAGCCTACCTTTTTGTTGTTTGCTGTTTGTTTTGCGAAACAGGGTTTCTCTGTGTAACAGTCCTAGCCATCCTGGAACTAGCTCTTGTAGACCAGGCTGGTCGCAAACTAACAGAGATCCTCTTGTCTCTGCCTCTTGAGTGCTGGGATTAAAGGCACGTGCCAACACCACCTGACTCTCAGCTACCTTCTTAAAGTCACAGTCATGGATATAGAACCAGGAAGCTTTTATCAAATACTCTGAAAAGGCAAAACAGTCTGCAATCCAACTGTGAGTCCCAGCTGCCGTGGGTCTGTTTTGAACACCCCACGTGCAGATGCTGGAGCTCCAAGGCTCTTCACAATTCCTTCCTCAGAGAATCTGACAAGCAGCCACTGGGAAGAATCGGTCCTTGTTGTTACTGTTACCAATAAAACTTTATTTATTTGTTGCTTATTTGATCTTGCACTTGAGCCAGCTGTGATTGTCATTTGTTTTTCTTTTGTATCAAAAACTAAACTACTGAACTAATCTGAAGATTCTGGAGACAATCTGCTGGATTTAACAGGCAGTGTTTCAGTTGTCTTTGGAAACTCCACTCAAACAGCAGTGAAAGGTTCTATGTTTTAAAGGCATACGCCCAGGAAGGCAAAACAGAAGGGAGAAAGGAGCCGGGACAAGACAGTTCGGGAGTGTAAAAAGCAAAAGCCAGTAGCTGGCATAGCGTCCAGTCTTTCCTGGGACTTTGACTCAAGCCTAAGGTTCACCTAAGCTGAGAAAGTATAGTGCCCCTGTGTATGTTCCCAGCTACTCAAGAAGATCAAAATGTGAGGCAGGACAACTGTGCTAAAAGAAAAGGAATTTGAGCTGGGTGGGAGTGGCGCACGCCTTTAATCCCAGCCCTCGGGAGGTAGAGGCAGGCGAATCTCTGAGTTCGAAGCCAGCCTGGTCTACAGAGTTACTTCTAGAACAACCAGGGCTACACAGAGAAACCCTGTCTCAAAATGACAATAGAAAAGGAATTTGAAACCTAGTTTACAGAACCAATTCTTAGGTCTCTTCCCCAAAGTTTCATCATCTGATGTGGGATTTCCCTCTGTATGCTGTGAATACCACTGGTTAATAAAGTAACTATATTATAATAGCCTGGAAGTTACACCCACCCTGGCCTCCCTCTTGGGCCCCCATGCCTGCACTCAGCAGTGCTCTCTTCCCCTCCTCGGGGAAGCACTTCAGAAAGACCCTCATCGCAGTTCCTGACTCTCTCCCTCAGACCTTATCCTTGCTTAGGCCGCACATTTGGGAGTTGTCTCTGGATCCTCTTTGCTCATCCCTACAAAGACTTTCAGGTGTCCTAATGATACACAGACATTTCTCGTCACCTCAATCTTCAGCCACGCTTGGCAGGGATTCCTCACCTGGGTTCTCTAGCACTGTTTCCCTAAAATCTTTTTGGAGTAATCTTCAAAAGAAATGAAATATCACTATGGCCTGAAAACCCCTAATGCCTCTGTATTTCAAAATAAAATTCAAGATCCTAGCCACGGCAGGCAAGGCCATCATGTCCCTGGTCATGGCCCCTCCTTCCACACACATCCGGGCTCATCTCATTCCTGTCCCATCACCCTTCTCCTGGCGCTTCTTGTCCATGCCATATTGGTACTGCTCTTGGCTTTGACTGCCGCTAAAATCATCTGCCTAAATGTTCTTCCCTTAATAGTCCCTACGTTCCTCTATAATGTCACTCAGGCCTCTGTCCTCAGAACGGTCCGCCCCAGCCTGTCTCAGACAACTCTGCCGACGTACCCTGTTTTATTTGTCTAAAGGATTTATCACTTAAAACTTATATATGGGCCTAGAGAGATGGCTCTGGGGTGAAGAGCCCCAGGACTCTGCAGGAGCCAAGGACAGGAGCTGGGACTCCTGCATCCACACAGGGCGGCTCACAGACATCTGTAACTCCAGCTTCAAGCGATCTTACGTCCACGTCCAGCCTTTGTGGGCACCTGCATGCACGCACGCGCACACACACACACACACACACACACACATGCACACATGTGAGCACACACGAATACACACACACATGCACGCACGCACATGTGAACACACATGAATACACCACACAATGCAAATAAAATAAATCTTTAAAAATTCCGTATGTATTTCTTTAATATTTTATGTGTCTCCATTGCTAACGTGCAAACTTATTCTCCTTATAGCTCAGCACGATGCCCCTCAATAGGCACCTTCCCAGTACATGTGTTGTTTGTCACATATCTATTAACTGTTAGGAACTGCTATTCCCAGAATTCCATAGGCTAACCAAGAGCAGGGACACGTTTTCTACAGTGAGGGTCAAATGTTGCGCTTGCCAGCACCTGTAACTAATCACCATTTGCTGAGTGGAGGAAGGTGTGAGAGTTGGTGATTCTTTTGCTCAGCTCCCCTTACCTTGATTGCCTTTTGGATATTAATGCATGATTCTCGTATGGTCATCAGCAACTTATTGAACCGGCCCATCTCTTGGACCAGGACAGTGTTCATGCTCTGGGTGTAGGTGGTGGGGTATCTCCTCATGGCGGACTCAATGTCGAAGTTGTTGGGAAGTTTGCCCAGGATGTCCCCAGCAACCTCGTCGACGACTTCATCTGATGACTTTGCTCCAGAACCTGACGAACGAGACTGAACAATCCAAACTGTTATGGCATCCTCATAAAGGCCCGAGAAGAGCCAAGAGGGGAAAACCGCCAGGTAAACTCACAAGGAATCATCTAATCTCCGGATGATTCTTCTCTGCACAAGATTTTCTGAAATGTAAGAGTCCTAGGGGATGATGCTCCTGAGAGAAGATGATTGTGACGCAGAAGGAGGAAGGAGCATGTGATGTATTCAAAGGAGAAACAGAACCTCAAGGGAATGTTTGTACGTCCCACCGCCTGGTGCCACTAAGGTTCGACCGAGCAGCCAGGCGATGATGAACCTCAAGGCCCACAAAGAGGGAAGCTGACTGTCTTGCGAGAGTGGGCCACAAAATCTATTTGCCAAGATCTGATGCACACCGGTTGCCAGAAACAGAGACACAGCTTTCTCCCTGAGCCTGTAGGGCAAAGAAAATAAGTCTGCCTCCTCGTGGAGGCTCAGCATTATGGAGAGAGGACAGGCATTACTGATGATGGCTGGAAGCCGGGGAGGAGCATCCGATGTAATTTGTGCTCCGTGTGTTTCTAGTGCCATCTTGTAAATGAGTCTGTATTTTCTGGAAAATCTTTTAAAGAAATTCTGAGAACAAATATCCTCCCAGGGGCCCACAGGGGGAGAATAATCACTTCTGGAATACAGTTGAACAGCTCACATTTTTCCAGTTCAGGAAAACTGAGTTAAGTCTCCCTTCCTAGTTTACATTTTTCCTGGTTTCTTTATGATTAATATTAAACATTCCAGTCTGTGAATACCATTGTGTTTTCTTAGATTTACACCTACCTGTCACACATCATTAGAAGAGCTTACAAAATAAGACAATAAAGCAATTAAGTGTCGGCAAGTTTTAATTGCCTGCTAGAAAAATGAAATTAAGAACTATGCCCACAAAATAATTAATTTTTACAGTCCTAAAGAATTTAGTTTACAATTAATATTTAAAACAATAGAAGAAGAAAAAAGATACTGAATGCTGGGCCCAGAGTAGTGGAATAATCTTTTTCTTTTTACTCCACTTATGGAATAATTTGCCTTTTGTATTTTGACCTACATATAAAGTAGTATAAATGGATTAAAAAACCATTCTATTTTCTAGCAAGAGCTGTAACATGTGAAACACAAGCCCTACAAAAATAACACAAAAGCCCAGGCCTGGACCCAACCAAAAAGGTCAGGAAAATATTTCAGCAACTCAGCCATCCTCCTTACCAACACCCAGGTCACACAGTTGGTGTTCGGGAGCTTTAGAAAGTCGTGTGCAACTCATGGGCAGCATCAAGAGCTACAGCGTGCCACTCATCTGTGACTGTTTAGCTGGGCTGGTCACTCCTGCTCCCTTCTCTGGCGCCTCCATAAGCACCAGGCACAGCTTCCCAAGGTTCATCCTCCTGTCCCCCCTTCCCCATGTTGGCCACTGAAGCTGAGGCCTTACAAGTGCGAGACACACGCTACACCACTAAGCCGCACCTCAGCCCCCACCCTCTCTCCCTTTTTGGCCATCTGTTCTGAATCAAAGGAGAAGCTGGAGAAACGGTTTGGCGGTTCAGAGGGCTTGCTGCTCTTGCAGAGGACTCGAGTTCAGTTCCCAGCTGAACATCTGACTGTATCCTGTGACCTCTGCAGGTACCATGTACGCAAGCACAGACACACACCAGAAACACATATTCAGAAGGCAGGGTGCACGGCTCACTGACTGCCCAAGCAGGCCTTGAGTTTGAGATCCTCCTGCTTTGCCCCTCCCCCAAATGCCAGCATTACAAGTGTGAATCCCCTCACCTGGTTGGGTTGTCTTGCTTCAACTGAGTAAAGATGGGTGTGACCTATTTCCAAAGAGACCTTGAAGAATTTAGCCTTGGCAGACAGCCTACAGCATGTTGGTTTTATAAGTTTCCTTCTTGAAATAGTGTGACCATCAAGCATAAACCAATGATCTCCGCAAAAAAATTACCCCTCTATTTTCTCCGAGACGTCTTCTAAGGACACCAAGGCCTTTATCATCCAATTTTCCCACAGACGTCTTGCAGCCTGGGTCGACTAACAGGGCCAAAGGCCTGTTATCATGAAATAGCCCACAGAGTCCTGCAGCCTGGGTCTCCATCTGACTGCTCACTCAAGGCCCGTTGCCTGCCCGCCACGAGAGCCACGCAGAGTCCTGCAGCCCGGGTCTCCATCTGACTGCTCACTCAAGGCCTGTTGCCTGCCCGCCACGAGAGCCACGCAGAGTCCTGCAGCCCGGGTCTCATCTGACTGCTCACTCAAGGCCCTGCCATGAAGCCACGAGCTGAGGCCAGGGGTGTTGAGATAGGTTGTTTAACCACACACTGAGGCGATACCCTGGTGTATTCAAATGTATTTGTTTGGGTTTGAGTTCTTTTCCATTGGAATGGGCACCCTGTTCTGTGGGTTCTGCAATGTGGCATGCACCAGCAAGTTTAAATAAAGCCAGGGACACCGCAGTGATCCTGCCATCGGCCTATCGTGTATGACAAGCTAGCTCTTCCTCCTCAGGACTGACTCTGACTGACTCACGCCGGCTCACTTACTTCTGTGTGTGTTCTGGCAAGCACAGGCTTTCACGCCATCAGCGTGTGAAGTGGGCTTTAAAAACACTCTCTGTCCTGTTTCCCTTACTAGAAAGCGGCATACTAGCAGAAACTAGAGCGCAGGCTTCGTGGACAGGTCCATTCACGACAGCACACCATGTCCTCCTCAGGCCTGGCCTTTTCAGCATCTTGGATCTGACCCAGTCACAGACTCACAGGAGAGTACAAGACAGCAGCTTAGGACAGGCTCTGGAGCCAGGGCGGGCCAGGCTGCTTGACTCTGAGTCCGGCCTTGAAACTGGACTACCCAACTTTGGTCAAATTACTCAAGCCTCTTGTGCCTCAATTTCCTTTCTACAGAACAGGAACAGCAGTGGCCCCTTATTTCTTGTGTTGCCCCGTGTACTACATGTTATATACAAAGCTCTCAAAGCAGTGCTAGCCAGGGCCAGCACCTCAGGAACACGAACCATCACCGGTCTGCTCTGAGAGGACATAAAAACACCTGAACTCAGTACGGGAAAATCTACCCAAGTGAACCGGTGTGCAGCCCCGGTTTACTGAAAGTTTCCTGAATCTCCACGGGAACTCTTGGCATCCAGTTTGATTTGTTTTCAAAAATGCAAAGCACTCGGGAGGCAGAGGCAGGCGGATCTCTGTGAGTTCGAGGCCAGCCTGGTCTACAAGAGCTAGTTCCAGGACAGGAACCAAAAACTACAGAGAAGCCTTGTCTTGAAAAAAAAAAAAAAAGAGAGAGAGTGAGAGTGAGAGAGCGAGAGAGAGAGAGAGAGAGCGAGAGAGAGAGAGAGAGAGAGAGAGAGAGAGAGAGAGAGAGAGAGAGAGAGAGAGAGAGAGAGAGAGAGAGAGAGAGAGAGAGAGAGAGAGAGAAAGAGAGAATCTCACTGGGCTCAGGATTAGCAACTGCTTCATGCACTGTAGATTTAGAATTTCCTCCTCTACCCACGCTGGGCACATTTTCCCACCAGCAGTGCCTTCCACCGGTCAACTGCTTATTTATTTAAATTCATTTTATATTATTGCTATCATATACTTAAGCATTATGTTACCTAATAAAATAGCAGGAAAAGAATCTTTTATGTAAACTAGGCGAAATGGCCTGGGATAGTAAATAAAAAGGGATCATAAAACAAGCAACTGCCGTTAAATCAGAAGGAGACTAGAAAAGAAAAACGGGCAAAATTGTTCACAGACCTCCCGCTCCCAAACGGCTACGCGGTATCTTTAAAATGATGGTCCCACCTACGGGAAAGGAAAGGGATTTAACATACGCTGTATTTGGGCGAGGCTAAGACAGTAAAGCAAAACAAACCGGAATTCCTAGAAGCAAGAGACTCTCAAAACAAGACTATTGGAAAGAAAATACCTGATGCCCACATTCCCTATGCTGAAGTCCATAATCAAGGGATTATGTGGGTCCCCCGCCCCCCATGTTCCTTTGAGGGCTCCTTCACTTTGGTAGAGTTTGGTCAGGAGCCTTGGCTGGATGGGGGAGGAGGCGTGTGAGTGCGTGCGTGTGTGTGTGTGTGTGTGTGTGTGTGTGTGTGTGCGTGTGCCAGGGTGGGGGAGGGGACGGACAGATCCCTGCTGGCTCCGGCCTCGTTTGCCTCACAACACACCTGGGTGAGGAGTATATTGTCAAACAGCAGCTGTGTCTCCGACTGGTCTTTCGTGATGTCGGCGTTGGCATTCATTCCAAAGATTTCTGGCAACGGGGTCAGCGGCAGGGTCTTCGTGTACTCGATGTAGCTTTTGTGCTGCAGAGACAGAACGGCGAAAAGCCAGGAGGTTAGATGTCAGTTCCGAGGGAGGACTTGGCTCAGAGTCAATGCTTTTCCGTCCTTGAGCCATGGAGAGGATGAGCTTGTGGGGCAGCATGCTGAATGCCTTTCCTCTCTCCCAGCCCAGGCCAAGGGCTCACAACAGTACGGGCAAATTCTGAGAGAAGAAGGTACTGCACCGACCGTTCAACAAAAATGCTTATTATTATTGTTATTGAAAGAAATTTATGGCAATCAAATTTAAAAAACTGTCCTAGCAAGGGCAATGGGAGATAGAAACTTGGGCAAGGATGGAGCATCAATTCTGAGGCTGCCTTTGCCGGAGGCCGGACCTCCAGAAGAGAGTCCTGGATCCATTTCCTTGTTGCTTAGAACTGAGCACCTCTGCCCAGAGGCTCTGTGAGGACTGTCGGGAACTCAGAGGAGGCCCCTGGATTCCTTGGGTTTGGACAACTGAACTGAGCAGCTTAATTCCTTCCCCGTCCCTGTCTCTGTGGCTGCAGGAGCGCTTTAAGGAACTCCCAAGAAGCGTTCATCGGCATGCATTCCCAGATCCTCTGTTCTAGTAGCTCTAGGAACTGTTTCTATGTTACAGTCATGTAGTGTGGTCCTCTTTGTGGGACTCCTAACAGTGGGAGCAGGGTCTGTCTCTGACTCTTTTACTGACTTTTGGGACCCTACTCCTCATACTGGGTCACCTGGCCCAGCCTTAATACAGGAGGTTCTCTTAGAGGGGGAGGACTTACGTCACCAGGAGGAGGGACAAAATAGATGCCACTCGAGTCAAATTTGTAGTCTGCATTTTCAACCAACTCCGTGCAGAAGAATTTGTTCAGAATGCTGCGCAGTGTGCGCCGGTCCCAGTCGTCAGTCACTCGGCCTCCGTAGTTGCATTCCCCGGTCATGTACCGCAGAGCGTCGTAGGGCAGCTCCTAAGGTGGACAGAGTGGTCACTGGCCGGTCAGGAACACCACGCGGTGTGGGATGGGGGCTGTGTCTGGCTACCAACATCAAACTAAGGATCTTCCTACAGGTTCGCAATAACAATCTCCTTCTCTATACTTTCTTGCTAAGTACTGCAGTTGCCCCCAGGATCTTCCTCTTCTTGTTTTAGTGCGTTCAGCTGGGGCTGAGACTAAAACTCCTGGATTCTCTTGTGATTTATTTACTATTCAAAAACATAATTTGAATGGATACTAATTTTAAAATACTAGTGAGAGTCCTAATTGTTGCATATACTTATTAATACTTGTTCCAATACAGTTTCTCCTCCTCTCCACATATTAGATTTAATATCTAAATCACATCAATCCTTTCTCTTCCGTGGGTACCGCATGTCTGCCATGTTTCCTATCGAAGTTCAAGTCTTCGCATCGCCTGCCTGGTCTCTGCTTACTCTCTGTGGCTCCCATTTGGTGACTGAAATCAAAGGGTTAGAGGCTCAGCATCAAGGCAATGGGGGAGCACGTTTGCTCCTCTGATGCTCCAGGCTCCCTGGCGTTTGCTAACTCCACACATTTCTTGCCTTGTGACAGTTTAATTTCATTATGCGTCCTGCTTCACAAAGCTACAGAAAAACCCTGTCTTAAAAAACTAAAAAAACAAACAAACAAAAGAGGGGCTAGCAAGATGGCTCAGCAATCAGAGAACTGGCTGCTAAAAGGACAGAGGACTCTGATTCCAGCATCTGAAACTGCACAACACTTAATTGATGCTTCTGTATATAAGAGCTGCCATGGTCATACTGTCTCTCTTTACAGCCAAGAACAGTGACTAAGACAATTTTTCTCTCCTGTTGACCACATTCCTCTCTGTCCCTGCTTTATCGAGAGTATTTGTATCACTAATGAATGTGGGGTTTTCTCAAACACTGTCTTCTATCTACTGATAGGATCATGCGTCTTAAATTCTCTTTAGCGTGGTGATATAGTGGATTTGATTTTTTTAGGTGCTAACCCAAATTCGCCTACTTATATATTTTAATTAGCTCCTCACTGTAGACTGTATTTTACGGTAGACTATATTATCCAGATAGTCACATTGCTATCTAGGAATGCTCCTTGCTGGTTGTGTGTAATTATTTTAGCTCAGATACGTTCCTCCGGCACTGTATTTTATCTCTATCTTAGCTCCGTGCTTCTTCTTTTTTTTTTTTTTTGGTTTTTCGAGACAGGGTTTCTCTGTGGTTTTGGAGCCTGTCCTGACTAGATCTTGAAGACCAGGCTGTCTCGAACTCACAGAGATCCGCCTGGCTATGACTCCCAATTGCTGGGATTAAATGTTTCACCACGCCCGTGAGCTCCGTGCTTCTTGTAGGTGTTAAGGTACATAGCTGATCTTATTATGCTTCTTATGGAAGTAGAATTCCAACGTGAGCCTGCCAGTGTTATGTATCCTTAAATTTGCTTTTATGGTGATAGAATTCAACCCTCTCCATTTACAAACCTAAATTAGCAGGTTGAAGTTTGGTTTTTTTAATCAAAGATAGCCAACTAAATTTGAACAAGATTCTGCCAAAATTCAGACAACTTGTTTTAGCTGGGGAAAGCTCCGTTTTCTTACAGGCGTGTGTAGTAATTAGCTTTCAAAGTTTCAAACTTGTTTAAATCCAGTTGACAACGGTATAGAGAACATCCCACAACGCCCAGTGTTGGATGTTCTGGAGAGAGGGAGAAAGAGGGCAAGTGAGGGGATGAGAGAGGAATGGAAGGAAAGAGAAAGGCAGGGGAGGGAGGAAAAGAGGCAGGAAGAGAGGCAGGAAGCAGGAGAGGGGGGAAGAGTATTCCAGAGACCGGCTCTAGAGGCCTGCCTGGCCTACAGAGTAAGTTTACGACTAGCCTGGGAAAGGAGATCAAATGGTGCCTCATGGGGGAGAGAAAGGAAAAGAAAAGAAGCCATTGGGGGCTGGAGAGATGGCTCAGCGGTTAAGAGCACTGTCTGTTCTTCCGGAGGTCCTGAGTTCAATTCCCGGCAACCACATGGTGGCTCACAACCATCTGCAATGAGATCTGGCGCCCTCCTCTGGAGGGTGGGCATACATCGAGGAGGAATGTTGTGTACATAATAAATAAATCTTTTAAAAAAAAAAAAAAGAAAGAAAGAAAAGAAGCCATTGGTGTGGTGATGGATGCCCTCAATCCCAGTTCCTGGTAGGCTGAGGCAGGAGAATTGCTGTGAGTTCCAGGCCAATCAGGGCCACATATTGAGACTCTGTCTCAAAACGGAAACAACAAAAGCCCCAGAGAGCATGAGAATACGAAGGGTGAGGTGATCCTGATGTGAGGTCGGGCTCTCTGGCTCCTCCCGGAATCTACTCCTCTCTTTAAACGGTTTTAAGTAATTTATTCCTAGACAGGAAGTCCCGACCCAAAAGTCAAAATCTCCTCTCACGAAAACCGAATTCGTGCTCCAGAGAAGAAGAAACCTGGCCACCCTCTTGCTCCACCCCATTTCTACACCTGGCTTGATTTACGGTTTCTTCATGATAAATATAATAACCCCATTGCGTTTCACATCTCCACAGGCGGCTATGTGTCTAAATAAATGATCACATCCGGGTTTTCTGGCGTCGAACCGGCATCTAGCCACCCCCACAGCAGTTATCACTTCCTGTTATAATAAAGTACTATGAAATAGGCTGTTGGGAACCGCCCTGCAGTTTGTTCTAGCAGAGCAGAGTTAATCAGGAGTCCCTGCTCACTGCGCCACCAGTTACACCACGATAAAACGTGAAAAGGTGACGCCCTTGCTGAGATGTCTACGGTACCTCATACTGGTTCAGGAACATGTGGAGTTGCTGCACACTGATTCTTAGATCGGTCTCATTGAATTCGTAAGGAATATTCCACCCCAGGGGTCCGAACTTTCGTCTCTCTTGTACCAAAGCGTGAAAGAAACAGAGACCATAAAGCAGTTTCTTGAATTCATTCTGTAATGAGAAGAAATTGTTTAATGACATTTTTTTTCCTGTGAAGGTTGCATTAGACTTGCTATATTTCTAAATCCATAGAACCAAATTCCTTTGCCTATAAATAATTTGAGGCCATTTCAACCCCCAAATAACTAAAACACAAGTGTATTTCTACAGGTACTTCAAGCAAAAATCTTCCCATTGATACTCTAGTCCAGTGGGCACTCACAGATATGTACACTAGGGTTCTAGGAGGCACAGCAAGGTCATACAATTTGAATTTTATAGGATTTTTGGAGAGGAGGGCTTGTTTCCAGATGAAACAACACAACATGAGAATTATGGATTCTATGTATAGCCCCAGACCATGGTGGAGGTATTTCCAAGTAGATAACTGAAGGAAGTGGGCAGTTCTATAGCCTTCAAGAACACAGAGAGTCAACAATAGAGCTTGAGTTTCTCAGCAAAAGCAGCTCTCTGCTGGCCGTCTGCTTGTCCCCTTCCCTTCCTCTCTGGTGAAGGGCACAAGGAGGCAGTCATCCTCACTAGCCAGGAAGGAATGGGCCATCAGGGTTGACACAACAGCGGGAGATTGTGGGAAGATGCTCAACTCAGACCTGGAAAAGAGCAGTCCTCTGCCACAGGGTAGAAGATGTGGAGGGAAATGCCAGGCTCACAGCCAGCAGTGCATCAGGCGGGTGGAAACCACGGGGAGCAAGGGATACTGGGGAAGGCAACCGTGTGGTGAGGGCACCTCACAGGAGAGCCTGTCTGACGGGCTCGCTGGAGAGCCACAACAGAAGAGGCCAGATGGGGGCAGGCAGGGGAGGAGGGAGTCTGTTGCCTTAAACTCATGCCCAGACCAAAAAGTTCCCAGCTGAGATCAGAAACGTCTGCCTCTTCCTGTCTCAGAGCCCACTCTGAAGTGGATGGTACCAATGGCTGCCAGCTGTGTCTTGGGATGCCAGCTCTATCCACCTCCCTAGACAGTGTGCAACCTGCCAACCAGGGACACCCAGTTAGAGCTCGGAGAATCCAAAGCCCACAGTTTTAATAACAAGGAAGCTGTAATTAACATATTGTATTGTACCTCCCAATTTCTGAATCTGGCTCTCCTTGCAACTGAACATAACTATAGGCTATTTCATTATTTAACAAAACCCATAAAAAAATCACAGGGAGGCCTAAATTTTATCCCACAGCACAGTAAGTTTCCTTCATAGAATAAACGTAAAAGAGAGAAGGGGAAACAAGGAGAAAAATACAAAACCAAGCAAAGGAGAAAGAGAGAGAGCGAAAGGAACATATTTGACAAAAGAGAGGTAGCATAAATTTAATTAAAGAAATTGAATAAACCTGTTAAACATGTTAGTATAACTCAATTATTTCATATATATTGAATTGTTAATCAAGTTAACAGGTAACTGTTGGAAGCTGGATATTTCAATGTAAAACAAAAGACAAACAATTGTAGACTCAAGAGAGACAAGGAAGATGGTGGCAGATGCGATGAAGCCTGGAGTACCGATACATCTGGTAGGTATTCCTCACTTCTAGAGCGTGTGTATGAGATACATATGTATTTGTAAGTCTATAGTAGGGTCTCTGCATATAGCCCTGGCTATCCTGAAATGAACTCACTCTGTAGACCAGGCTGGCCTCAAATTCACAGAGATCTGCCTGCCTCTGCCTCCACAGTGCTGGGATTACAGGCATGTGCCACCACACCCGGCTGTGTCAACATTTTCAAGTACCAAGGAACTCCTCTTAATATCCACTGTGGTCTCCAATATCATTCCCCACTCGGAAGGAGCAGGACTCTTCAGATAAATGACTGGCCAGGTACATGTTGAGTCTGGAATGCCCTAAACCAGAAAGCGAGAGTTGCTAACCCAGAATTCCTAAAGCTGGGGCCTGAAATACGCACAGAAACCAGTTGAATGCAATTTCCATTGACAAAATTTGAAACATTTTGACTATAAAATTCTTGATTAATGAATTGGAAATCATTGGGGTCAAATCAATAATTTCTAGGTCCATGCCAACATCATATAAACACACGGGGAGGAGGAGCCACCTCTTAGGAGGAACAAGTGCCAAGCATCAAAAGTTCTGAGCCTTGCAACTGGGGATTAGCTACTTAGGACCAACTCGGTGAGGTAAGAACCGTGAACTGCACACTAAATATTGATGTAGCATTGAATACCCCCCAACATGACAGCGGAAAGACAAGCCATCATTAGACCGTGGAAAAATGCCTTTTTGGACGATCAAAATTAGTTTCATCCACTGAGGACACAGCATCACCTACTTAAAAATTTGACAGATAATAAAAAAAAAAGCTGAATGTAATTAGAAAATGTCACCCAGATTCTAAATGGGTGATATCCCACATTAAAACAATATCAGGAAGTACAGTCTTCAGAAAAGCCGCTGTCGTAAGGCAAGAAGGGCTAAGGGAGCCTCGGGGTAAAGGAGGCAGAGTCCTGAGAGTGAGTTGAGAAGTACAGTACTTGCCAGCCGTACACACACAGGCGCGGGTGTGATTCCCCAGCACCCCGGGACAGAGCGGAAAAACCGTAAGGAGAAGAGCACGTGATGCTGCACCTTGGGTGATGCTCTCACAGACAAGGAAATGACAACATTGAAATACACGAGAGATTGACATGACAGTTACATTCACAAAAGCTAACAGTAATACCGTGGGAAGTTAATGTCCCCATTCCTAAAACATATACAAATGTGGCCAACTTGAGACCCAGGATAGCTGTGAACATGACCCAACACAAAGCTGAAATGTTCTGGAGGGTAATTTGACTACTGGCTTGCAGATATGAACTCTGTACGTGACAACATTGTGTCTTAATGACAAAAGGAATATCAAGAGGTTGGACATTCTTGGAAGTATTTAAGGATGAGGGGTCATGCTATGTCTAGCTTACCTTCAAGCTAAGGTGTGTATGTGTGTGTGTGTGTGTGTGTGTGTGTACACAGATGTATATACGCATATACATGTAGTCAGCCTTCTGTCTTCTGCCTGTTCTGCATGTATGAATTTTTTTTTGTTGTTTTGTTTTGTTTTTCGAGACAGGGTTTCTCTGTGGCTTTGGCGCCTGTCCTGGAACTAGCTCTTGTAGACCAGGCTGGTCTCGAACTCACAGAGATCCGCCTGCCTCTGCCTCCCAAGTGCTGGGATTAAAGGCGTGCGCCACCACCTCCCGGCTTGCATGTATGAATTTAATCAACCTCAGATTGAAATGTTTTTTAATTGTGCTGGTGCTAAATATGTACAGTTTTCTTATACCTTGAACAAGAAAACTGACCAACATTTATGTAGTATTCATCTTCTATTTATGTTTCTAGTTAGCTGGAAATCTAGAAATGAGTTAAGCTAGCATACCGGAAGATAAATGTAAGTTATAGGCTAAGGCCATACCACTTCCTATGAAGCTTGAGCATCTATGCACTTGAGCATATGAGGGATGTTCTAAACTATAAACAATCCTCCACGGATGTCGATGGACGACTTAGTACACAAACACACACACACACACACACAACACACAAAGAGAGAGACAGAGACAGAAAGACACAGACAAGACACACAGAGAGACTAATATATACATACACATATATATACGTATATATGCATACATATTAATGTATTTGAAGGGGAAACACAAAATAACAAATTAAATGGTGCAAAAAAATTAACGGTAGGTAAATATGGAGAAGGACATACATAGGTTGTTCCTTTTACTATTTTAAAATTTCAATTTTCCTATAAATATAAAACCACTTCCAAATAAATAATTTCCAGATAACGCAAAGCTGTAAAGAGCTGCTATGGGATTTAATGAGATTTTTATGTTGCGTTGGAGCCATGCTTCCTATTGCCTCTACCTCTACAAAGTGGGTACCAGAAGGAAGGGAAGGGTGCGCTTTCAAAGGGGCTCTGTGCGGCCTGTCACATGGACAGATGCCCTTACTACCTGCGTGGGAGTTCCCAGCTCTCACCACGCCTCAACAGTGCAGAAGCCAGCCAGACACAAGTCTGGGGGATCAGGACAAGGGCGACTCACTTCTAAATGTATACATGAATTCCTTCGTTCCTTCGTTCCTTCATTCCTTCGTTCCTTCCTTCCTTCCTTCCTTCCTCCCTCCCTCCTTCCTTCCCTCCCTTTCTCTCTCTCTCTCTCTTCTTCCTTCCTTTCTTTTATATGTGTCCAAACTTTTGTTTAGTGAAAGCAGTTTCACTGGTTTCTCTTGATGTGCACGTAGGTAATGTTCATGCATCAAGACAGAACGCTTTTGAGTGCTGAAACTTATCAAGGTTCATAGTGTCTCTTATAAAAGAGCCCTTCCATTTTTAATTACAGCGAAACACCATGAAACAATTTTAGGTCACAGCCATTCAGACAGAATTCTAATCATGAGCACAGTGGGTGTTTTCCCAGCCTGCCTGGTGGCTCCGGAAAAGACCCTTATGAGCCTCGTCAACCGAGGGGGGAAAATCATTTTGGCTCTCATTATGGCTATATGGAGGAAATGTTTTTTATGTTTTAATTTGGAGAGATGGTTCCAGATAGGAAAGGGCTCAGTTCATATCCTGGAACAAGTTCTCGAGCCTTGCAGATTGGCGCTGGGAATGGCTTACAGCTGACTTTCTCAACATTATTGCATTATTGATAGTACCCCATAATATCTCAGCTGAGCAGACATGGAGCCAGTGGTAAAATTAAAATGAAATATTAATAAAATTGACTTCAGCACAGTCAATAATCAGCAATGAAAAGCAACGGTGCTGCGGAGCGGGAGGCCTGCTTAATTTGTAGCCTCCCTCTGTGCACACAGCCCCGACCACCTAGGGAGCCACTTGAACCGCTTTACAGGGCTGAGGGGGCAGGACTTAGCCATCACTAACGGGCTTTTTGCAGCTGCCAAAGAATTCAGGGTCAGAGATCGGGTCCATGAGGTATGATCGGATGATATTAGCCCGTAATCCTTTCGGGGCTTCGTTGGTCATTTTCACTCCGTTCTGCAGGACCGACACGGGGAAATTCGGAGATGGGTAACTGGTCAGCCAGATTCGGAAGTCCGGGTGCGTGGTCTCTGGGCTTAACTCCTGCGAGCAAACAAAGCAGAAGGGGAAGTGTGAGTGAGTCCCGAGGGATCATCTCAGTGCACCTGAGGGACAGTCTGGAAAGAGAAACAGCCACAGAACAGAGATGAAATTGTTGTGATTCAAGCGAGAACTCAGAATCACCACACTTCACTGAGACGGCCCAGAGCATACTCAGCCTCCTGATAAAACCAATTCACATGACTGTACAGATTACAGAGGTGCTACGTAGTTCAGAGCCGGCCCAAAGACTAAAGCCTTCTTAAAATGTTCATGCCTGCACTGATATTTCCGAAATATTTACAAAAACAATCCTTTGCTCGGGGCTAGATTAAACCTAACCCCCTCCTCCTGCCGCAGCCAGATTTGGGAGTAGGCAATGCAGTCAGACAAATCAATACTACACCGAGCTAGAATCATTGGTTTAGGAGCCAAGGGTATTTCAAAGGCTAAGCACTGGTGCATCCTGAAGGGACCATATCTACCACCCTTAGCTGCACTAGGTCTGAGGCTGGAGGTCACAGAACCTTCCATTAGCAGTGCGATGCGAAGGCCTAGGAGTAACTACTGTGGGCCTGGTCACTGCTGTAAAATGTAGGGTTCACTCCCATCTTTGGGCCTGTTCCTCCAGGCCGAGGACATTCTGACACACTGAAGGGGCCCTCTGCTCTCTAAAGGTGTCTGGCTGTGTGTGGGGTTCTCAGCATGAGCCCATCCTTCCTATGGTGTAGCTGCAATGTTAACCTGCAGCCTGTCCAATGAGAGAACAGAAACGAGGCCCTTGGATGGAGTGGGTATCAACAGTTAGACGAGGAGGAGCACTCGGGGTGGAGTGGGTATCAATAGTTAGATGGGGAGGAGCACTCGGGGTGGGCTGGGTATCAACAGTTAGACAGGGAGGAGCACTCAGAGTGGGGTGGGTATCCACAGTTAGCCAGGGAGGAGCACTTGTGGGCGGGGTGTGTATCGACAGATAGGGGGTGAACCTAAGAGTGAGATGTCTATTGACAGATGGGAGGAGCACTCTAGTGAACACATATCTGCATCGTTACCTCACACACTTTCTCAAGCGTTGGCATCCAGGAGGTGGCAAGATGGCAGTTTTGGAGAACCACCCATGTTCCATCCTTGACGGCTTTTTCTAACATCTTCATGGCAATGGGCCCTTGGCCTTGGCCAAGGGAGAGAGAGCTCAGTTTTGAGCCCCCATAGCCCTGCGTGCGAGAACAACAGTGTCACTTAGTGTCATACACTGGTTCAGACAGACGTGACCTGGACATACTGTCCACCACTTAGATGATCATGCTAATAAGAGAAAAATTCTCTAAGTTTTTTGGGCTGTTGATGTAAGATATAGAAAACAAAAGCATTAAAAAGATTTTTAATATAGGAGTATACCAAAGGGCACAGCTGTCACTTAGCGACCTTTAAAACATTAAGTTTTTTGTTAATTGAGTGGCAAAATGAAATATGAATGGGCCAATTAACTCGTCCTGCCACCTGGAGTGAATGTGCCAGTCCCTCTGGATTCTGATAAAATTAGGAGAACAGAAGCATTAGCCACTGACTCCCAGTTAGCAGCTTCCTTAGGAAACTCAGAACCTTTCCCCAGCTCATTTGTGGCTTCCTGAGCTCCTCATTTTGAGGGCAGTTGTCACTAGGCTTCCAGGAAGAGGCCTCCAGCAGTGGCCGGAGCAGAGGAAGACCTGGGTCCTCTGCTTAGTCACTAACTCCGTGGGGGAAAAATCACTTTGGGATAAAAAAGTAGAGGTGGCAACTGGAGTCAACGCAGAAGCAGGTTCCAGGGAACTCCAGCATTGCCTAACACACACACCAGAGACACACAGAGGGAAGGAAGAGCAGAAAAGGATATTGGAGCGTGGTAAGAAAAGCCCGGTGGAAGATGGCCACCCTGAGCTACCTCCCCTACTTCCACGATGGATCCGACACTACGTTTCTTACCTGATTCCCGACACACTCCCAGCTCAATGACTCAATGGCCCTGCTCCTATGCTACTTGAAGTCTCCCTCTTTTTAATCACGGCATCATAGCCCAGCACTTCCGTGACAAGCAGTGAGGGCTGTATCAGACAGCCACGGCACTCCTACGGAAGCCAGGTTTTTCGAGTAGAAAGCGGCCCGGCAGAGACTACTTTAATCTTAAAGTGACGCTTCTTTCCTACCCACTCTGTGCTTTTGAATCCCTCACTGTGAAATGGAGCTGCCATGGTTTATCTCAAAGTCTTCTGTAAGATTTCCAGGAGGAAAGATAAATAACATTCACCACCAACATTCCCGAGGGGGCACGATCTTGGTGAAATGTTCATGTTGGTTTTAGAAACTACAGTGGCGTTCGCACAAAAAGCAATTTAAATCATTCCAAAATAGGAAGAACCAACTCAGAAAGACACAGCCGCCTGCTGGCTACTTTCTTCTAGACAGTGTGGCAGAAGAACATTTATCATAAATAACGGAAATATGTTTTTAAATCTCTTACAAGTGAAGGTAATTGAACATACTGTACTGGCAAAGGGGCTATATAGCTGTAGAGTTGTATAGTTGCTCTGGAGAGTCAAAGAGGGCCCCCTTAGAGGTGAGGAAGAGAGACAAGAACAGACGGTCCACCCTAAAGCAACTGTGTGGACTTTAATGAAACCAACCAAGCTCATGTTCTGGCCTAAAAGCTGTGGAGGAAAAAAAAAAAAAAACTCCAGGCTGGTCCTGAACTCATGACCCTCCTGCCTCCATCTCCTCCAGTAAACTACAGCGTGCGCCACCACAACCAGAAAGCCCTAGTTTTAGTTTCACAAGTTGTCTAAGGAGCTACTTTTAATGTAAGCACTGCCGTCAAGTGCCATTTTCCCGGGACTCTGGCAAGTTTCAGAATCCCAAGCCCTTCCTCCAGTGGAGAGACAATTTGAAGCTTTCTCTCATCCTCTAGGACTTGAGTCATAGCGCAAATGAAGGCAACGGCGTCAGCTCACTGCATCTGCTCTAAGGGACCTACCTGGTCGTCCGCGAATTTCAGAAGAGCCGCCATGGGATCCGCTCCAGGAGAGAGGACAAAGATCAGCGGTGCACAGCAGTTACTGTCCCCGAACGCCTTGGACAAGTCGAAGGGGGGCGGTTCAATGAAAGAGCGCCCCAGCTTCTTGATTATGAACTCCTGCAACATGGGGATCACCTAAAAACGACAAGAGCATATCTGACAGAATCGTCCAGATCCTCTGGGTTAAAAACCAAACAGTGGCTGGGCTGGGAAGGACCTGCCTGTGACCTCAGCACTGGGGAAGCCTGCGGAAGGAAGTTTACAAGTTCAAAGCCAGGCCGGGCTACATTCGAGAGCCTGTCTCAAAACCAAACAAACCAGACTCTGGATATAAAGATAAGGTTTTAAAAAGGGATCCAGGTCATTACTGGGACATAAATTCCTCTCAGAAAAACAATTACAGATGATTTAAATAATCACTAATGATTAATATGATCCGCCAAATTTAAAGACACTTTCATTTTTAAAAAAATAAGTATCCAAGACATTGAGAAGAAAAGAGTCTTTTTAAAACTGTTTCGAGATTATATTATGATTACATCATCTCTTCCTTCTCTTTTCACCCTTCAAGCCCTCCTGTACAGTCCTCCCTGCTCTCTTTCAAATTCATTCATTGTTATACATATATTCATGAGTACATATATGTGTATATAGAACACATATATTACATACATATACAATATATATATGGATGCTCGGTCTGCACAGTGTTGTGTGTGCGTATTTCCAGGACTGACATTTGTCACTGGATAATCAGTTGATGTGCTTGTCCTTGGGGGAGACCATTTCTCCCACTCTCGGGGTGGCCGAGGCCTTGGGGTTTTAAAACACTGATTATGTCCCCACAGCTCCCAAGCAGCAATTATCACAGACATCACACACCTCCCTCCCACATCTTTACAAATGGATCGAAATAGTCCAGGTTCAGAGGAAGCTAAGCTCTGTAAAAAGACACACGCTATCGCTCAAGAAGCAAGTTGTACTGGGTTGGCAGATTTTCTCAATACATAGAATTTTCCCCGGGTATAACTCCAAGGGTTGGGGTCTCTGCAGGAGTGGATATGTGCTAAGAGTTAGGATACCTTCCTCTGTACCATTCCTTGTTTTCCAATGTGGATCTTCACCTGGCATCTCTGGGTTGTAACACTAGCTAACTGTGCCCAGGTGTGACGTAAACAGGGCAAAGAACACCACTCTTGTTCCGATCTCGACAAATTGTGGCATGCACCCTCCGAAAACAAAAACGCTCATTTTCTGTTCTTACGTGCTCTTTGCTAATTTTGATGGTTCCCTCCGAGCTCAATAAAACTTTGGAAACGAAAAGCCCAACGGCTGAAGAGGCACAGGTTTGGAGAAGAAACATTCAGCAGACACTAGCGTGCTAATTTTCTCAACAGTCCTGCCTCTGCCTTTATTCGATTCATTTGTGATGCTCATTTGAAATCATTTTTAATAGGCGAGAACAAAGCTAGCTAACCTTTCTTTAGCTAAGTCGAGTTTTATGTTGAGTTAAATTAACGACAACAGTCTTCAGATTTGTGCCACAACAATAAAGGAGTTGAGTCTCTTGCTCAAAGTCCTGCTGTTGGGTCAAGGAACCACATCTTCTCCCTGACTTGCAAAGAGCCGCGGGTGTCCACTTGAGACTGAACTAGAGAAGTACCCATCCCTGGCTAACACACACCAGCTCCACTGAGGGTGGTGTTTAATCTATCTTTGCCTTCCTTGCTCTGCTGAGTACTCGGTTTTCTCCTCTGAATACTGGAAGCAGAATTCAGAAGAACATGTTGCAGTATATTGAGAGGCCAATCTACTCCTTCAGAGCCGCCTTTGACACAGCTTCTTTAGAGAAACATGTTTTTATTCCACACATACTCATAGATTTTGAAATGCGCCTTCCTTTTGATAGAGATTTACAGCTACAGATGTTCATTCAGCTAACATCACACATATAATTTTTTTCATTACCCAACTTCAGTTTCTGTCTCAAGCAGTAGCTACCGAATGCACCTTTAACCCTGCTCTGCAATACAGATATTTGCTCAAATTCTGAAGTCACAAACTTGCTCCGTTTCTTCTTCATCTTCTTCTCAGAGACTAATCGGTCCCGCCACACAGAGTGCTGTGAGCGCCTCTGGAAGAACTTAGTCATAGAAGGTTGGTGGCAAGGCAAACAAACCCCCTGCAGAATGGAGCACAGGCTACCTCAGAGGAAGGAACAATGCAAAGTGTCTGCGAAGGCCCAACAGTCAGCCCAGCAGAATGGCTGCAGATGGGACAACACACATACACAGCACCCCAGCCTAGGGGAGCAATTCCTCGGGCCTGGAACACCCCTCAGCTTGGTGCAAACCGCGGGAGCAATTTGCCAATGCCCAATGTCTAAGAGAGACGCTACCTCTGGAAACAGTTACAGTAGCTCCAAACACCAGTTGGGTGTTCTCGGCAACATGTTTGAACAAGATTTGTAAGCAAAAATCACCCGCGTGCCACAATGCTTTTGAAAAGTCTGGCAAATGTGTGTTCCCGTGCATGTGTGTGGCTAGGAACTGAGAGGCAATGGAGAGAGCCAGGTCCAGATTAAACTATTTTATTATTTATTTGTGTGTGCGTGTGTGTGTTGTGGGGGTGGGTGTGTGCGAGCCATAGTGAGTTACAGGTCAACTTGCATGCGTTCTCTTCTCCTAGAATGTGGGTTCTGGGCCTCTAACTCAGTCACTAGGCTTAAGGTACCTTTACCCACTGAGTCATCTTGCTGGCCCAAGTTAGACTTTTTAATCTCTATTCAATACTTTCGCAGACTCATGTAAATACGCAAAGATGTGGATGAGTGAAACACACCTATAGGTGCTTAGTCAAAGCAGGTGTGGTGGCACATACTATCTCAGCATTCCAGAGGCTGGGGCAGGCGCATCTTGAGGGTTGGGGTCAGCCTCGCCTGTGTAGTGAGACTCTCAAATGACAAACAATCAAAGTATTGTAACCAGGACCTACCCAGCAAGGTGGTGATACTGTTCATTCAGATTCAACAACTACTAAATCAGCAGATAGAAACACTCAAGACTGAGCTTCTATGAGCATATGATGCTAATTCCAGAAATTCTGAACAACAACAAAATCAAAGAATAAATTCACACACACACACACGTGTGTGTGTGTTTATTTCTAGATAATTGCATCATGCTTCAGCTAATCTGGACTATCATAAACATCAGATCCACCTTACCTTGTCCGGCCTCAAACAGCGAATGATGAGCATCCGTTGGAAGTCATTCGCTTTAGTCTCCCATTCTTCCGGAAACACCTCATGGTGCGGCTCCTAGAATTATAGTCAGTCAGTCAGCGCCAGAGATCATCTCTAAAAGCACGAATAGCTGACAAATAACCATATTCGTGGGGAAGACATATGATTCATGAAAACAGAACATCAGTGCCAATGTTATTTAAGGGGTGGGAAAATTAATGTCAATGTGTATGCCTTTGAAATTTCAGAACCAGCTACGTGGTTTCTCTCCATGGCTCAACACAATGAATGCAGTTGTCATTTTAAACTGAGAAGAAACACTCACTGACAGATGCTTCTGGGAGTTACTTTCAGCAGCGGCCAGGGCGGGCGGATCCAGAGCAGACCCATCCCCAAGGAATGAATTCGGTCTCAGTCACAGGAAGTGCAGCCAAGAGCAATGCTGGTCAGCCCTGCCCACCCCAGCGCAGCCACTTCCCTAACCCTGGTTTAGCTACAACTGTCTCTAGGAGAGCAGCTACCTGCTGTATTCAAGAAGAGTTAAGATGGCAAGAGCAGAAACAAAGAAGTAGAAAACAGTAACTGGGGACTAGAAAAAAAAATTAGCCTTTATGCCAAAGTAAAGCCGGAAAATGTAAGAAATGCTACCTCTCTTAAAAAGGGAAACAAACTGCTTCATGGCATGTGTTAACTTTCAGGATCTAATTAGAAAGCCAGCGCTTCATAAAAACTGGTTTTGAAATGCCAGCTTTCCCCGCTCTTCCAATTATAAAAGTATTCGCGAGCTCATATTCCACACTCAGAAAGTCTAAACGGTTGTTTGGTAAAATTTTAGTCCATCTCCTGTAATGATCGCTCCGATCTACGTGTAAACGGAAAAGAAACACTTGCTGAGGAAATCCAGCAAAGCGTTTCCAAAGGCCATGGATCCAATCTTCAATCTTTGCGGTTTGGGTAGAATTAGAAACAGGACCATTGTCTCAGACAGTGAAGGAGAAAAGGAGCCAAACTATGTATTTTAACCACTGACCGGTTGCTGAAGGCTATGAAATCTTGCTTGTGTACAAGGTAAAGACGTGCTTTGTAACGTTTTTGGCTTCTTCATTGAAAAGCTTTGGAATAGGGAAAGGGTGAGCACCTACCAAGCTGTCGTACACTTTTTTCCACCCATCCTTAAGGCGCACAAACTCCTTGCGAATGGTCTTGAAGGCCGGCAAGTCGTCTAGACGGCAGATCTCGTCCCAGGACTTTTGAGGAAGCCACGGGCAAGGGTTGGTATGAGGATTGTCCAGCCCAATGCCACCAGTGAGCAGGAATCTCCACTCCGCCTTGTTGATCTGCAGAAGAGAAACACCGTAGAGAGTCACAGAAACTTTCCCTGGTTAGTCTACAGCCACAGCAGAGCAGTGGGGTTCTTTCAGAGTCTTGGGAAATCCCACGGCTGTTATGGCCGTCTATGGAGTCACGAAAAATCCGAGGACCGAATAGGAGCCGTTAAAAATGTAGCTCCACTTAAACTTCTCAATCATTTTCTCTAGAATTAATAGCTTAAAAATTAAGGCCTAAATAAATTCTACTTGAATAATAGATGTTCCTCAAAAATGGTTGCTTACAGTCTCAAATATTGGCTCTGAAAATTAATAGACAGGTTAGATAGCGAAAATCCGTGATATTTCCATTCATTCTCTATAAAATATAGGGAGTTACTAGGAAGAATATACAAGAAATATATAGAAAAATAATAAATATTTTTCTCAATTCCATCAAGATATGACCATATGAAACTTTACCAATCTTAAAAACAAATACATGAAAAGGCTATGATGTTTCTTTCATAAATAAACAAATAAAGTGCTTAGATAAAGAGAATTTAAAATTAGGTTACATTTGCATGCGATCGTTAAAGTCAAATGGTTAGATTTGAGTAATTTCCTTGAGAACGAGAATAAATTATTTAGTAACGTTAAATGTTATATGCATCGCCACGTGGGAATCCAGCAGAAACAAGTTGTTGTTGTTGTTTAAGCACAGGATACTGCTACGTAGCTCAGGCTGTACTCAGATTCGCTGTACAGTCTAGACTGCACGCAGCCTCACAATCCCCCTGCCGTAGCTTCCCAAGTGTGGGGATTATAGTTGTGTACTCCACCAGATTCCTTTTTATTTATTTATTTATTATGTATACAATATTCTTTCTGTGTGTATGCCTGAAGGCCAGAAGAGGGCACCAGACCTCATTACAGATGGTTGTGAGCCACCATGTGGTTGCTGGGAATCGAACTCAGGACCTTTGGAAGAGCAGGCAATGCTCTTAACCTCTGAGCCATCTCTCCAGCCCCTCCACCAGATTCTTAAACTGAAACATGTAAAAGTCTACATGACAGTAACATACTCCAGTCTGAAATTTATACTTTACTACTATGAAAATCGGCCTTGTCATGTCTTGCTTTGTTTCCATTCTTCGTCATATGGATATATATATATATATATGAATACGTCCCCATGCAGATTAGCAAACTAATCAATGACATCACGATCGTGTCGCCTAGCTAGACTAAGGGTAAACTTTAGAGCCCACCTTCAATGCTACCACATAAAAGTGTGGAGATTTCGGGGTTTTGCTGAGGCCTGTTCTGGGAAGGCTATTCCACCTGATGATAAGATGACCAGGGTTAGAGCCATGATCATCTGACCGGCCCCAAAGATTAGAGCACTATGTACTATCATCTCCTCCTTTAATACAACTGGGCCTAGAGTTGCAATCCCTCTGTGTTGATTGTTAAGTTGTGTTATCGAGACACAGGGATGCTCAGACACTAACACCACGTCATGGTACATCCCTAAGACTGTCTTCCTGTACCACGAGCATCTGTGTCCTACAACAGGCCCCTCACTAACCGCATTGTCGTGTATCAGCAGGTTCACCGTAAGGCAGAAGGAGAACAGCATCTTGTCCTTCTCAAAGAGCGAGCGGCAGATGTTGACGTAGAGTGAGTACGTGAAGTGATCCTTCAGGATCTGAAGCCTGAGGACCAATACAGGAGGGGAGAGGAAGCAGAAACGTGGTCACCACGAGGGAAATGCTGAGACCATGCAGTACAGACTGTTAGACATCTGTTCTCATCCAAACAGTCAAAGGCCTTCACTCCATACCATCATAACCTGTCAGAATGGCTAAGATCAAAAACACTGATGACAGCTTATGCTGGAGAGGAAGTGGGGTAAAGGGAACACTCCTCCATTGCTGGTGGGAAAGCAAACTTGTACAGCCACTTTGGAAATCAGTATGGCGGTTTCTCAGAAAACTGGATATCGATCTACCTAGAGACCCAGCTATACCACGCTTAGGCATATACCCAAAGGATGTCCTAACATACCATAAGGACACTTGCTCAACTATGTTCATAGCAGCATTATTTGTAATAGCCAGAACCTGGAAGCAACCTAGATGCCCCTCACCTGAAGAACGGCTACAGAAAATGTGGTCCACTTACGCAATGGAGTATTATTCAGCTGTTTAAAACAATGGCAGCACGAAATTTTCAGGCAAGTGGACAGAATTAGAAAATAAACATCATCCCGAGTGAGGTAATCCAGGCCCAAAAAGAAAAATATGGCATACACTTACTTATATGTGGATATTAGATAATCATGCTACAATTCACAGACCTAGAGAGGCTAAGTAACAAGGAGGGAACAATGGGAGAACACAAGGAACTAAGTAGGGGAGATCTTACAGACGGACTGGGGGCCGCGGGGATGAGAACATGAGGGGTTTGGTTGGGGTGGGCAGAGGGGGGAGAGTACTGAAAGAGATGACTGGAAAGGGGGGCATTTTGGAGTCAGGTAGAAGCCTGGCACAAAGGAAACGCAGGAACCTACAGGGATGACCCCAGCTAAGACTCCCAGCAACAGTGGATATGTAGCCTGAACTGGCCATCTCCTGTCACCTGGCAAGACTCCCAGCGGAGGGACTGGGACACCAACCCAGCCACCACACCTTTCGCCTCCAATCTGTCCTGCCTATGGGATGTGCTGGCGTAAGGTTGGTGCAGAGATTGTGGGAGTGGCCAACCAATGACTGGTCCAGCCCACCCTGACCCTGCTTGGAGGGCCAGGACCCAGAGGCTGGATGGCCCCGAGACCTAGGATGGAACCAAACACGATTGGAGGGAAAAGAATGTCAATGTCACGAAGCCTCGCAATAGTGGGCTCTACTCATAGATCGGTGACTACCCCAACTGTCATCAGAAAGCCTTCATCTGGTATCTGATGCACAGCCAAGCATTAGCCAGAGGTCAGGGAATCCTGCTGAAGAGAGGGAGAAAGATTGTACAAGAGCATCACAGGAAAACCCACAGAACCAACTAACCTAGGCTCATAGGCGCTCGCAGAGACTGAACCAACAATCAGGGAGCCTGCATAGGACCAACGTGGGCCCTCTACATATATGTGACACTTGTTTGACATATGTAAACACATGGTTTACTCGTGAGACTCCTCACAATGGAAGCAGGGCCTGTCCCTAATGCTTTGGTTGGCTTTTGGGACCCTATTCCTCATACTGGGTTGCCTTGCCCAGCCTTATTACAAGGAGTGGTACTTAGTCTTCCAGCAACTTGACATCCCATGCTCTGTTGATACCCATGGGAGGCTGGTACCTCTCTGAACAGAAACAGAGGAGGAGCGGATGGGTGGGGAAGAAGAGAAGGAGGGAGGGATGGGAGGAGAGAAGGGAGGGGAAACTGTGGTCGGGATGTAAAATAAATAAATTAAATTAATTTAAAAATCACTTTGAAACCTAGTTGGAATTTACTTTATTATTGCTGTTGTTGCTACTACTGCTGCTTCTGCTGCTGTTGGTGTTGTTATTATTTATGGTTTTTCAAGATTAGGTTTCTCTGTGTAGCCTGGGCTGTCCTGGAACTTGCTCTATAGACTAGGCTGGCTTTGAACTCACAGAGATTTGCCTGCCTCTGACTACTGAAAGCTGGAATTAAAGATGTGTGCCAGCACTGCCTGGCAGGACTTGCTTTAAGACCCAGGAATGTCTCGAATGTCTGCCAAGGCCCTGGAGGTCACTACTGTGGAACAAACCCAATGCCTGTGGAAGGTCGGGGGGCCTAGCTTCAGCAAGCTCCTGCAAAGTTGTCTCCTCTTATGTAAGTGTGAAGAGTTTGTTCTTTCTCCTGATAAAGTTAATTTCTAACACAGATGGTCCCTCAGTTAGCAGAGTGGGGATGAACTAAGTGTGGCTTTCTGCTCGGTTACTAAAAGGGGAGAGATGCCTTTCTGTTTTTACAATCTCTCTGCAGATTGCCTGGGATGCGTAGCGCACTCTGGTTTAATGCTGATTCAGTTTTTCCACGACTTTCTTTCTCTAATGCCTTTCTGGAGAGGGTGCCCGGGTTAGGAGAAGATTTAGGTTTTAATTATCCTTCCCTAACAACAGACGCACAACGGAGAACTATTTAAAGAGGAGAGCAGAGAAAACGCTGTGCTGCAGGAAATGATCGGCTCGCGTTCCACCGGTAAGGGGTTGGGTGCAGACCGCCGGCCCAGGAGAGCACATACAGTGATTTTATTTAGACAAGCTTCTAAAAACGGGAGAACTGATCTGCGGGGCTGCAAGATGGACGGCAGCTGTCATGCGGGAGGGAAGGGGATGAGAGGTGGCTTCCGGGACGCTGAGGATGCTCTCTGTCTTGGGGGGGGCACACGGATGCTCCTTGATGAAAGCTCCCTCAGGAACGACTTTAATGCATCTTCTCTAGCAGTCTTTCTATACTCCTCATTTACAGTAGCCACACATACAGTTTCCCTTGCTTACAGATAAAAACATTTTAACTACAAGTAAAAAGCTATGTTTGTTTTCTACATTGTTTTCCAATTCTCATGTTAAGGAGAAAGGGATTTGATTTCTTTGTTGATTTCAAGGGTTTTACTTCTAGTGTGAAGAAACAAGCACCTTGGACAAGTTCTAATCTGGTATAACAAGAAAAATGAAATATAAAAAAAAATGTGCTCGAAGCAGGGAATCATTATAGCTTTTCAATCTTATGCCAAAAAAAAAAAAAGTTCATTTCAGGGGCGGTCAGAGAATTTTCTCTCCTTAGATTCCAGTAAATACGTAGACTTTAAACTACATAGACGATAACATTCTGATGGCCAGTGTGTTAAACAGGACTGAGATTAGGAGCTGCAGTGAAAAGGAACACTGGGAGCCAGAGAGATGACTCCAGGAAGAACACACTTGCATGCGAGCCAAGGGACCCGAGTTTAGATCTCTAGAAGCCATCAAAGGTTGGATGTGGTAGCGCCTGACTGTAAAATGGTAGGAAGAGACAGGGGAACCCTCGGGTAGCCAGCTAACCTGGGGTACACAGCACCGAGCCACAAATGAGACCTGACCTTCAACAAGCACAAAGTGTGGACCAACCCCAAGGTTGTCCTCTAATCCCCACATGGGTGCTGTGACAGCCTCCTGCCCACACAAGCATCTCTCTCTCTCTCTCTCTCTCTCTCTCTCTCTCTCTCTCACACACACACACACACACACACAAACATGCCAACACATACACACACAAACACACCAACACACACAAAAAAACACGCCAACGCACACACATATACAAATACACCATCTCTCTCTCTCTCTCTCTCTCTCACACACACACACACACACACACACACACACACACACACACACACGCGCGCGCCGCACCGAGGAAACTAAGATCCTGTCTTGGGACCTAAAATCCAGCATAGAAAACAGATGTGTCTATCTAACTAACCTACTGGGAACATAGGGAAACTTTGAAAAGAAAGATCACCTACAATTTTTTTCTTCAGTAATCCTCACAAACTTGAAAACTTCCAGAACAAAAAACAAACACCCCAAACAAATATCAAACTAAAACATGCCTCTCACTGACAACAAATCAAATGAATTTTATCCTTTCATCGACCTAAGGTTAAACAAGATCTTGATACTTGGATGTTTTTATACCCTGGTCAACAGTAAATAAGACATTCTCTATGGGTAATCGCAGTGTGAAAAGCTGTGTGGTTACCATAGCCAGCAGCACGTATTTGCTTTAGCCTTGGTATCTGGCAGAGTTCCCGAGCAGGACACCCAAACGGGAACCTTCCGTTTGGGAGGTGGCTCAGAGTCCCCTTGTCGCAGGAGGATACAGCTCCTCTCTCCATCCCTACGGTCAACAGGTGTTCCGCAGATGGGAACGAGCGCTAACCGCCTCCTTTTCTAGGTTGGTGTGGCAGCCCTACAGCTCTGCCAGGAGCCGTTTCCCAGACTGAAGTTACAGGCATCGGCTCTGTTTCCGACTCCAGGATGCATGGAGCTCACTTTGGGCTCAGGACTGTGATGCTCATGCCGTCCTGGATTCAATAACCCCAGCCGTCATTCCCACTAACTTAGTATCAGCTAGGATTTCCTTTACACACCTTTTCGCTAGGATTTCCGACTTCTCCGAGTTCTCAATGGACAGGATGAAAAGGTTAATGAACCAGGTCAGCGAATACTGGTACATGGGCTCGATGTTGGCCAAGTCGGCGATGGAGAAGAAGAGGATGGAGGAGTGGACGGCGATGGGGCGGTAGCCCATGCGCGTGTTGTCGATCTTTCTCTCCGTCTCCTCGGCCACTTCCTGCTTTTGAGAAATCTCGTTAGCCAAAGCCTTGGAGGAAGACAATATCTTAATCGCCGTCTCATCTTCTAGGATATTGCCTTCTGACGACGAAAGGACTTCTAAAATCTTGTCTTCGATTTCCTTTAGCTGCCTGGAATGAAGCACAGCTTTCTCAGGACAAAAAGAAATGGCTTCCAAGTCATTTCAAACATGCGTTTTTTTCTCAGAAACAGAGACAAGGTAACCTGAAGAAAGGCACCACGGCATGAAAGATATCTGGAAAAGGATGCTTCGAAATTAATTTCGTGTCTTGTGAAATGTCACCAAGACGCCGCTTCCCTGTTCCAGCTCCCTTGTCACTGTATTGTCCTCTGCCACCTCGGACCTCAGCTAGGTTCACTCCGTTGAGCTCCTGCATTTAGACACGACTTAGAGAGCTTCGCTGTGACAGAGATGCTATCAGCAGAAAGTGGGAAACAGAGTTTGTGCTTCCATTCCCACCGGGCTCACAGTGAACAGAAACTTCAGGTCACCTTGGACTGAAACCCCGTGTCCTAGCCTGTGGCAAGTCTCCTGGGTTTTCCCGTGTCTGAGAAAAGGATTCAAGAACGTAGCTCTCCAAATTAGTACGGAGGCTCTATGGTCCCCGCATTACTAAATTTTCCACTGGCGCCACAGGTGGGGAGGAGCTGGAGAGAAGGCTCAGCAGTTAAGAGTGCTTTGTTCTTCCAGAGGACCCAAGTTCAGTTCCCAGTACCCACACCAGGCACTCAACTGCCTGTGACTCCACTTCCGAGGGTTCCTATGCCTTTTCACCTTTTCCTGGCCTCCAAAAGCAACCGCCTCTGTGGCACACAGACACTTATGTAAACAAGTATACACACCTTTAAAGCAAATTCTGGTTTGGGACACCTATTTAAACTAAATAGATGCTTAGATGGACTTTAATTTATCATAATCACAAACTAAACACTAATTCCGCATTTTACGGTTTCAAACCTTTTGTTCTCAGCTCCCTGCAGGATCAAGGCTTGTTTTTCCTCTTCCAGATCTGGCCTTTCCCGGGCCACCACAATTCCCAAAAGCTGATCCTGCATTCCCTCTGTAGTAATCATGAAGTTCAACAGTGTGACCTACAAGTCAGAGAAATTATTTTGAACTCTCATTGGTTTTTTTTTTTTTTTTTTTCCAGTAAGAAAGCTTCTGTGTGTGACTCGGGGTTTCATCCGTATTTCAGACACACTGTATGAAAACAGAATTCACAGAGAGCAGAGACGGAGGTATGGGCAAGCCTGACTGTTGGTTTAAAAAACCCACAAAAGTTGTGACAGTCAGAAATCGAACGCTTAGAACAGTTTATTCATTCCCAGTTCAAACTGCTCCGATTTCTGTCGATTTTTAACAGCAATCAATGAGAATGAGGTTGGAAAGAGTCTTAATACAGGCTGGGCTGATTCTCATTTTAAGGCCCCTGGAGGTGTATACCAAACCATCTTGAGAGAGCTATTTTTATGTTAATGAGACTTTTATGTTAACGAGCCACTATCCTGCAGAAAGAAACACCGGGAAATTTACATTTTAATAGTGCCCATCAAGGGCTATCTGTGGACATCCACTCCATCCAGGTATCTAATTAGCTGGGGGTGGGGTGTGGTTGTACACCCATACTTACTATACTCCCTTTTCCTGGTTCTTCCCGATGAATATGTTAACGTTCTATATAAAAAACTATTGATAGAATGATCTGGAATGATCTCCAGGCTTCACTTCCACTCCCTGAAGATGAACTAGCATTTCCAGGCTCCCCTCTGGGTTTCACATCCCAGCCCAGCCCTCTGTAGCCTGCTCCCTTCCCGGCCCCTCTGTAGCCACCAATGCAGGCAGCAACGCTACAGCGGCTGTCTAGTTCTGGCCACCGAGAATCCCGAAGTCAATGGACACCTCCTTGAGCTTGGCTTCCTTTGAAAGTCTCGTGTGATTGTTTTTTTTTTTTTTTTTTTTGTATATTTGCCAGTCTGCTGCCCGCACGCCTTAGCGTCTGCAACCTCATCTTCAGCCTCCATGGCTTCCTTTCATGTCTTTTACTTGTCTACAGGCGAGCTGATGGTGGAACCGTAAGGAAAGGCTGTTAAATGCCTCCCTGCACTTGAGCCCGTGCGCAGCTGAACACCCTGACCCTGGAAATACACGGGTGCTGACCCACCTCCTCCTGGACACCTTCCCAGGGCATTCCACCCCTCCCCCACAGCTCCCTGTGCTTCGTAAGTGGCTCCTAACTTCTCACAGCACACATGTGACTGGACGCAGTCACCGTGGCTCCAAGGCTCGAGTGAAGGCAGCTCTAGCAGAGGGATTGTCTGTTACTTGATTTTGTAAGAGGGGCCAATACTCACTGGCTGTGGAGTAGTTTCCTGTCATTTCTAGCTCCTAAAATTTTAGCCATTTGATGATTATTTCCCAAGAAACTTCCTAGAATACAATGAATCAGGCTGTATGCTAGGAAGAAGAAAAAGAAGATAGTCTGGTGTGGGAGGTCTTTCTGTCTGTGTGTTGCTTTTCTTGGTTAATGAATAAAGAAACTGCCTTGGCCTGTTGATAGGGCAGAACCTAGGTAGGGCAGGGAGACGGAACTGAATGCTGGGAGAAAGAAGGGCGGGGTCAGAGAAGCTATGGAGCTGCCGCCAGAGTCAGTCATGCCAGAACTTTGCTGGTAGGACACGACCTCATGGTGATATATAGATTAATAGAAATGGGTTAAATTAAGATGTAAGAGTTAGCCAATAAGAAGCTGGAGATAATGGACCAAGCAGTGATTTAATGAATACAGTTTCTGTGTGGTTATTTCGGTTCTGGGTGGCCAAGATGAACAAGCGACTTGCTACTCCTTGCAACAATAGTCTTTTTGTTAGTCGGGAGGTGGTTTGAATGGGTGTGCCCCTCCACCCCCATAGACTCACATGTGTGAATGCTTGGCCTATAGGGAGTGGCACTATTAGTGGCGCTTGTTGCAGTAGATGTGGCCTTGATCGTGGAAGTGTGTCACTGTGGAGGCAGACTTTGAGGTCTCACATATGCTCAGACTATGCCCAGTGTGAGACACAGTTCACTTCCTGTTCCCTCCAGATTAAGATGGAGAACTCTCAGCTCCTTCTCCAGCACCATGTCTGCCTGCATTCTGCCATGTTTCTAGCCAAGGCAGTAATGGACCAAACTGCTGAACAGTAAACCAGCCCAAATTAAATGTTGTCCTTTATAAGGGTTGTTATTGTCATGGTGTCTCTTCACGGCAATAAGGACTTGCTGGTCAGGAGGTCACAGTCTACCAAGTTTATTGAGATGGGGACTCCCCACTCCCCAGAAGGAACTCCTGCTCTCTACCTGTCCTTACATGGAGAATTCCCCTGGACCTAGAGGAATGACCGTACCTGAAAGCTCCCTCTGAGCCTGGACTTCTGATTTATCTCCTGATAAAAGTCTTCCCAGTGCTGTACACATGGTAACCAAGACTTAGACTCAGAGTTTTGCTGTAGGGCCCTGTCACCACAGGAGTAGCACCATGATAGGAGGGCGCCACTCAATGCGAATGGATAGAGGATTCATCGATAGACTTTATAAAAACCTCTATTCCCCCACAATAGAACAAGTAAACAAAACATACAACCAATTAAACAGGCTAATGAATTGAACGGACAGTTCCGAAATCTGAAATACAAATGGCCAACAAACATATGAAAAATTGTTTATGCTCCCTAAGCCGTCAGAGGAAAACCAAAATCAAAACTATGTTGGAGTCCCTATCACTCGAGTCGAATGACAGCCATTGAAAAAACAAACAATCCATGTGGATAAGGACTCAGGGGAAGGAACCCTGATAATAGTGGGGATGTAAACTTACCCAGACCCTGTGAAAATCAGTTGTTGAGGTTTCCCCAAAAGACTAGAGAAAGAGCTTCCACGTGACCAGGCTATACCAGCCCTGGTTATTTACCCAAAGGCCTCCTAACCAACTTATCCCACAGACCCGTGCATACCAATGCTTAATACAACACCGTGCACACAGCTCAATGACCTAGGTGCCCAGCAACAGGGGTGTCCATCAGGAAAAGGTGACATAGATGCATAATGGAATTTTTTCAACCATAAAGAATAAAGGGGAAAGGGAGATGAAGAAAGATAAGGAGGAGGAAGGGAAGGAGGAAGAAAGGGGAGGAAGGAAAGAGGAGGAGAAGAGGTAGATAAGAAAGGGGGAGAGGAGCGGTGGCTGCTTTCCACTTGCAGACTCGGCTCCACACCGCACCAAGTCCCGGCACAGAAACAGAAGGTTAGCCCTCTTCAATCCAGGATTTAAGCTGGGTACAGACTACAGGGCCAGGGCACCGCCCGCCACTCTTCCGGGCGAGGGTTAACAGTATTCAATTCTCAAAACTCTGAGCTGTAGAGAACATTTGGTGGCTCTGCCAGGTTTGTAAACTGGCACCCGGTCCACACTCACAGGTCTCCCCTTTCCCCAAGCACAGGTATGCAGTGTGGTCACAGATGCCATGGCTCCGGTTTCGTCTTTGTCATGTCAGGACACTGACATCTGGCTACGGTACAGGGGCCATCCCATTTCCCTGCCTTCCCTGGCAGGAGACTGTTCCCTCTGCAGGGATGTGGCATTTTGGTTTTGTCTCGAAATTTGCTCCCTGGGGCATAAGCGCAAAGGAGCGTCCTCTGGTACCCTTAGGGGTGACTCACTTCTCCACCCAAAGCCAGACACCGCCTTTGCTCCCTCCCCTTACTTTCTCAGTGCTCAGCCTCCAACACCACTAGGCATGGGTTAGATGAATGCCGTCTTAGGTTTAGATGAGATAATTATCATGGAAAAAAAACCATAATTGATCCTATTAACAGATCACTCCTGCATGAGCAACCAACTACACGGGCTGTACTCGTTTCCACGCAGAGACGGCATTAGCAACACACTCGGCTGTAACTTTTCTCTCGCTACACGCAGACACAAGCCTGTTCACTACTAGCCTATTAATGTCAGATCTTTAAAACCAAGATTTTGCAAATGTAGCCACGTGTTCACAGAGCATTTAGAATCCTACAAGCGCAGCACCGTGATATCATTTTCATCGAAACTCAGAAGGATGATAGTGGCGTGGCACCCCCCCTCGGGCGCTTTGGAAAGCAAAAGGTGCAGGAGAGGCCTCAACTGTGGGAGGGAGAAGATGTGTGTAAATTTGCAAATGAAAGCAAGTCACAGCCTCACCAAGCTTCCTAATCCCTGCTTAATCAATCCCAGCAATTAAAATAATAGAGCAATAAAGCCCTCTGAGGATCATAGGGATTTCAGCATTGAGTTATGCGCAGATCAGTGTCCTCCCCGCAGCTCGGCTCGACTTCTGTCATAACCGGTTATTATCCAACCAAGAGCTGTTCACGCTGGACGTGAGACTGCCGTGTGCCTTACTGGGAAGTAAAAAGGGTTTTGTTCGTAGTGTTTATTAATATTTTTCTTAACACAGCCTTGGGATTTTATTTCCTTGTTTTATTCTTTTCTCCTTATATTGGAAAGTTAGATAGTCAGGCTAACGTTTCGCACGCACATAAATGTCCGCTAGGCCTCATTGTGAGCATTTATAGAGCTAACTGATTTAGTTTTCAGGTAGCTCAGTGACATAGTAACTTTTATTGTGGGACTGATGCACGGAGACGCTAAACTAGCTGTCCGAGCCTGTCATAGAGCAGCAGTCCAAATCCTCACTCCCACGGTGCTAGTCTCTTTCCTAGCGTCTAAGGAGAGCCCAGGTATTTTAACTGCTTCGAGAACTGTGTGTTTAGCTGATTAAAAACAGTAGCCACAGTATGTTCGTTATGTTTGCAAAGTCAAGCTGAATTCTCTCTCTCTCTCTCTCTCTCTCTCTCTCACACACACACACACACACACACACACACACACACACACACATCCATCTCCTCTAGTCCTCTTGGCTCCAGCAACGCGCTGTCTATGTGTGTACTTTGAGCCTCTAGGACACGCTATGTCATCACCTCTTCTTCTGACCCACGCATTACTCTCATTCTGTACACACTGCTGGGAGCAGAACGTGAACCCCTAGAGAGCGAGCATCCTATTCCCTGATCACAGATGTAATGACTGTACCGCCAGAGATGAGGATAAAGAAGAGAAAAGCTGAGCTGGGTGAAGATCCCAGGCCCCAGGAGCCCAGACTTAGAGCAATGTCACAGTGACCCCAGGCTCCAGGAGCCCAGCCTCAGAGCAATATCACGGTCATTGTGGTCCGTGAATAACACTTCAATTTCACTCTTTGCAAGAATGTTCAGGATTTTAAAAAGAACACTGGTCAAAAATAATTGCTCTCAATAATTCTGTAAAATCAGACGGCAGCAGCATCCTCAGCCTGAACAAAGGATGGAGTCCTGCTTCTAATCGCCAGCTCCGACAATTGGCAGTGAAAATCTGCCAATGATCGGGCAAATCGGATTCCCGATGGTCCCATCTCAGTATGCTCAAGACTCCATGCTTTGGTACTCTCAGGCACCCACAAAGCAACAACTGGAGATTACTATCGTAATTTCGGAAGCGGGCAGAAGGACAAATTCCAAATGTCCTCCTACGGCTGGGGAGGAAAGTACGGTCAGGGGTCGGGAGGTGCGGGGCATGGAAACGCTAACTTAGGGTACTGGCCTTCACCGACGTCTCAGGGAGGTAATGCGGGTTTCTCAGCTTGGTGGTGATGTAGAAGCGGAAGTCGGGAGCGTACTCGATCGTGGAGTCGCCAAGCCGGATGCACGTGCTCCCGCCCTGCTTGAAGGTCTGCTTCAGCAGAAGCGGCTCCAGAATCGGGTCCAGTTCTTCGCCCACATTTTCTAGCAACACTAGAGGCGGAAAAATAGTCCGTCATCCTTAAGGTACCGACTGTGGACGTTTAATGCTGGATTTGCTTCAGCTCTCCAGATGGCCCTGTTCCTAGAGGCCTAGAAAGTTACCCTCATCTTCTAAGAATACAGAGAAATGAAGTCATAAAAACACTGCCTGCCAGTGGGAGGGAAGGACCAGCAAGAGGGTCCACATGGCCGCCCACCTCCCAGCTCCTTCTACACGCCTGGCTGATGGGCTCCACCTGGCCTGGGACTCACTGTGATAGAGAAAAGGCATTTCTGGAGCTATTTCAGTGTCTACCGGCCTTTTATTATAAAATAGCTCATCTATATTATAAAACACCTGGAAAACACAGGACATTATAAAGAAATCGGGCAACAAATTCTAATCTGATTTTCTTTATCTATCTCTCCTCCGTTAAATAGCTTAGGTTGACATATGTAAGTTGATGCAAAACTTCACATAACATAATTAGCTGAAAAATAATTTCTATCAATTTTTCTACACATACTTGAGATGAAACAAATATCAGTTTCTGTCCTAATTATTTTGCATGATATTATAACGAAACTGCCCTGTATTATTAACACTAGCAAACCCATTACTATTCTTTCATTTTCCGACCAGTGCTGCTTTGGATGTTCTATTTGAATATTTTTCTATTCTAAGATATAAGGAGCACCCTGAGCAAAATGAAGCATTTCAGAATATTTTCTTCTGATGCCGTTCTAGAAAGGATCCAGAGACAAAAGGTCCCTGACAGTGTTAAATGCTTTAGCTAAGTTAAAGGCTTATATGACGCTGCTTAAGCTGCTCGAATCCAGGAGCCTTGTCAGTGTCCCTTGAAGGGATGGGGGTAATCCGGGCTGGCAAGAGAAGCCTCAGGACGGACAGACTGACAGACACTTGCACTGAGCTTGCAGGCATATTCTTCCTTCCTGGATGGGCCTGGCTGAGGGAATTTCTGAAATTCCCTCCCCACCAGTCCCCTCCACGGCTTGGATCTTGGCCAGCAGAGATGCAGCAGGTAACTTCTAAGGCCTTATTTTCTCTCTCTGCTCACACTATTTATTTTTATTGTTAAATAACAGGAATATATCAGGAATATATCATGATGAATGACTGTGCTAATTTTCCATGGTCGGGGTTAGACTTTCCCACCATCACTGACGCAGTGAATGCTGTTTTGACTAAAACCCTGTTCCTGATTCTGCTCATGCTGGTGGTTGGGGTCTAGAAGCCCTATTCCTGATTCTGCCCGTGCTGGTTCTAGAAGCCCAGTTCACAGCCGATCTTTTGGGGACACTTTAAGTCACACTGCAAACTACTTTCCTGGAAAGCGGTGAGACGTCAGGGCTGCAGGGGGCCCTTTTCTGGGTGGCTGACAGAGCTGGGTACACAGTGTTACAGTAGGAACAGGGGCTGGACAGCAGGCTGTCACTGTAGCTCCCCACAACTTGAGAAGCAGGGACTGTCAGCATCACAACGTAGCGATGTAGACAAGGAGAGGCGGCTGGGAAAAGCCAGTTACGCCCGTCCTTGGCACCGCAGCTGTTTTTACTGAGAGGTACAAAGTCCAATTAAACCTGACACTCGGGGCAGGTGCTTCAGCAGCTTCGTTGACTGTAAATAGCAAATGTTATCTACGATTAGGTTCCAGTCGGCCAGAAGCCCTCATAATAACAATGTCAACAACAGGGGACCCATACTCATGTCAAGGGAAACTCAAACAGTCCCTAGACAGACGGACGGAGGGACAGCACGCCTGAGTCATGAGGTAGCCTCGTTCTCTTTAGACTCTGGCAATTTTCTCTTCCCCACCTGCAGCTTCGATCTCTTTGGCCAATGTATTTCAATACCTATCCATCTTCGACCCATCAGGAAGAAAGGAACATCATTTGAGAGTATTCCTTGAGGGTGACCAATGCCATGTCCACATTTTCCTGTGGGTCTGTGGCAAGGTAAACACCATGGCAGGGGCATTTGGCATTGGAAAGTTGTTTGCCTCATGGCAATCAGACAGTAGAGAGAGAGGGTCAACAAGGGGTCAAAACAAAACTGCATTCTTCAAAGACACTCCACCTACTTCCCACCGCTGCCCCCCTTCTCTGAGTGGCTCATTAATCTATGAACTCTTCCACGGATTAATCATTGGTGAGTTATGTTCTCAACAGCACCACAGCCCGAGGGCCACGCTTCTAACACAGTAGCCTCAGGGAATACTTCCCAACCAGCAAGGCAATGTATTTACAGTGCCCCTGGAAAGATAAACTTTGAAATAATCTATTAGATGGAGAGGATTCGGGAGACAGGAAAATGGTGCCACATTATCTGAAGGGCTTCCTGTCCCATGTGTTCATCCTTCTACTTCTCTCTCCACCAGCACCTCTGTCTGCCTCTGCATGCAAGCAGAGACCAGGTCTGTCTCCACCAGCACCTCTGTCTGCCTCTGCATGCAAGCAGAGACCAGGTCTGTCTCCACTAGCACCTCTGTCTGCCCTGCATGCAAGCAGAGACCAGGTCTGTCTCCACCAGCACCTCTGTCTGCCCTGCATGCAAGCAGAGACCAGGTCTGTCTCCACCAGCACCTCTGTCTGCCCTGCATGCAAGCAGAGACCAGGTCTGTCTCGTTCATTCCGATGTACAATGCCTCTCCCCCCCACAATACTTCGTCCATGGCTATTACAAAATACATGTCTATCAGTGGGACGAATAAATAAACAAAAAATTACAAAGTCTTTTGGAAGCCTTGACCCAAAGGGGAATGGCAAGGAAGCACTGGCAGTTGAGACAGGTAAATCAGGGAGGCCCAGGTATGATGCAGTTTCAACAGATTGTCATGCCGATGGAGTTCTTTCTCGGCAATGGTTAACATACTATGTATACTTTATTAGCAATGTTTATATGGTTAACACACTATATATAGTTTATTGGTTGAGACAGTAAATATAGGTGCAGTTGCACCTTGACTTTCAAGAGCACTGGCTGTAAAACTTTTTAAATAGCAGAATCTTTTTTATTTTCCTCCAAAGAAGATTAAAAAACAACTCAGTTATAAAAAGAAGAAGAAGAGAGGCACGTGGCTCTCGTTGAAGTGGAGGTAGGTGGATGAGGTTGGCAAAGCCCTTTGCCTCTCCACCCAGGCTGCCTGTGAAGAACAAGGGATCCGAAGCCACTGTCCCTGAATAGGCCAGTATCTATAGATAACTGCTCAAATGGAAAGAGCTTTAACCACTTAGGTTTTCAAACTTTGACTTGATGGTTAAGTATAAATAGACAGAGCTTACCACCTTTCTAGGAGAACTGAAACTTTTTACTTCTTTCTGATGTTTAATATTAGAAGGTGTTTTATTTTTTGTTTTTTGTTTTTTGTTTTTTTTAAATTAGCCAGAGGCAGAAAAGCTGGGAGTTCTTCGTGGGTCTTGTACTTCTGGCTAAACCCCTGAGCTTTCTCTAACTCTTATCTGACCTCTTAAGAAACTGGATGGGTTTTTGTGGCTGAAACTAGGAGTAGGAGACACATCTAAACCCCCGTACCCTGTGTACAAGAAACATCTCTAAGTGTTTGTGCAATCTGCTCACCTCCCACCCCCACGCCCGTGACCTTAGGGTCTCTGTCCTCTCCTATTGCATCTCACGGATGTTGCTCAAGACACCCAAAGTAGCTTTCTCTCCCATGATTGGGATGCAGAATTTTAAACCAGGAGAGCTCACCTCCATTGCCTGTTCTGCTCTATAGTTAACGGAATTAAGCATCAGAATAGACGGCTCAGATCAGAGAAGTGTCAAGAACGCCAACCAGACGGTGGAAACCCATTACTTGTCCTTATCATACCAAACATTCCAACATCCATGTTAAGTCATTTACATTGCTTAGAGAATTTAAGGTGATGATCCCTTCTAGAAATTCTCCCTGATCTTCCTGAATTCACAGTGGCGTCACCTGTGGCTTCCTAGTTACCTTTTAAGACGTTACAAATAAGCCACTGGTCACATGCTCAAAGCCAGCACAGCACAGCACAACATGGGCCGAGTCTTTCAAAGCCCCGGGTGTGACGCTCAGCACACTGACATGAGCTACACCGCCAACGAAAGCCTAGGGACCGAGTGGTCGCCGTCACCAGAGACTAACTCTACAATACACAGTAAGTCAGTGGTGTCTCCCTCACACTACATAGCTGATGTGCAGGTAGAGAAACTGAGGTAATGAACCAAACACTGAATGGCAGAGGCAGATGCTCTGAATCCAGAACCAAGGGCCCTACCCACCATGGTCACTGGTCCTTACAGGAGAGATGCTCGCCTTCTGTTTTTATTACAGCAATACATGGATGGTTCTGACATCACACAAGCAATTTATTTGAGAGTAGAGATTATGGCCTCTTTTTGTGTAGCTCCTACGTCAATACCATAGATACAAGTTACTCTATTTCATAGTAGGGTAACTATAGATAAAGTACTGTACACTTTTCTAAAGAGTGAGAAAGGAATTTGAATTTTTTCCCATATGGAAATGATAAATGCTTGAGGGTCTAAGTATGTTTTCCATGATTTGACAGAATGTATGTATATAAACATTACACAGTACATCATGAATGTGTACAATTTTCGGTGTCAATTTAAAATATTTGAAAATGCAAGGATAGCAACTGAATGAAAGACCGTGTGGGTGAGCGTGTCTGTGCTCCATTCCATAGATACAAAGCCTTATAAATAGATTTAGATTTCTTTCTTCCATGCTTATCCTAAAATTATAATTAAAGTTTGGAAGCAAGCGGTTTGTTAACATGGAAACATGGGTGTTACCGGATGGCTCGCATGCTTATGATGACTCTTACAGCTATACAGCTCTCACTGCAAGAGGGACCTGATGAGCTACCTTCTCCTCGAGTTGTATATGCTATAGCTTCAGAAGTGGTTGTCCTTATTTGGCTAAATTTGGTAAGTTACACCGATTTGAAGCAAGACCCCAGTTAGCTCAGATCACAAGCATCCTGAGCTTCGTGTTGCCAAGTCTGACACCTGCACAAGACCTTGATTAAAAGCAATCCCATCATCTCTCTAATCTCTCCATTGTGAATATCAGATACTAACAAGGCATGCAAAACCCGGTGGCTTTCCCCGCCACTTATGTAGCACAATTCAAGAAGGAACAGAAAGTGGAGCTACTGTTGCATTAAAATAGAACTGAAATTATTAATATTAAATGGGCTTTTTAGCTGCCAAATATTAATTATGAAAGCTGAAGAAAAGCAAATGGCGGACAACAACGGAAACATCTAAATTAGAGGCGCGCCACAAATGTACTTCATAACAAAGGAAACTGCCTTGTCTTCCAGGGGTTAATTGTCTGGGGGTGGTCCTCACGTTCTCATTTGATTATCAATAAATGACGAGACCAGCAAAGTCACCATTTAACAGCAAGCCTGACAGACGTCTGCGTGCTGACCGTGCCCTGCCCAGGCATTTCCATGCATGGGCTTGCGACTCAGCCACCTACCGGGCGTGCCGAACTGGATGCAGTTCTCCAGGGTCCTGACGTAGTCGGGGTCGTTGAGCTTAATCAGCTGAAGGCTGTTGCTCTTCTCCATGTTCTTGATCCACTTATTGGCCTGGCCTTGAGGGTCTATCATCAGAGGCCACCTTCTCGCATTCCTGGAGGAGCCAAGAGAGAGAAGCTGGTTCAGGCCATAACAAGTCTCTGCACAGCCGGTTCCACATGACCACAAGCTTATCCTTCATTAATAATATCTTCCTTTCTTTCCTTGAAGTAGGCGCACTGTCAGAAAAACTACAGAGGCCGTTTCACAAAGCTAACACACAAATCCTTTCACTCCTTTGGAGATACTGCAGTCTCTAAACCTTAAATCAAATGCTTATGATTCATAACTCAAATAAGTTAAAATCATAGTATTTGCTGCTCTTGCACAATATGCTACAGTGAAACTCCACTTCCCCACTAGGTGTTGACGTTATTTAATCCTGTGGCCTGGGCAGCCACTTCGCCTCCTTAGCATCTGTGTGTTCCTATGTGCTGATAATCTGGATAAGAGAAAGAAAAAGAACTTGATCCATTTATAGTCAGGTTCTCTAGCTCTATCTCTCTTCAGTAAAGAAATAATGATCTTGCTGGGCACTGGTGGTGGCGCACGCCTTTAATCCCAGCACTCAGGGAGGCAGAAGCAAGTGGACCTCTGTGAGTTCGAGGCCAGCCTGGTCTACAGAGCGAGTTCCAGGACAACCAGAGATACACAGAGAAACCCTGTCTCGAAAACAAACAAAAGATGTAATGACCTAAGGAAAAAATAAAAAAGAACAGGATAGCTTCCCACCATCAAGCTGCATAACACTTATGAACATCGCAGTGTTACCACAACCACGGGCCCATCCTTGTTTCAAACACTTGCCTATTTAATGACATCCATGTAGCTCATTGTACACTCGCCTTGTGACTGGGCTTCCTGTGCACAGAAATGAGTTTTTCTGAAGGTCAAGTTCACACCACAGGAGAGCTCATCCCTGCTGGTGGAGGGGGGAAGGTGGAGTGGGGGATGGGGCGGGGGGGTGAAGTGGGGTGGGGTGAGCAAGGTGGGGAGGGGTGGAGCGGGGTGGAGGGGGCTGGGGAGGGGCAGGAAGGGACGGGGAAGTGGCAGGTGGGATGCTGTGTTCCCTTTGCTGCTTACTTGTTCTAACAAAGGCTTAGAACTAGGACATAAATGTAAGCCCAGACCAGCCTCTGGATAGTGTGCCCCGAGGAAGCCCCACACAGCATGTCTGGGCAGACGTGGGGAAGCATCAGGACTATAAGACAGTTATTAACTGACTCTCTGATTATTAAAACCAAACTCAGTCGTGCCCAGAGGATGTCACCAGGACACAGGAGCTCACATTCAAAAGTTCTAGAAAAAGTAACTAATTACGCAAAGAACCAGGACGTGCTCGCTTCTCAAGGAAACGAAAGGCCCTGAAACAAGCAGAAATAAAAACAAGTTCAGAGCAGGTAATAGAATTACCCTTTGGGAGGTGGGAGAGTATAGTATAGCAAATGGAGAAGAGACATTTCATCACTGAAGTGAAAAAGATAAAATGAATGAAAGAGAAATTTTAGAATTGAAAGGCGATGTCAGAAACAAAAATTCTACTGTGGGTTCAATAGTAAAGGGAGGGGGGACCCTCCGGGCATCTCCAGACCGCTGAGCACAAAACGGGCAAAGCTGAGCAACGGACAGGACAAACTGGACTAGGAAAAGATTTCCAAGAATATTATGTATGCCAGTTATTAGAAACCGCAACACAGTGGGCTACCTGTAATGTGCCAAGAGGAAAGAACTTGGCCGCCAGACCTGGTGACACAGCCCCATAATCACAACCACTAAGGAGGCAAAGTTGGGATGACAAGGTCAGGGTCTGCCTGGACCACTGAGTAAGATCGAGACTAGCCTGGCTAACTCAGGGGACCCTGCCCCCAAATAAAAGTGATGGATTAACCACAGAAGGTCTGAGGCAGGAGACAAGTGGCAGGCACTTAGAGAACCTCAAGCCCCAGGTTCTGTCCCTGCCACCAGCACCAAACAACCAAACAGAACTCGATTTCCAACTCAGCAGTCTTCCTGCAGCAAAGCCATCCTTGAGGACTAAAGGCAAAATACAGAGTTGACTTTTGCTCCTCACCAGCCGTGTTCTAGGCAAACGCCAAAGGACTTTCCCTTGACAGGAAGTGATACAGGAAACTCGGAATTTTAGAAATGAAGAGATAATGATGAAGTGCTGGTGTGTCCAGAATTGTGTATAAATACTGAAACCTAATCGTCATTACCATCAGCGAGGGGTCTGTGTGTGCAACGGGCGCCCCATTGGATAAGGCAGACTGACGGGGCTTAGCTAGTCAAGAAAATGCTCACAACCAGATCTCGTGGAGGGCGTTTCTCAGCTGAGGTTCCTTCCTCTCGGATGACTCTGGCTTGTGTCAAGTCAACACAAAACTAGGCAGCACACAGACTAGGAGAGATTGTCTTTCATCCAGTGACATCAATACAGCAGCAGCAGTAACGCCGCCTGCAGCTGGATTGACCTGGACATGCGCAGGGTGCCTGCATCCCCTTAGCCTGCGTGGCCAACAGCGTTCGACTTAATTAACCCTTTGCAGCAGGACGGTGGAAGCCATTGACAGTGCCATACGCCAAGGGGGGAAAGGCGAAGGGCACACAGATTAGAAAGGAATTAGAGTGTTACTATGTGCAGGCAGCATGATTGCCAATAGACAATACCCCAATAGACAATACCCCAATAGACAATACCCCAATAGACAATACCCCAATAGACAATACCCCAATAGACAATACCCCAATAGGCCAACATAAGAGACCAGATGCGTTCCTAAAGTTGCAGGGTACAAAGTCAGTATGCAAATAATCTTTTCTCTAAAAGGAGCAGCTAACAGCCAAACAAAAAATCAATACCATTTTACAAGAGCAAACAAAAATTAAATACTATGCATACATTAAAAAAAAAAAACAGCAGAATACTTGAAGACCTAAAGGAGGTGGAGAGATTAGTACATTCATCAGTTAGAAGACGACTCAGCCTGTCAGTGTTATCAGGAATATCAATGTAGTCCCAATATAATTTCAAGAGGATATTTTTTTAGAGATTTACATTTTACTCTAAAATTTATATTGAGTTAACAAGCAGTCAAAATGATTGCTTAAAAGAGAACAACAACAACAAAAAAATGTAAGACATCACCTGACTCAAGACTACCCAAAGCTTCCAGAATCAAGATAATCCAGCTCTCTGGATCACAGCCAGCCTAGATAATCCAGCAGCAGACCCACATGCATAGGGACAGTACATTTTCAACCAAGACACAGAGCTGAAACTGATGGGGAAAAGAATAAGTAGATGTTTATTTATTCATTTGTACATGTGTATGTGCTGATGGAGGTCAAGGGACAGCCTGTAGGAGTCCGTTTTCTCATTCAGCCTTGCGGGTCCTTGGGTTGTCAACCTCAACAGCTGGCTGGTACCTGCTGAGCCAGCCCATTCAGCCCTCAAACATTTTTGAATTTATAAATCTTTAAAATCCATTGTTTGCAAATGGAACCGGCATCTGCTAGCAGTTACTGGACATGGACAGTTTGTGGAAAGAGTGGTTGTGAAAAGAGAATTCTTATTTAATGCTCTTCAGAGTTTTTGAAAGCTGCAGATTTCTTTTCAGGATAATTCACCTCCACAAGCAGCAGGCCCAGAAGGACCAGGATTTGAATATTTAACTGCTGAGGGCTAGGCTGGTCTAGGGCCTTCCTTGAGGCCTCAGGTAGGAACTTCCTTAGTTCCTTGTCTAAAAGGAACTTAACTTGGCAGAGCAGTAATGGCCTGTGGTCAGGGCCTTGGGGGAATCCCAGCTCTTCCCAACCCCCAGGGGTCACTGTGTGCCAGGTCTCTGCTGCACTCGGGTACCAGGTGTTGCCTTCGGGCAACCTGCTCGATCAGCTTGCTGCTGACTTCACATCGCTGTATGATGCTTCTTGCTGACATTGCCCCAATAAGATGCTCTGTTTCCTCACAAATGTGCTTGAATGGGCAGCTTGTGTAAGCTTGCCTGATCCCAAACTTTTCTCTCCTCTGTACCTTCTCATCCCCTGGTCATCTTCCCCTTTAGGACCTTGTCACAAGATCAGCTAACAGTGGTACATTTCAGGGAGTTCTGCTGTTTTCATCTCCACACACACACACACACAAACACGTAAATATGAATGAGAAAGAGTGATTATAGCTACTGAAATAAATATGCCTCTCTCCTACAGAAAAACCAAAGTCTGCTTTTCAAAAACAATTAGGTTACCTATGGGTTTGGTATACTTACCAAGCAGTTAAATAATACTCACTTTTATTCAAGAAATGTCCAGATACAATCCAATTATAGTCACCCCGTCATTGACTTTTGAAAGTCAAGGACTTTTAAGTGTTAATAGCCCCCAAAGTTAATTATATTCTAACTTGTCCAGATTTTATAGGTTCTTCGAGTTTTCCTAAAGGATCAATGTGGTACTCAGCTAAAGTAATCTGTATTAAGCACTCAGCATGGGAATGGGTTATCAGTAAGTGCCCAGCATTAGGGATCACCACCACCAAGACAGCATCTTTGGGGAACAGAAGGTGGCACTGTGCAAGTAAACAGGATGTGTGTCCAATGTTTTAAAATGATGCCTTCAACATCTGTCCCAAAAGCTCTCGGTGGACGATGGCCAAACACACTTACAAAAGAATAGATAACAAACAATACCGTCTCCTTACCAGGGAAGGTGTTACCATAAGATTTACAAACACTTCGATTTTTCTATAAATGAATTATAACAATGTAGGGGGCATGAAGCACTGATAAACCTCTGCTGCTCCAGGAGAGAGGGGGGTAGTAAGGGGTGGGGAGAGAGCGATTACACAGGTGTGAGCTATCTGGAAAAGCGATCATTGACATTGGAAAATCTTAAAAGTAAGAAATATTAACCGACAGTTGAGTATGAAACATGAATTAAAATATGACAAGACCCAAGTGGGATGGCAGGTTAGGAATGGGACGTGATTCAGCCTCTAATGGATATAATAGATTCAGGCATCTTTTGGTAGGAAGAACAAAGGGCCATGGATTAAAAATTAAAGGTAATAAAGACTTTTATAAATAACAAAAGCATGATTGAAATAAAAGCATGGTTCTTCCGGAGGCAGTCAGCTAGAAACGCGTGTGCTGGAGGAGGGGCGTGTTTTCTGAGCGGGAACAATAGCCACTAGGCATCGGTGTCGGGATAACCCCATGAGCAGGGATGACGGAACAGCGGAACTTTACTTCAGGTGGCTGTTTCCACAGAGCAGGAAATGGAGGGCACCAGCCCATCGCACCTATCCGTTACTTCCGTTCTGAGATTTTATAGCAAGGCTCCCACTATATTTCCTTGAACTGCTCTCATTTCTGTTTGTTTGGTTGTTTCTGCAGTAAACAAATAAAGGGAATCAAAGGGTCCTGAATGCTTCCCACGGACGGACGGCAGAGCCGAGCTGCCTCCCACTGATGCTAAGAACCCCCGGTGCTGCTCCTCACACTCCTACACTCCAAACGCTTGGCCAGGGCAGAAGACAAGTCTGTCAACTTGGAAATAAAAGCGATATCTGTTCTCACACTGGGACAGGTTGACTCGTGTGACCTGGAGAAGAGGGTGTGCCTGGACACCTAGTGTCCCCTGACCCCTTCTCCATGTCTTTTCATCACCAGGAGATTCTGTGAAGGGCGCTTACTATCTGAAAGCTCTGATCAGCCCATGGAATGAGCCATGAGTCAAACCTTCCCCACAACAGGGACAAGGACAGATTTTGGAACAATGAAGACGATTAGCATCAAATACCCACCACTGTGTATCTATTAACTTTTTATAAGAGGACTTGTGTTTTAGGGGAATAAAAACTCTGCTCTTTTATTATAATATTAGCAGAAAGATTGTTCATATTTCCTATAGTTAATTAGCAAACATTTCAATACTGTGAACATTTACTAGATAAAATTGCTAAAAAGGTTTGCAAATAAATATATCTACTAATTAGATATTAAAGATCATTTGTGAGAAAAGATTGTTTTCTTACATTATAATGATCCCATTATCGATGGAAAACGAGTCAGAGGGTAATCCAGCAATATTCCAAGCTCGAATTGTCACAGCTTCTCCCAGAGTACCCATAAGAGAATAGTCATCTGAGCAGGGGATGTCTCTTCCTTTGCACGATTCTGACCACTCCTTGGTTTGGTTCTTTAAAGTATTCACAGAAAAAGATAGACTTGAGTTGGTGGACAGTTGCCAAAGGAATCCTATCTAAACTCCTCAATAAATCTTTATTTACTGAGAAAACCAACTACTGTTGTTTCTGATACACAGAAATGATTTGTGTACTGTGATGATTTGAATAGGTGTGGCTCCCATAGACTCATGTGTTTGAACGCTTGGCCTATAGGGATGTGTGGCCTTTTTGGAGTAGGTTTGCCATTGTTGAGGGAAGTGTGTCACTGTGGGGGTGGGCTCTAAGGTCTCATATGCTCAAATTACACCCAGTATGGGACACAGTTCACTTCCTGTTGCCTGTGGATCAAGATGTAGAACTCCCAACTCCTTCTCTAGTATCATGTCTGCCTGCATGTTTCCCACCATGATAATAATAGACTAGACCTCTGAAACTGTAAGTCAGCCCCAATTAAATGTTTTCCTTGATAAAGAGTTGCCATGATCATGGTGTCTCTTCACAGCAATAGAAACCCTAACTAAGACAGGTATCAAACCTTTCTCAAAATTATAATTAAGAAAGTACTCAAGTGCCGGGTGGTTGTGGTGCATGCCTTTAATCCCAGCACTCGGGAGGCAGAGGCAGGCGGATCTCTGTGAGCTCGAGGCCAGCCTGGTCTATAAGAGCTAGTTCCAGGACAGGCTCCAAAGTTACAGAGAAACCATGTCTTGAAAAACAAAACAAAAAAAGTACTCAAATAAAAATTAAATGTAATCAATGGTGACCCAAAGCCTAGATGGACCCTGTGACAAAGTTGGTGTTTTGTATTGGAAAGAACAATTACTGTGCACTATTCTAAAGTTTAGATTCACAAAGTAGCCGACAGTCTCTGGTTTAGCTTCATTTCTGCTGTTAAGATAAAATAACAAGAAAGATCAGCATGGGGGAAAATGGGTAATTTCGTTCTCAATTAAATTCGAGGTGGCAGGAACTTAGAGTAGCTATCATACCCACAGTTGAGAGTTGAGTGAGGTTGACTGTCTGCATGTCTCTCCTGCTCAGCTCACGTTCTCCAGAGCCTACTGCATAAATGGTGCTGCCCATGTCCAGAGTGGATCCACTCAGCTCAACTAACCCGACTAAGAAAATCCCTCACAGGCATGCTCACGGACCAACCTGATGGAGGCAACTTGATGGAGACTCTCTTTGTGACTGTAGATTGTGTCAGGTTGACAGTTAAAAATAACTATCGCATTCTCCATGTAGCTTACATATTTTATTTAGATTATAAATATACAGAAAACACTATAGTATTATAATATGAACCTAAACCGGTGGAACGGGTAGAGGACACAGAAAACATCTATTTCTGGCTCCCACGTGCTCTGTAGGAAGGACCACTTAAAGGCTATTGGGCTCTACAAAGGGTCAGGCCACACTGTGACTCTTGCTCTATTTAGAGGCATGGTCTCCTATGCTGCCCTGGAACAGTGCGGGATACAGACCAAAGGCTTCAGAAATAGTAAGAGACCCAACTGAGAGGAGAAAAGGAGCAGACAACAGGAGGATGTCCATAAGCAAAGTGGACAAGGGAATGTACGAGATGCTGGCACCTGTTTGGGGCGAATGGGGATGTGTGTACATCCTGTGTGTACACAGGCGGTTCTGGGAAGGGCGTGGCTGTCACAACCCTCCCCCTCAGGTTCTTACTGAGTGGGCTCTGTCAACGCTCCAGTTTTATGCGTAAAGGCCACAATAGTAGGGTCAGGGGTAGCTTCATGACCTTACGTTGTTAGTGTTATTTAGAATGTCCCAGATCTCTGTTAGTAATAAAATTACAGATGACATGTTTTCCCCCATTGCATCCCAGCAGTAGTACACAATTTCAGTTATTCATCTACCAAGGATGCCATCTTTTATGACTTCATTAAAGCCAGGCTCTGTCTCATGATTATAGGATGTTATGTGTGAACATGGCTTCTTTGGGAGTTAGAATACAACCCAAATGCATGAATGAAAAGCAGAGTTCTAGGGGCAGCCATGAGTGCATGACAGGTGTTTTTAGGGGAAGGGCTGCAGCATGTTGGAGCAAGGGTTGGTTAATAGGATTAGCTAGATTTCGTGTACTTCCTGGGGATTATGTATCTAGATAATCCTGTGTACCTCACAAGAGCTTTCCCTGGGAAACTTGGGTAATTTGAGGACCTCCAACAGTCGGCCCCTGCCCTCCAGGTGTGCTAGAGTCTAGAAAGGGAAATCACTGAGCTCAGGGCTCAGGGGACAACACGTGCAGAAGCGCAGGCTATACCGGGGGCTGAAACCAATGGAGACTACAGTTGGGAGATAACGTTTCGCCCGCCCTTCGAGCTTTTCCAGTGGTAGTGACTGTTTCTGCCCTTTGTAGGGAGACACCTGGTGACCAGGAAGACACCCCAGCCTCTGTCAAGGACTCACTGTGCTCACTCATTCATGTCAGAATCTCATCTTTTCATATTTACTCTGTAATTTATAATCACCACTGTTATTTTTTAAGATGTTGTCAACACTACCTTATACGAGGTTCTCTGTGTGCCCTCCTGCCCCACGTTCCCATCCTCTTCGGAGGATTTCCTGGTATTTTTTTAAAGGTGTATTTCAGGCTCTTATGGTAACATGCAAAATAACTGAGAGCCAGTCGTGGTGTGGTGTGGCATTTCTAGCTGCCCGCGTCACAGATAAGTGTTCAGTGGGGGTCAGGGAAGACGCCCAGGAGTACGCTTTGAACTGACAGAGATGGGTGTGACCAGGAGTACGCTTTGAACTGACAGAGATGGGTGTGAGTGCCTGCTAATCTTTCCAGTGGCCCAAGCTGAGGTAGGGTAGAGTCACATGGCCACGGTTCTTGTTGCCACCCTCTCACTGATAGCTCTGGGGAATTGTCCCAAGCTTTATAAACTTCCATGACTAAAACCGGCAAGTAAACTAATCAATCCATCACTATCCGGATCATTAAGTTCAACATCAGCCAGCTGAGCTGCATAGAAGCCAGCAACGCAGCACCCTGGGAGCCCATCCGAACAAGGCACAGATAGACTGGCCGAGCTGAGGGTCTGAGGGTCATGGTGCCTCTGTGACCTTAGAAAGGAAATACAGAGCCCTCTGAAGCGAAAAGGCTATTCCTAGAAGCTCCATGTGAGGATTTTAAAATAGCGTGTTCTATGAATTCAACAAAGAAAAGAACGGTAATAGAGGCAGGAAGAATCAGTTCTGCTTAGGAGAAAGCCCTCAGTGAGGCTCTGTGGACACGATACTCAAGTACACCAGGGAAACAATCAGTAAGGCCCTCGGTGAAGGTGGTCTTGTCTCTATGTTTCAATCTCTGACACGGTTTTAGAATAACTTATTAGGGCCCATGCAGAGGAGGTGGAGAGACACGCATCCCCTTGAATGGGTGTGCACACTGACACACGTTCATACGTGTGAGTCCTTTCCACTTAGGAACAAAAATTCCAACCCTAGAGCCTTTAGATTTTAAAACAACGTTTCATATAGCATGTTTTGGCTATGAAGCAACTTATAGGATATCTAAAATAGGTAAGAACAAATAATTTAAATTTGCCTTTCTTGCCTTAATCAAAAACTAAAGTTGAAAAAAATATCCCCAAGTTCCCCCACAACAGCAATAACAACAAGCAAACCAACCGGAAGCTGGTGTAGCGAAGAGGGGGGGAAGCAGGGCAGAGGCACAAGGGCACCCCTCACCTGTCTGTAGTTGGACGTAAAGGCCCCCAGGTAGGCGACAACCCCCGAGGAGATGAGGATGTCCCCTGTCAGATTTATGTACAGCTGCCCGAGCTCCAGGGCGGAGTTGCTCCAGCGAGTTTTCTCGCCTCCCAGGCCTCCAATCAGCTGCTCGGCCCGCTCCAGCTTTTTGCTGCACAGGTCAACCTCAAAAAAGAAACAGGGAGCTTTTATCAACATGGGCAAATAAAACAAGCCGAAAATTCCACAGTGTTCCAAACTCAAGAGATAGCTTTTCTCAATTACAGACTAGTCTGAAGTTCCGAAAAGCGCTTTTAAAAAGAAAAGCGTGATGCATCTCGCTGCAATTTGGAAAGTTCATGACGCCTCGTGTTTTAAAACAAGTAAATAATTTCAAAAAAGTTCTGGGAATTCCTATGGAGTATTTAGTACATAACAGTACAGGCTAACTCTATGGAAATGAACTTCAACACGGGAGACTGAGATTAATCAAAAACAGTCTCCTGCAAATACAGATGCTTTAAAGCGATCTGACAAAAAATGGGGGAGGCCTCAGGAAGAAGCAGGCTAGGAGCGCATTTGCACAGCGTGCACAAGGGCCGGGGGTCCAGCATGAGCACTGTGCTTTAAATGTTTTATAAATGTTTCTCTTCCACTCACAGAGTTGGTTTAAGGCCGCTTTGAGAGGCTAAGAGTTTTAGCAGTTCACACTTATTTACAAAGCAGAGTCTTTCGAGGTGTTGAACGGCGCTGTCCTCACAGACACTCGCAGTTAAGCTTCTGAGGGAGCATCAGACAACAGCTAAACGCCTGCTCTCTCCAGCCAACAATCAGCCCAAGTTTATTTTACACAATTAAACAACGCGACAGAAAGGGGAAGCGGCAGATGTTTCTCAAGGCGGCGGATCTGGGAAGCAGCCCTCAAGCCTGCATCAGATTAACATTCCAGCAGGGCGCTCGGACTGAATCACTATAATTTAACTTTCAAGTGATACCTCATTCTTCTTTTTAAAATGAAATCAACACATTTGTTTTACTTGTTCAAGATATTTTAACAGAGCTGGGTGGTGGTGGTGCACACCTTTGATCCCAGCACTCGGGAGGCAGAGGCAGGTGGATCTCCATGTGTTCGAGGCCAGCCTGGTCTACAAGAGCTAGTTCTAGGATAGGTGCCAAAGCTACAGAGAAACCCCTTCCCCCTCTAGCTCCTCCCATGTCTCTTCCTCTCAGACTGATAGCCTCCTTTTCTTAATTATTGTTACATATATGTATGTGTGTGCACATATCTTGCTGAGTCCACTTTTTCTTATCCGCATGTACATGGTTTCAAGGCTGATCCCTCTGAATTTGACAACCGATGAGGGGGCTCATCCCCGGGCGAGGCTAATTCTCCCCCTCTCTGCTTGCAGGTCTCTGTCTAGGAGAGGGAACTCATAACCCTTCCCTTTAGCAGGTCTACTGATCTTGCCATTGGCCCAGCCTTGTTTATGCCACCATTCCTAGGAGAGATGGTTTCACAGCAGACTCCCTGGTGTTCTAGCTCTCACAATCTCTCTGCTCTCTCTTCTCCCATGTTTCCTGAGCCACTGATGTAGGAGTTACAGTGTAAAGTAGCCACTGTGGCTGGGCCGCCACAATTGGTTTCTCTCTGCATTGCGTCCAACTGCGGTTTCTGTGAGAGTCTCCACTTGCTGTAAAGAGGAGCTTCTTGATAGGGGTAGCAGTTACACTTGCATGGGGGGCCTTAGAGCTAGGACACAGATGAGAGAACACAGGGCACTTCCGTGTTCATTGCTGCCCTATTGACAAGACTCGGGGAATGGAAACAACGTAAATGTCCTTCAACGGGCAAATTAATAATGAAAATCTAGTACATATACACAATGGAGACTGCTCGGATGTAAAGAAAAATGAGATCATGAAATTCGCAGGTAAATGGAAGGACCTAGAAAAGATGACATTGAATGAAGTAGTCCAGACCCAGAAAGGCAAATATCATTATTCATAAAAGAAGATAAGTACAGTTTATTTTGGGATTCAGACTGTGAAACTTTATAATGGAGAACTGGATGATCAGCTAGAGAGACATTTATGTGGCTTCAGAGTAAGAACTTGTCTTATGTATTTTCCCAATACTAGGAACCATTGTTTCAAATTAGAAGACACAAAATATTGGTTCTCCTACAGATAGACGTGAAAAAGCCAAGGTCTGTAAAGGGTCATAATTTTGATGTTCCCCAAATTAAGCCTTTCTTACTCCACTTTCCCGCTCTAACATAGCTCTAGTCTCTCAGCTTCGCAGTGAATCCGATCACGGAACACAATCACGTTGCCATCAGAAAACCCTAAAGAAAACATTCCAGCAACTTCCTTTTTCCCATGACTACTTCTTTCTCTCCAAGCAGACATTTACTATACATTTAGGCATGTGTTCATTTTAATTTTTTCCAACATTTTTAATTATGAAAACCTGAAAATATCAAAGGCACAGCCAAGCCGAGCAACTATACACTCTCTCTTACGCTACCTTACTTAAAGCAAATGTAATGCCCAACAACAGGTTACGTCTTAAAGACTGGCACCACGTCCTGTCTGGGTTCAGGTACAGATGACAGGGCAGATTTAGAGAAGAAGGAAGTGGCCCGTGCCTTTAACCCCAGTACTTAGGAGGCAGAAGCAGGCAGATCTCTGAATTCAAGGCCAGCCTGGTCTACAGAGTGAGTTCCAGGACAGCCAGGGCTACACAGAGAAACCCCGTGTGTAACTGTGAAAAGTGTGCAGACATCCGGGTTCGGGTCACAGGCCATGACTAGAAGTTAGGCTATCCGTGAATGAAACAGGACTGGAGAGCCCTGGGCGGCCAGCACACACCTGGTTTTCCAAGTCAGCTTTCTTCTGCTTGTTCAGCTCAAGCGTGTCCTGAAGCCTGGCCAGCTTGTCCTGGACCTCGCGCAGGGCGGCCTGCTTCTTCCTGAGACCGTCCATAGCAATTTTCAGCTCCCCTTCAGCCGCAGCCAGTTTGATCTTTTTGGGAGCTACAATTTTTGCCACTCTATGAAACAATAAAGTTGGGAAATTAGATTCCTCTGAACATTATAGGGACCGTTCTAATGCTCTTTACAAAGACTCAAAACCCTTCTTTACACAGAACGTACATCGATTTCTACATTCTACATTTTCTCTTGGAATCAAATCGGATACAAAGTGTAAGAAATGATCACCATGACTTGAGGTGTAAGATGGCAGATTAGGGGCTGCCTCTGAGTGACTCCAGGACTGGGAAAGGTCCAGGCAACAAGAAGAGAAGGGAGGGGAGGGGAGGGGAGGGGGGAGGGGGGGGGGATGGGGGAGGGGACAGGAAGGGAGAGGAGAGAGGAGGGGAGGGGAGGGGAGAGAAGAGGAGAGGAAAGAGGAGGGGAGGGGAGAGGAGGGGAGAAGAGGTGAGGGGGGAGAGGAGAGGGGAGGGGAGAGGAGGGGAGAAGAGGTGAGGGGGAGAGGAGAGGGGAGGGGAGAGGAGGGGAGAAGAGGTGAGGGGGAGAGGGAGGGAGGGGAGAGGAGGGGAGAGAGAGGAGGGAGGGAGAAGAGGAGAGGGGAGGAGAGAGAGAAGGGGAGGAGAGGAGATCAGAGGAAAACCTCTAGTGTCTTCCCACAGAAACAGTCTCTCAGAAACAGTCTTTCAGGCTGTCCAGGAACTTGAAAAGTAGACTAAGATAGCGCGCCAGCAAGTTCTGGAGGTCAAAGGTCCACCTGCCACTGCCTGTGCAGCGCTGAGACTCCAAGAAAGTGCCACCATGCTTGGCTTCTCTTCCATGGTTCTGTGGGTTGAACATGGGTCCTCATGCGTGTAAGACAAGCATGTTACAGACTGAGCGGTCTCTCCAGCCCTAATATCTGTGCCCCCTGAAGCTGGGAATAGATCCTTGCCCCTTGTACAAGCTAGGCAAAGTACTCTCCCACTCAGCCACACCCCGTCTTTTTCCTTGTTTTAAATAAAACTTACATTTATGAGATATAAAATAATTGCTTTAGTTGCTTACTATGCCATAATTTTGCGATGTTTAAATGAATTAATAGATGTTTATAAATTCTTCAATTACATTTTCTTACGTGGTAAGTCAACAAAAGCTTTGGGGAAACTTTAGGGATTTTTTTAGCAAAGAGTAGTCTTAAGTCTCAAAACTTTGAAAACCATTGGACTATATATTCTTTTTAATTGCTATGATCTGGGTTCTAGTAAGAATGAAAAGAGCGATTCAGACACATGTGTCTTGATAACCTTTTCTTTTCCACAGGCGTCTGATTTTCTACTGCCCACATGACCAGACAGGCGAACCCAACACAGCAGTGAGGTTTCAGTCCAGCACTTACTTGTCGTAGGAATCCATCGCTATGACCCACTTGCACAGACCCTCAGCAGCCGTTGAAGCATTCCGAATCTTCTCTGGAACAAAGTCTGGGTTGGGAATGTAACTTTTCCTTATGATATTCATATACGCCGGAGGGATATTATCCTTGTCGTATTCATGAAGCGACTGCAGGAACCTTATGTCACCAAGAAGTCTCTTAGCGGGGCCCCAGAAATCCTCAATTTTCTTCCCCGAGCCTGTTGGGTCGGGGATTTTATCGGCTTTGATGCCCTTCAATATGCAGATCGCCTCCATGACAAGCTTGACGCCCGCAGGGGGGCTCTTCATGGACTTCACCACAGTGATATCCTGCAAAAGCAGCATTTCCATTATCCATAGAAATAAATGTGCACGCGTGTCTTCATTATAATCACAGCAATAAATTCAGACTTTCAAACTAAGCCTTAAGGTACACAGAAACCTATTTTCTGTGTTGGGTAGAAACGGCGGCAATGGCAGAACCATGGCAAAGATTTTGACACAGGTTCATTGGGGGGAAATTATAGGAGAGAGTGGTAGAAAGCTCTGGAAAGAGCTGCCATGATGGGGATTGGGGATGAGACTGGGAAGGGTTGAGAGAGGGGTGGATACGATCAAATACAGTGTATGGAATTCCTTTTTTTAAAAATATTTATTTATTTATTGTGTATACAGTGTTCAGCCTTCTTGTATGTCTACAGGCCAGAAGAGGGCACCAGACCTCATTTCAGATGGATGTGAGCCACCATGTGGTTGCTGGGAATTGAACTCAGGACCTTTGGAAGAGCAGGCAATGCTCTTAACCTCTGAGCCATCTCTCCAGCCCCCAGTGTATGGAATTCGTAAAGAACTAATAAAAAATAAAAACAGTAATAATAAATTTCTAAAACAAAGCAGTGGTGGTGTAGTAGTTGTGACGCTGGCAGCTTCATTCCCCTTCAAAAGTGCCTTCGTCATGAGAATGCATTTCTCATTCAGAGAACTAGGAAATCCCCTTGCCAATTTAAAAGGCTTCCTTAAACTGGATGTTAATTTGAGGGGAACTCAACCGTGGTCCCCGGGGGCAAATCCTCGCCATCCGCACACCTCTCACCTGCGCGGTCAGGGTGTCGAGGGCGGCCAGCGCCGACTCCAGGATGGGCAGGGCCCCGGCCAGGTCGGCGTCACACTCGTCCTTGATGGCTTTGGCGGCCATGGCTTGGTCGTTGGCGACTATTTCGTCGGCTTTCACTATCTTCTCGGTCTTGGCGACCTCCATGGACTCCCTCTCGATGATGACCATCATGTCGTCCACCTCTCGGCTGGCCACCTTCAGCTGAGGGTGCAGGGCCTCCAGCTCGCACTGCATGGTGGCCACCTGCGAGGCGGCTGAGTCCAGTTTATCCAAGCCCACTTCGTATCGCTTCTTCATTTTCATCACCTCACTGGAAGCAAAGGGACGAGAGGAGGTGAGACTCGGGGGACCTGCTTACCGTGTCAGGGGAGGTCTTGAGTGCGCTTGAGTTTGGTCTAAATGTCTTTCACAGGTGTCAGCTGATTGTGAAGAAACCATGAACACATCAAGGCTGGCTTATGCACAATTACGACCAAACACTGTATCTTAATTCTCTCGGTGTTTTCAGTGCCTCCAGGCATATGACAAAAGCTACAGAGAATAAATGAGTTCACTGGTAACAAGGCAAAGGGGCCTCCTATGACAAATTGGACACTCCCCCTGTAACACTGGCCAGTCGCCTTGTCACCTTGGTGAATTACTTTCAACAATTCTATAGGCTGTTTTTTTTTTTTTTTTTAATAATCACTTACTTCAAAAAGACTTCAGTGCCCCCCATACATCATTTTGAATATTGCCAGAGATGAAAATGTACTTAAAATAGATTACATTTTCCCAGTAGTTGGAAAGTTGAAGCTATCCAGTCAGGGCTGTATTAGCCTAGGGTATACAGCGAGACCTGTGTTTAAAATGTATTTGAATTTAAAGATGTATTACATCTTGAAATAGTAATTTTTTATTAAGACAAAAGGGACAATTGAGACTGATATTAAAACTCAACATTTTTGTGCAAAGTGGCTTTTAAAAGGGATATAATAAATGAATAATTTAAGTCCTTTAGAATTTACTATTTTAATATTCTTTAAAATACTTACCCGTGTCCATATATGTTCTCCACTGAGAAAACTCTCCTTATCTGCAATAATTCCTCTTAAAATATGACATATTTCAAAAATTCTCAAGAAAATAGCTAGAGTAGGAAGAGAGCTTGAGGGAGATAAAGTAACCCAAAAAGGGAAGACCAAAAACAACCATGGGGAAGGCTGTCACAGAGAAGACGATAAACTCAGAAATTCACGTTTTTATCATGTGTTGAATTCCTTCTGCGAAAGCAAAACAGTTGACAAAAGTGTGGGGCAGAGAAGCCAGATTCCCTGCGGTCCTGTGCTGTGTGTGAAGTAGGCTCCACCAGCGCCTGGGAGCAAGCCCTAGGAAGGTTTGCGCCTGTCAGCGCGGGGCAGTAACAATACTCATCCCAGAAGACTCTGCCAGCTTTAAGTGCCGACTTTTTGGCAGGCGCCATGATGTCTTGTTTCTGGGTTCTAACTGGATATCGAGAGACCTGGAGTTTAATCTGCTCAAGATGCACAAACGCAAGGTAAGAATTCCAGCAAAAGTTAAAAGGGAACATACAAATTTTCATTTGCAAAAACATTTGACAGGGAAGCTCTCACCCCACACCAAAGTTAGCCTTCTTCCTACAGCACGTGGAGACGGTTCCAGAAAACCACAGCTGGACCCAACACAAAGATCAGAAGACGGGAGAGAGCCCGACTGCACCGGACAGATCCATCGGTGGCACCGCTCCTGCTGTGGCCCAGGGAATGTCAGAGAAAAGGCGACACAGAGAGCCCGGATGCCCGGAAGCCTTCTGCGTAACTCCATAAACCAAGACCCGAACAACAGCAGAACCCATACCCCTGCTAACGCGGAAGGGGAAAATCTCACAGGCTCCCGCCCAACACAGAGAAGTACAGGCAACTGGGGGCTGCTGAGAGAGCGAGAATCTGCCTCTCCCAGACATGAGCTCCCTCGCTGGCTGTCTAATACGAAGTGGTCAGACCTGAAATCACACACAAATAGCAAAAATGGACTCACCAGATTGTATGGATATATTAGGTTGTGTGTGTGTGTGTGTGTGTGTGTGTGTGTAAATAATTTAAAAAGGATATCAACTTGAGGAGGCATGGGAGGCATTAGGAGAAGGAAAGAACGGGAAGGGAGAAATGATATAGTTATATTTTAATTAATTGGCAAGAAATTATGAAGGGGAAAATGTAAAAGATAAAAAAGTGAAAGAGCAACACAATTATCTGAAATGCCCTCCGCCATGGCTTTTTAACCTTCCTGTACGTTTATATATTGCTAGGTTAGCCTTGTTTTCAGTTAGGACAACCTTAGCACTGCGAGTCTACAAATAAGAGCCTTGTTTATGGCTGATCTCCAAAATTTAATCTCTGAGAACTTATGGTCCTCCAGCATAGGTAAATGGAAAAGAACAAGCAAGATCCCATTCTTAGGTAAAGAATCTGGAGAGCCAAATAAGTGAAGTCCTGTCAAGTCATATAGCAGCTTTGGGTGGGAACTGTAGATTAGACAGAAGGAAACATGACAAATGGTAAGACTGTATGGTGTGGACCACAGGGACCTGGACGACCTGGGATAATGTAGCAACAGACACTCTAAGTGGGGGATGAGGAATGTCCTGAAGTTATCTGGGTACCATCTTGGTCAATATGAGAAACAACACTTCCAAATGCTTGTGCTCTTGAACGAGCCACTGGGAGACATTGAGTTTAATTATGGAAAGACATACTAATATTTCATGTTAAGGAATCTGCTTTAAGTATTTTTTAATATGTAAAAGAATTTGCTCTATTTGGTTAATAGTCCTGAAATCTACTATAAATATAATATAATTGAGCTGTAGACTATGATCTCTGTTTTAGGTTTAAAAAAAAATCTCCAAGCCGGGCAGTGGTGGCTCACGCCTTTAATCCCAGCACTCGGGAGGCAGAGGCAGGCCGATCTCTGTGAGTTCGAGGCCAGCCTGGTCTACAAGAGCTAGTTCCAGGATGGGCACCAAAGCTACAGAGAAACCCTGTCTCGAAAAACCAAAAAAAAAAAAAAATCTCCAGAATTTTATAATGTATAGTTTATGGCTCGTAATATGGATGTTAGATTCACCAGATTCATTTAAGTAACTAAATTTGATTTGTTAAATCCAGGATAAAAATACATCAAGGGTGAAAATGCAAAGTCAGCCATTACCAGGCCCCCTGCTGCAGGGGATGCTACTTTGCCTCTCAATGAAGTCTTGCTTGTGTTCCCACCACAAAAATAATAAATACGACACAAAATTCAGAGAGCATTTGAGACTAAAGACTTCCTTCAGGGGTATCGCCACAGTTTTCTCAACTTCCGAGGTGAATGTTAATAAGTTTTACATTTTCAAATGTGCAAGCCCAGTACTCATTTCAGAAGCAAACAAAGTCTAGGACCAGCTTTTCCAAGAACTCCTGTCGACACTCACTGTAGGGAGGATAGGTCACTAAAATTTTAGAAACTTTTTTAACTTTCAACCTTGTTGTTAATAAATTTTAGATTTTAGAATGTGCATTTCAAGTATTTTTATAAGCAAAGGAAATTTATGCTGTCTCTGAAAACTTAGAAATGTCTGAAAACTTAGTTTGAGACTGGCTATGGCATATGCCTCTTGCATGCAATATTGACATTTTCAAATAGAAGCTTAGTAGAGAGGAAAAGCTGTCTATATAAATAAAGTCTGTCTCCGGGATTGTGGTTGCATAGACTCCAACAAGAAGACTTATAAATCATCTTATCCCTAATAAAAGGGAAAAAATTCACTCGCTAATGGTTCTTACTCAACTATTGGATAATTTGTTCTTATTGCATATAATTTTGTATTAGGCTTAGAATTCTCTTATTTACACAAAAGGGGGTGCTGTAGGAGTTCCCACCACCAGTAGCCTCTCAGTTACCCACCCTCTTGGGCATGGCGTCTTATACTATATACGCCAAAGTAAAGCGCGCATTTAGCTTCTTTTCCGGCTGCGAGATTCGGTTGCTGTTCTCTGTTCCAGCAGAGGATTCTGATATGTGTGTCTACCCCTAAATACATAACCCTCCATTATTCTCAGTTCTGAGCTAGTGTGGGATTTCTTTTAAGTGTCTTTCTTCACTCAACACTATCATCAAAGAATCCTCGGGATTTACCCCTGCCCTATAGGGCACACCTGCATTCTTCCACATGTGGGGGGCATTCACACGGCCTCGAGGGTGCACCTGTGCATCGCGGCTTTGCAGCCAGTGGTGAGGCTGGGCTGCCATTCCTCAAGAGCCATCCACCTTGGGTAGCTGGCCTCGGAGACTGGCCCGTCTCCATCTTCCATCACTGAGCCTTATAAACGGGTGCCAGCACACCCAGTTTCTGTTTCTCCCCTTGGGTTCTGGGGATTAAAATCCAGACCTTCATACGGCCACCTCGCTAGCCCCGCCTTCACTCCTGCGGTAAACGAAATGATAAGATTTACGGTGTACTAGGCAACGTAATTAAACCTAAAAATGAGACCTGCTTCCTACCCTCAGACTCTAAGGACTGAATCCCAAAGTTTCGACAACAGTATATCTATAAGGAAAGTGTGTGATGCCATCATTGCTATGTCGGTTTCATACAAACATGTTTAAACGTTCATAGCGTACTTAATACCAGAATTTTCCATCCTTACTTTCTCTTCTTTTCTAGCAAGAGTTTGAAGGTGGAGATGAGCTCCAGATAGGAGGTGGGAGTCACGTAGTTGTATCTCTGCAGCTCATTATGGAACGACGTGGATAGGTTGATGGTGGACGTATGGAAGCTCTTGCACATCTCGATACAGCCCTCTCGGATCTCCTCCGACATCTCGATTTCTTCTAGGAACCGTGACGCCACTGCTTCCAATGCGTCTTCTGGCCACGACTGAATTTAAAATGAATATGTCAGCAGTTGAGCAAGGTCACTAGTACCCTGTCATGGCTGCAGCCCTTTGTGTGTCATGGACTAGAGACAGAGAGGACTCGTTTAAGCCTTGGAGTGGGAAAGACTCCATAGAGAGCTTTCTTCCTGCCCCTGGCTGCTTAGGCAGAGAGGTGGTAGCCAGTGCAGGTAGCGACCCTGTCCAGTGTGCTCGGGCATTAGATAAATTGTTATGGAGTGTCGACGGGATAAAGAAAGAGGAGGATCTGAACTCAGTGTGTACTTTTCTCTGCAGGACATGTATTCCTTCATTTAATCCTCCCACGGTTATTATACTTTCCCCTCAACAGCAGAATCACACAAATGACCACCTCCATGATGTCCCTCAGATAGCTCAACGACAGTGCCAAGTCAACAAGCCTGACCCGCCACGGTTCCTCCCTCCCCAGCCGAGCTGGATTCTTCTTCAACTCGGTAGACATCACCATCAGTCACCAACACGCCAGAGTCAAGGCGCAGGACTTCCTTCATCTGCTCCTCCTCCTCGACCTCCTAAAATAACCTCTAAACTGTTTTCCTTCTTTCTACACCACCACTGCCCGACCTCAAGTTTCTGCTATCGCCAGCCGGTGTGTGCCAGCGTGACTGTCCCTGTCTTCACTCCCGGGAAAGACAAAAAAATAACTTTTCAAACTGCAAAGGCGCACCCCTGGCACACTTCCCAGTCCAACCCTGGAAGTCTGCCCAGTGCACACGTGGTAAGATCCAAACCAACTTGCAGATCTTTGTCTGAACCTTTCTGACCTCAACCGGGCCCCTTCCCTCGGCTCCTTCACCCTAACTGCTCTGTCGTCCCCCAGCCCCATTTTCTAGTTCATATATAGCTCTGCCAGGGTCTTGGTTGGGGTCAGTTTTTCTTTTCTCTTAAAGGTTTTCTATAGAAAGCCTTTGCTCCTTATATGCACAGTTGTTATGGTGTTATCTGGTAAAAGCAAGAAAGGAGCCAGCAAAGGACACGTGCCTGGAATAAAAGGCACGACAATGAAGGTCTGGGTAACTTTCCGACATCACGAATGCTTGGGTTAGATCTGCATACAGGACCTCAGCCACATGTGTGCCGTGCCTTCAGTCTGCTCTGTGACTGAAGCGTAAACCAGGGGGATCTGAGTTTTCGTCCATTCTGCTGCTTTTTCTCCGTCCCTGCCATAGCCTCTGTCCCCGTGTCTTCAGCTTCTCGCTTTCTGAGACAGAACTTTCCTACAAAACTCCCCAGTGGTGTTTTCCCTTCTGATTTTTGTTGGCTTCTGTAAACGGCGCAGAGGGTGGAGTGGGCCAGAAGGTGGGTCTGTAGCTCAGTTCTGCAAGTCTTTTCCCACCATGCCCTCTTGGCTCCCTTAACCCTACCCGCGCTTCTACGGCCAGTCCCGCGCTTTTATGGCCAGTCCCGCGCTTTTATGGCCAGTCCCGCGCTTCTATGGCCAGTCCCGCGCTTCTATGGCCAGTCCCTTCCCAAACTCTTCTCAGCTATGCCGTTTCCTATCGGGACCCTGATACAAGGACAGGTTAATTCTAATGCTTTCTGTAATGCATTTAGATTAATGAATGTAATCTTGTAATGATGTATGTTGCTATAACTGCATAGGACACATTATGATAAAATTAAAGACTCGCTATCCTATACTTTGGGGTGGAGTGGAAAAATATTTCATGGTGATGGGGATTCAACATTTCTAGGTTTCTAGCCAAATTTCACGTGGACATACATACCTGGAACCAGTCGATGGTACAACAGTTAACCAGGGCGGGGAACTTCCTAAGACGGATCCGAAAGGCATCTCCGATGGGGCTCATGGCCAGGACCACGTGCAGCTGGTTGCGGCAGCGGTCGATGAACATGTTGAAAAGCGCAATGGGGCTCCCATCCGTCTGCTTGGTTTTATCCCGCTGGCGATCCAGGTGGCGCATCTTTTCGCAGATCTCTTGCTTCTCGTCCAGAGCAAAGAGGTTTGGAACCTCCCCGGCATTTAGCAGGTTGTTAATGTCTTCCAGGAACGACTCCCTTTTAATCTGCATGTCCGTGAACAGGAAGACGCCATGCATGTCGCCTTCCGCGCACTTCCGTAAGATCACTTTTAGATCTTCGCGCCACTCGTTGCTCCCGTAGCCCTTGGAGATCTCCACCTGGAAGACTGAAAAGTCGGCCATGTGGGCCGCCAGCCGGGTCACTGACTGCCTTCCGCTCCCGCCAACGCCCACTAGGAGGGCGTGGCTCCTCGGCTGCTTCAGGATCCGAGAGATCCTACTGATGTGTTCGATGGCAAACCGGAACAAGACCAGGTTCATGGGTTTTTTGCTCATATTGTTGTATTCTTCCAGGTGGCTTTCTACGATCATCCGAAGTAAGTCCACGTCTGCGATTTCCCTGTAGCAGGTATCCTCCCTCTTCGGGTCGTGAAAATCACAAAACATTAAACTTCTTAAGTCATCTTCTTCCACAATGCCATCATAATCGAAATCCAAGCTGCTAAAGAGTTCATGAAAATCTTCCTGCATGTAGTTTTTCAGAACTTCTTGTATGTAGTTAATGAGCCAGCTTCTGTCAGCATTATCCAGAAGGCGATCATAATACACTCTGAGGACCTGCATCATTTTAAAAGTGGCTTTAAGAATCATATTTTTTAAGTCTGCTTATTTATTCTGTGTAAATTATAAAACACCAAGTAGATCGTATAAAATACTGTCATGAAATAGCCACAAGTTTTATCCAAAGCATACATAAAGACTATGTCCTAATAAAGGTTAAATATTAATTTTAATTGTGTCTACTTGATACAATAGTTACCCTCGGTGGCACTAAATGAAAAGTAATTTGTACCCAGCCATGGTGTCTGTGCAGCACATGAGTGAGCAGCACGGTATGACAACCCTAAGGGTGCAGCTGTGGCGTGCTTAGCTTGGTGACCACCAATAGCTGCCCTCGAGACCTAGTCAACTGGAGGAAAACCATGCCTGGTACTGGAAACCTAGCCAACTCCTCAGTGTGATGAGGTCGTGGTTATTGCAGGAGAATCTACGACCACTGATTTCCTGAACCAGCAATCGATAAACATGTGTCCTTATTCTCAAGGCGACATAATCTTCACTCCCTCATCAAGGAGACTTGTCTTTGCGACAGATGCGCACCACTACAGAAAACCACAACCAATAAAAATGCCCAATTGTGGAGCCCAGTCCCAGGTGAGTCCTTCTGCAAACATCCCCACACCTGAGGCTCTGAGAACATCTTGGAAGAGGGTGGAGGGGTCTAAGAACCAGAGGACCAGAGGATCAGGGAGTTTGCTGCGAGGTTGTGTTTCCTGGTAATATCAGAAGCGACGTACACAAGGTCCCACCAACACAGCTGCCCAAATATCAGCTACACAAGGATGCCACTAACAGACACGTCAGACTGGACGAGGAACAGCCCACCAGGATGAAACCGTACACAAAGACCTACAGGCAACTGAGGAGAAACGGAGGCGTGAGAGATGGTTGGGGCACGAAAGAACAAACCAAATGGTTCGGTCCCAAACGGTCATCCCGGAAAACATCCACACAAGTAACATCATAAAGACCGAACGGGCTATGTTTAGGAATATGTGTGTGTATATATATATATATATATATATATATATATATATATATATATATATGTTTATATATTATATATAATATGCATGCAATAACTCTATGCATGCAATAATAATTAGTGAAAAAAGAGGCCATGAATTTGAAGAGGACCCGGAAGGGGTCTATGGGAGGGTTTTGGGGGGAAGACAGGGAAAGGAGAAATGTTGTAACTATATCATAATCTCAAAATTAATAAGCAAATAAACTTTAGAAAGCAATTTGCAGAGGCTGATGGGACTGGGTGTCTGCAAAGGAACTGAGACTGTGAGGTGAGTGAGTTCCTCGGCTGACTGCTCAGGCCCAGGTCGCAGGCCCAGGTCACAGAATATGATCACTGGGAGCCAGTGTTTGTCAGCTCCCTTCCCAACACACTGCTTTTTTCCTAAATAGGTAACTTTTTATTGGCAAATTATTTGCTATGTTTTTAAGTACATTTTTTTTTTTTTTAAGAAAATTGTCTTGGAACAGGGGACGGTTGTTTCAGACACGTGGTAGACGTCTAAAACACTTCTGGTGGAATCGATCCCAGAAGCAATATATTAGAATAATCTGATGATACGCATGCGATCTGGAGCCACAATAAATAAGCAAGTTTTCTGTCTTCGACAATTATTCCTTCATGCCGATATTACTGTCCTGCAGTCATAGTTCATTTTGGACCGAATTCCACATCCCAACGCTTGAGACTGGGCCTTGAAGGAGACAGTTATTGCTAAGTGTTATCAGAAGGGCCCTGATGGGACAGGACAGGAGATCTCTCTTCAGGAAGGGGGGCTTTGCTAGCGTGCCCTCTCGCGTGCCTGCCCCGCCCCTTTCTCTCTCTAACTCACTCAGAGGGCCTTCTTTGGAAAATTAGCATCCCAAGTGCTGGGTTTTAGTCTGGTGAGCTCAGCTGCAATGCTTTCTGGGGTGTTGTGGGCCCTTCACACTCCTCAAAGTGAGGCTAACAAGCACTGTCCCTGTCCTCCATATTGTCTTCTCACTTTTTAGGTAGTCTCCTTCACAGCGTGAGGAAATTTAATTTTGGGAAAAACTCAACTCCTCCTTCTCTTTTTCTCCTGGGGGTGTTGTTTTCTTTGTTTTTCTAGAATACCAATATTTAACAGGGATACTAGGTAATATGCTCGCTAAAGTTCGGACACCGTAGAGAAGCCGAGGGGAATGAGAGGAAGTCAGTTTCCTCCAAAACCGTGTTATGAAATTAGATCAGGTCCTTTCCAGCAGTACCTTGGAAGGAAAAGGGCACCCACCGTAGTCTTCAACATATATTAAGCCCTGAAGGAAACTGTCTTGAGTCAACAGAAATAAAGCACAAATTAGACTCTTGAATTCAATACTTCACAGTTTTTGAAATGCTGAGAACAATGTGTCAAATATTGTTCTCGGCACCTGAAGAAATCTTCCTGGTGGAGTCGGTGTGCTGAGGGAGATGGACATTAAGAAGCATAACAAACAAGTTTCCTGCCAGGCTGGGAGTTGGCAAGTGTTATATAATGGGGGCGGGGGAAGGGGCAGGCAGGACACAGGACAGGGAAGTCTGAACTGCCAGGGTGGAGGTGGGGTGGCATTAAACGGCTTGGTCAGTGGGGACATCACGGAGACAGGATCTGAGGCAGGGAGGTGGGTAGGTCCAGTAACTCCACATCAGACAGGAAGCCCTATAAACACCCTGAGGGAAAGGGATACAGGGACCCAAACCACTGGGCCCCACTGGACTAAAATGCTGAACTTTCACAGAGAAGCATGTATGTGGGAGAATATAAAATAATCATTAAAATTACAAGTTTTTTGTTGTTGTTGTTATGAGCCTTGTTAAATGTTCAAAGAACTATTAGTGATTGCTAACAGCCAATAATCTGATGGAATCCGGAAAAGGCTAACAGCTGGTTGAGTCACACATACACCGGCATCTGTAACCTACTGCGTGGCATGTCCAGTCCCACGCGATAAGGTCGATTATGCCATATCCATTCTGCCTGCCTCCCCCTTTCCATCCTCATTCTCCAGCAGTCACTGAGCAGTTGTTACAGGCTGGGCTCCGGGGAAAGGAACTGATTAGCAAAGGCTGATACAATGACAAAGACAGCAAGCAAACAAAAAATTTAAATGTGCCGGTTGATGCTAAGTGTGATGAAAAAAATAAATAAATCGAAGTAATGATTAGTAAACCTATGGGGCTCGGTGACTTGTGTAATAGGAATATATCTAAGCCTTGACCACAAGCCTTTATATAACGGGAAGAAAATAACGCAAAGAGAAGGATGATAAAGGGGAGAACTCCTGAGACGGGAAATTCTAGATGCCTCCTAGATTAAGATTGGTTCGTGATGAACTGCTGCCTTGTTCTAAATCTTTACTTAATTGCAAAATTTCTGTGCTGAAATCTTCTAAGATGATGATGGTGGTGGTACTGGTGGACAAGGCTCCATAACTAGGTTATGGGGCAGAAAGATGCCCATAAGCAGATTAATGTCACACACAGAAACCGGAGAGCCCCCCACCACTTCCAGCCATGTGCACACAGAGAGAAAGCCCTGTCCTCAAACAAGGAACAGGCTCTCCACAGACACTTCATGCGCCACTGCCCAGATTCGGTACATCGTGGCCTCTCGAACTGTTTGAAATGAAACGCTTGTTGCTGATAAGCTGCTCGGTCTAAAGGTTCTTGGTTAAAGTGTCTCCTCCCCCACAAAGAAGGCATTAAACAGAACAGCTATAACAAGATAACGACGAAAGCTGCCGCATCAGATTTAGGGGGGACACTGGTGCACAATTCACTTTAGAAGCTCTGGTTTATTAGGGGAAAGGAAGAGACGCAAAGCCATGCTCGGGCCTCGAGGTGGAAGAAGCAGCATTAGACAAAAACAAAACAACAGATGAAATCTAAACGAAACGATGTCTCCAAAGGAAGGAGGGGCTCCCCTTTAAAACTGGAGAGCAGCTTCTTGAAGGAGAATAAAAGAAAGAGGGGGAGGCTGGAGAGGGAGGTGGAGCAGAGAGGAGCCTCCTCAGAGAGCGGTTGTCAGAGCACACACACACACACACACACACACACACACACCAGCAGATCTCAGAAAGAGATGAAAATCACAAGTTTATCAGCTTCGGGGACTGGAGGAGACTTGCACAGCACAGTGTTTGTGACACAGAGCAGAGAAAAGTCGGGAACCATCCATGGAGAACGTTCAAGTCTCCCCCCCCCACTGCTTCTTAACTCTCTGTCCCCGGGACAGCTGCAGGGAGGCACGGCCTGACCTCTTCAGGGTATCGGGACTTGGACTTTTCCAAGTGACTGCCGCCATCTGTGAGAGACAGGCCATGTTCTAACAGAAGGCACGAGCTTTCAATACTGCCAGGCTACTCCCTTGGCATGCTCTCTTGCTTCCAGAATAGTTCTGTGGCTCATTTGCTCACTAAAGTTGGAGCCTCTGTCCCCATCCCCAGATGTGAGACACACCCAGCCACAGGCAAGGGTGGTGGGATTGCCGGGTCAGACTTTCCAAAGCACAGCTTTAACCCTGCTGGGGCCATAACTTCCAAGTGCAGGGGAGGGCCGCTCAGATTCAGATTGGCATTTGTAAGGATTTAGGATCTCATATAGTGTATCTAGAGCGCCTGGGGAAACTGGTTTGTATCTTTTAAATCGTACTGACTGTACCATGCAGATTTAGTATAGCAGCATATCCCAACTGCTAGGTTTCTTGGCTACTTTACCAAAGATTCAAACAACTATATTATTCATATATGGAAAATAGGGTGGGGCGAGGTGTTTTCTCTCCACTTCTCTGTAGCCTCAGTGATCATTTAAAATATCAAACTATGATTTTCAATGTGTCACCTTTGGTGATTTCTCTCTTCCCTCCTCCATACAAGTTTGTAGAAGAAAATGAACATGGACAGAAAGAAGGAAGAGGACATCCTCGCCTTATTCCCAAGAGAATGGAGAGACTGCTTCTGTGTGCTCAGACTAGAAATCCCAACACGTTTCGCTGAGTAGTTTTGTTCTCTCTGGGACATGGATGCTTAGAGTTGTCCTATCGCAGAAGACACTTTAACAAGAACTGGGGAGGGTTAAGACGCTGAAAGGCTGAAATTAGCTCCTGCTTCAAGATAGCCTATACGTCAAAATGCAAGATTAGACATTATATACTCGAAAATTTCAGGTATTAAATATCTAAAATTCACCATGGCCATGGTCTACGCAATGTCAAATACCTAAATGAGCCTCGACAACACGCACTACTGAGCACTCCTTTCTACCCACTCACTGGCGCCGAGCTCTTGCTCTCTCATAACCACATTGGATCGATATGGAGTTTTACCTCGTGGACCCACAAGCGTTTAATGGCCTCTTTGTTCTCTGCTGTTTCTGGTCTCGACAGACAAACACCTTGAATGACGCGGGAGAAATCGCGAAGGTTGAACAGGTAGTGAGACTTAGCTGGGGTAGGCAAGAGATTCTTCATGGCGTCCTTGTACAGGGCCATTGTACCGTTCACGATTTGTGTGGTCAGATCCAGAAAATCATCTGGAAACTTATAACTTCGGGGGAAAAAAATTGCCAGAAAAAAGTTAGCAAACACAACAGCATGGCATTAGGATTCAGGTGATTAGCGTAACATTTTCAACTGTGATCAAAGCAATCTGGCTTATAAAATTCCCACTTCTAACTATTCTAGATTTCACTTCTTTTCAAGAAGCGTTCCACTCAGTAATTTGTGGTATGTCCAAAGGAACCCTGTGGATGCGGCAGGATCAGCTAACTTTGTGGATTTCAGCTGTGCACAAAAGCGTAAGAACCAGGCAAACGCCACCACATGCTGAGCCAAATCCTTCCTAGCTGGTACACTCTTCGGTATTCTCAATTGTATACAAATAGGATCCATAAAGAAATATGTGTTTCCAAAAAAAGAGAGAATAAAAACTACCACCAAAAATACCAAAATAAAAAGAATAATAAGAGAGGCAAAATATATGATTATGGTAGAATAAAGTCCAGAGGCAGATTATTCATCGGTTAAGATCGGCTGCATTCAACTCCTGGCTCAGCAAGAAGCCAGGCGTCTGTTCCATCACCCTTGGGTTGGGCAAAAAATAACCATTTCCCAGGAATGAGCTTCAGGGAACCAGGATGGCTGAGAGCCGGGTAACGGATCCCTGATGACCACTCATCTCCTGGGTTAGAACTAAATCCCTACAGCTGGGAAATATTTCCTCAGAGAGTAGGCTCAAGTCTCTATTCTGAAAGGTGGGTGCAGGAACCCCTGTGTGGAATGCAAGGCTCTCCAGGAGGATATCGAGGTTACGGGCGTAAGCCGGACACTTCCTTCCAACCTTAATCGTTCTCGGTTATGGAAACTCAAGAGAAGCGCAAAGCAGACTTGAGTGACCACCTTGTGCTGTGTTCTCACACTAGGGCAGGGGAGGAATGGAGGACAGTGACATCACCTGTCACCTTTCTCTGTCTGGGGAGGCTTTCACAAGAGTATGTAGTAAATATGGCTTGTGGGTGCACTCCTAAGAATTCTATATTTTTAAAAAGAAGCCGAGCAACCCTGAATCACCTACCAGGTCCTTAGGTGCCAGGTCAGGATTCTGGAGAAGATGGTGAACATTGACTTGTCGCTAAACTCATTGATGGTGACGATATTGAAATGTCTCATGTAGCGAGGGGTTATTGGATTGCGGCCACCGCCTAAGGATTAGAAAGCAGAATTACTTGTTTGTTGTTTGTGTGTTGAGACAGGGTTCTTCTGTGTAGCCCTGGCTGTCCTGGAACTAGCTCTTGTAGACCAGGCTGGCCTCGGACTCACAGAGATCCGCCTGCCTCTGCCTCCCGAGTGCTGGGACTGAAAGCGTGCACCACCACCGCCCAGAGCAGGAAAGGATAATTCTTAATATTGCTAGAATAATGCCAAAGTATCTTCTTCACTCCTTGGCAGTTTAACTTGGATAAACAGTTTAACATGATAAAGTCATGTCACACAGAAAGAATTAAAAGTAATTAACTGTTTGGGGAGACACTAATATCAAAACTATTTCCACTCAAACTTGAGGTGACTTTTTTTAACTGAATGACTTGAATGAACTCAGTTTGGTTATTTTATCCTAATCCCTCCCCCACACCTTGATTGACTTCCTGTGAGGCCAATCTACGCGTGCATGCCGCCACTTCGCTGGCTACTTACAATTTTAAGAGTATGGAGAATGTCTTACTTCCATAAATAGTGATCACATTTCCAAACACAAGGCTTCCATAAGGGACGTAGCCTTTAACATTTATGTCACAGAATTGTATCGTATTTAAAGTATATAGGGCTGGGGTCAACGTTTAGGGAACAACACAGGCTTAGCACACCCAAGGCTCTGGGTCCAGCCCTCAGGCCGACAAACAAAAACGCACAGACAGTAACAGTTACTCGACAAAGGGATTTTTCTCTTATACTTGTCGGTAAAGAAGGGCTTTTAAAAGCACATAACAGTTTCAGCATATATTGTGCACATACTCTGAAGCAGTATATTCAGAGTTTTCTCAGTAGGGTGTCAGATTGAAGGTGGAAGGAAGGAGGGAAAGGTCCCCAGCTAGCAGAATCAAGCCGTTGTAGGCGTATCAAGATTAGCTTGGTTCGCCAAATTCTCTCTGAAAAACGTAAAAGGAACAGAAGAGCTCGTCCCTCTGGTTTCTCGCTATTTTAAATTCTTCTTAGCAAACTTTGAATCCAGAGAACGGGTGTGCACTGGTGCGGAAGAACGAGTATCTCTGATGCTTCAAGAACGGCACAGGGGTGGATGTCAGCTGGCCCTGGGGGACTGTGTAGGTTCTCAGAATGTAGGGGTAGGACATGGCGAGTCAACTTCCAGAAAATACGAAAAGGTTTGGAAGCATTGATCAGCCAATGTAGCAACCAGGGCCACCCATTTTATGAAATTAACATTCCCTTAGCTTTCAGTGGAAACAGATTTGAAAATACATTCCCCAAGCACTGAACTCGGGATTGCTCGACTGGGTTTTTCCTTTCTCCAGTCATCTCTTTAGATACAGCTTGGGTGGTCTTCTCTCTTAAGAGCCACAGACTCGGAGCGCATACCTGGAGGGCCCATAGCACACATGATCTGGATGTCCACGAGCTTAATCACCGAGCAGTCCTTGAGGTCATACCAATTCCAGTGGTCCAGCCACTGTCTGAGTAACTCGATGGGGGGCTGAGCCCCGTACACCTCCCGGGCAGGCATATTGACATCGTCTACAAAGACAACCTAAGAGAGAAAAGAGGAGAAACTTTAGAAAAGAGGTGCACTTAAACCCCTGATGGTAGCACATGCCTATAATTCTTGCACTTGGGAGGCAGAGGCAGGAGATCTCTGAGTTTGAGGCCAGCCTGGTCTATATAGTGAGTTCTAGGCCAACCAGGGACACATAGTGAGACATAGTCTCCAAAAGAATAATAAATAAATAAAAGACTAGAAAAGAAAGCATTAGTACTTGACATAGAGCCCAATTATATAAATGATGCCGGGCAGAGTATTAGTCTGTATTCTTAACAGATAAATAAGTATATATCTGAGAAGTGAAGGTTTCTTTTTCAAACAAGAATACAATACTTAGACTTCCATAGAAATAAGGAAACCTTCTCATTACTAATGTTTATATATTGGTGGTTGAAAGCTTATAAATCCATTTAATGCTATTTGTCTCTCAAGATACCCTTTTCCCTGTGAAACACTTTGACTTGTTAAATGGCACAGAGGTGTGGCCATAGGTGAGCGCAGCCTTGAAGTGCAGAAGGCTCAGCTGACAAGGGGGCCCTATGCAAAGAACATAAACAAGTCATTTGGTGGAGAGTGTTCAGAATGAAAATCAAGCATTAAATATGCTAGGTATGTCAGTACAGAAATTACAATCCAATTTTCCATATCAACATTTTGTTTTCAGCTCGTAAGACAACCACTTACAAATACCAAAATGTTCAGCATCACACCAATGCTACCAGTTAGAGGAAGTTCCTAAAACAAACAGGACCTGTTTTAGGAAACTGACCTTGAATTCTCTATGTATCCAAGAAAGACCTTGAATTTCCGGCAACCTCGCCTGATGTGGCATTCTACTCTGTATGCTATGAATATGTTTTATTACTAATGGTTCATAAAGAAGCTGCTTTGGCCTATGGCAGGGCAGAATATAGCAAGGCAGGAAAACTAAACTGAAGGCAGGGAGAAAGAAGGCAGAAATAAACAGATGCCATGTAGCTGCCAAAGGAGAAAGACGTGGGAACCTTACTGGTAGACCAAAACCTCATGGTGATACATAGAAATGGGTTCGTTTAAGATATAAGAGCTAGCTAGAAATTTATGCTCGAGCCATTGGCCAAACGGTGTTGTAACTAATACAGTTTCTGTGTGACTGCTTGGGTCTGGGAGGTCGGGAAATGGACGAGCAGTCTCCGCTTACACTTGCCCCCATCTTCTGAGGGCTGGGGGCACAGGCTTTCGCCACCACGGATTCAGAGCTCTGTGCCTGCTAGCTAAATACTCCCCTAGTTACACTATGGCCCAGCCTGGGAAAATCTTAAGTCAAAATGTTCATTTAAAAGAAAAGAGCCAGTGAGACAGAGAGGTGTCTCAGAGGATCAGGGTGCTCACAGTCAAGCCTAATGTCCCGAGCTCGGTTCCAGAATACATAGAGGAGAGAACCATTGTCTTCTTGTTCCCAGACACTCGCCCCATCTCTCTGTCTCTGTCTCTCTCTGTCTCTGTCTCTCTCTCTCTCACACACACACACACACTAATAAATCATTTTAAAAACATCAACTCTTTAGAACATTAGTTTTCCTTGTTCTGACTGTAGCCGGGACCATGGATGACACCAGTTTTACACCAGTGCTGGAGCAAACAGGAAGGAGACCGAAAGCCATTACCATCCTCTTGCCTAAAGGAGGGCCGAAAACCCCTTTCCGCCGCTTGTCCAGCTTCGACATGATGATGTTCTGCGTCTGAGCCGCTGTCGTCTGCGCCGAGAAGTTAACTATCAGGGGTTTGTAGATGTCCTTATTGAGTTGATTCAGAAGGAAATTCTGCAGGGCAGGAGAGAACAGAGGGAGCCACAGCTGAGGCCTGTTTCAGCATTTCAGAATACACCCTAAGCGCCACTGTGGACAAACGTGAGTTGAACCTGTGAGTCAAAACAATGCGAGGGAGGGAAGGAAGGAAGAGGGAACGCGTTGCCATGCCAACGGGGCACCGCTACCTGCCCAGCTGCCCTGCATGGATGGATTTTCTCTGGTTTTCACAACCACATTCATAGCACAGGGAGCAGCGAGGACTGAGAGGTTAGGCCTCCAGCCTCAGTGAAGGACAGGAATCCAGCCTGCGTTTGTCTCTGAGTAGACGAGGCCTCTATGAGCTGTGCAGTTCTCTTGCTCTTCCAGCCCAGTTACCCTCCTGTAAGTTGAGCTTAAGTGACCTTGGTGTAGTTCAAGCAGTATTCGCTGGAAGGCAAGGGTTAGTGCTGCGCTCCTTCATCAATATGGGTGACAGGGACAGACGGTATGTAGATATCATTTTATGAAAAGCAATGCTTTTGATACCCATTGCCTGGGTTGAATTTGACAAAGGCATAAATGGAAAAAAAGGTGCGTTTTTCTCACAGTCTTCCTCAATAAAAGCAGGACAGCCAGCATATAGCAAAATACATTTCAGAATGATGAAAGGATTCAACAGAAATTCAGGTCAATGAAGAACCAGAAACAAATCCTGTCAACCACTGGAGGAGGGTGGGCGGGCTGGGAGCCTGGGATGGAAGACAGCCGGGCAAAGGCACCTCCCTCCCCTTCCCCGGCTGCGCAGGGCAGCTGGGGCTGGGGCTGCATCTCTCGTGGCAGCTAACACGACCATCACTAGCAGCTGGCTCCATCGAGAATCACACTGGCAAGTTCACCTCGACTACAAAGTCACCATCAGATGGAGAAGAGTCAGAAAAGCAACCCTGGGGGGCTGGAGAGATGGCTCAGTGGTTAAGAGCATTGCCTGCTCTTCTGAAGGTCCTGAGTTCGATTCCCGGCAACCACATGGTGGCTCATAACCATCTGTAATGAGGTCTGGTGCCCTCTTCTGGCCTGCAGACATACACACAGACAGAATATTATATACATAATAAATAAATATTTTAAAAAAAAAGCAACCCTGGTGAGGTCTAGTTACTAACAGTTTCCAGGAGACCTAATTCTATACTAAACAAGTTCTTATTAGAATAGCAAAATGAATGGGGCAGAGATTTAGGGACAGAAAACAACACCATCACCCAACGTAGGCAGCCCACCAGAGACAAAACAGCTAGGATTTTCCTTCTCCCAAAAGGCACATTTTACACGCGTTTTCTAAAATAAAGGACAATTACTTTCAAATTCCCCATAATTTAAATAGCAAAATAGTTGAGTATGTTTTTAAACGAAGCCAACCTTAAAATTGTAATTCTCAGGAGAGCGCGCACGCTTGAGCACATACATACGTTTACATTTCTGCAACACTCACAATGATATAAACACTCTTGCCCGTTCCCGTCGGGCCGACGAATATCGACGGCTTCTGATGAGTGGTCAGCAGGCTCATTAGTGCGGAGTAGCGGATCGTGTCTAGCGTTGGCACAATGATCTCATTAAACTGGACATCCTTGGGAATCGGGGGAGCATCTCCTAATTTCTTTATCCACTGATCCCATCTTCCCAAGCCCTGTTTACAGCAAACAGTCCAAGTTATAAAACAGGCTTTGTACTTCTGTGCCCCTGTAGCAAAGGTCAAGACCAATTAAATTCTGATATCTACACGATTATTTCATTCTTTAAAACAATTATCCTCTCAGGCTGAAAGTTAAATTTTATATATGAATTTGAGGAGAAACTGGGCTTTCATGTAAACTAAACTGAGGCAGCAAAGTTCAGACATTTCAAATGTCCTGAAACCACAGCCACAATCCAGTCGTCAATAGTGGAGTCTCTAATCACATTGATAAATCTGATGAATCAATGGGCAAAAAGTAAAGAATTTTTATTTAATACGGCAACAAGAACAGGCTATAATTTCCATAGAGGTTAACTGTATATCACTTAACACTTATGATTCTTTCAGGCAAGGTTTATTTTATGAAAATGTATAAATGTAATTCTAAGTAATTAATATAACAACTAAGCAGCATTAACTACATTCATAGTGCACTGTGGTCTAGTAAGGTTTCCCAATTTGTGGTTATGGTGAATTAATATTATGCTGCGTCCTTGCATCTGATGAGTTTGTGAATCATATAGCTTGATTCTTATCATAAAGTTTTAAAATTGCGTTTTCTCTGGAAAAATAATGCTGTGTTATCTAGCCTTAGCACAGAATTCTAAATAAACTCCTGGTGATTCAAAATGCATCAGACGCAGGCCCATCCTTCCCTGGCACTGCCAGATGCCCACAGCCGCTCCTCACTGATGGCTGTGCTAGACAACAGCTGTCTCGACCGTTTGGTCTAGTCGACAGCATGGCGCTCTTCTGAAGAGGGTGTGGGTTCACGCTGAGCCCTGTAGCTCATTCACTTTTACGTCTTCTGGTAATGAGTTACACATTTACTGAAGACGCTGCGGAGGGCACCGAGTTTGCATCCCGTCTAAAATTTGTAACTGGTGAGAAAAAGAGTTCCTTTCCGTGATCTTGATAATCTACTCATACATACATCTTTGATGGCATTTGGGAACGGAGGAATTAAGAATCTGCAATCTGGAAGTGGCTGATCATTTAAAGGCTATGATTGCAGAGGGACCACTCACAAGTTCTGAGCCCCAGTTCCCTCCATAGGAAGTGTCTCTCTGGAAGTTCCAGGGTTAGGAACAATTAAAAATGATATTAGCAGATACGTGCAGGGCGGGATGAAGAAGAAGAATTCCTCGTAGAATGAGGTTAACAGTACAGTTCAAGAGTTATAAAAATTAGAAACTCGTAAAAATGTATCTCAAAGAAATAATCAGATATGCAGACCTTCCTTAACTTGTGTCTAAGAAGTTTCACCAAAGCAGTATTTATAAAAGTGAAACACTAAGGTCTGAAAAGCATTCTGCTAGATTAAGGAAGGTCTGGAAGATAACTCTACTGAAGAAACACCAGTGATGTGGAAAGTTTCCTCTCTATTAAATAGAAAAAAAGGATAGAAACTGTCCAGTGATTACCCAGCACGGTCCCTATTCTACTGAGTTTTTATGTGTTTAAATTCTCCATTACTCCTAAAGTTGCTCGACGCACAATGTTTGTGGAGGTTAAAAGACCAACGACCAGAACTCGCCTCCCAGTCCAGTGCGTTGGGGACTGTTTTTAAGAGGAAGCATTTCTCCAGGATTCTGGGCTGGCAGGGTGCTAACACACACACACACTCAGATCTCCTAGGGACAGCCTTGGGTAGCGTGTTCATCGTGCCGGGCTAGGTACCATAACGTGTAATCATACTTAATAGGCAAAATCGGACAATTGGGTATCAGGACGTTTGATCACTGAGGAAAACTAAATTCAAGAAAATTAACTTGTAGCCGGGTGATGGTGGCGCATGCCTTTAATCCCAGCACTCGGGAGGCAGAGGCAGGCGGATCTCTGTGAGTTCGAGACCAGCCTGGTCTACAGAGCTAGTTCCAGGACAGGCTCCAAAGCCACAGAGAAACCCTGTCTCGAAAAACCAAAACCAAAACAAACAAAAAAAAATTAGCTTGTCCAACCAAGACTGTTCAGGAAGAAAGTAATTTCCCTAGGACTAAAACTCAGGGCGTCGGACTGCAAAGCTGGCATGCCTTCCTCTATTTCCCGCTGCTTAATCACGTGAGCAGCGAGGGACTCAGGGACTTGTCCAGAGCCACTACAGGCTACATCTCCACCAAAACTGCCAGGCTGCACTGAGGCATCCTGCCTCTGAACTCACCTCTGGGACAAACTGATAGTCATAAATTGTCCCCTTCTCAGGAAACGGCACTGTTAATGTCTTTGAGGATGTCTGCTCAGTACCGCTCTGTAATTTGAACTTATTCCGCGTTAGGTCTGAAATGGGACCTTCCATTAGCTCTCGGAGGATCTTACTGAATTTCAAACGGTCGTCATCTGTACAAGAAGCACCGACAGACCAGATCAATGAGAACAGAAAAATGCCCTGCAGTGGAGAGATGAGAAGATAAAGGGCAATTAAAGAGACGCTTCCGCCTACCGGTGTGGTGTAAATCAGATCAGCCAGCTTGACGTCTCTGGCAGGAAATACGTGAGCATCTGGGAGAGTAGTAGGTCATCTAAGGATTCTGTGAAAATTAATGTCCCCCAAAATATGTCCTTTAACATCTTTAAAGTAATGCCATACGGAGCAGACATTCAAGTCAAGGCAAATCTTGCAAAGGCAATTTTTTGTTGTTGTTGTTTTGTTTTGTTTTCTCGAGACAGGGTTTCTCTGTAGCTTTGGAGCCTGTCCTGGACCTAGTTTCTGTAGACCAGGCTGGCCTGGAACCCACAGAGATCCGCCTGCCTCTGCCTCCCGAGTGCTGGGATTAAAGGCATGCGCCACCACCGCCCAGCACAAAGGTAATTCTATAAATCACATGTTTCAAACCCGTCCTGGAGCCTAACCTTTCAAGGAGCATTGGGTTAACTTCGAAAGAAGCCCAGACATACTTGCCTTTCAGTTTTGATGTAGATGTGTTGAGTTTAGACAAAACCAATTTCTAATGTTTTGTGTGAAATACTAGCTCAGCCTTAACTGTATGAGCTGGATTTGCTATCCTACAAGCATCCAGTATGAGTGTGCCTGCTTGAACAGCCAAGTCTCCAGCTAAATGCTAAAACGAACAACCACAACCATGCTAAGGAAGGTTGTGCCTTTAATCCCATCCGCATAGCACCCGGCTTATGTGAAAACTATTTCGGAAAACACTTGCCCCGAAAAAAATACAAGGTAACTTAACTTGTTTTTCATAGAATATAAGTTCTAAGAACTACGGATTGGCCAACTTAGAAGTACTGTCATTAGCAGTATATGGGTATTTTTTATCTGAAACTATCTAAGGTCGATACCTACATCACTACTTTTTATGGCTTTCTATTAGTTTTAAATTATATGCAGATGTGTGCCTGTGTGGGACACAAACACAGAGGCCAACAGCGGTCCCTGCAAGCAGCTTTCTTCCAGCTGCCTGAAATGAGTGCTGGGCACCGAACTCTGGTCCTCATGCGAGAGCAGCAAGTGCTCTTAACTGCTGCCCCATCTCTCCGGTCCCCTCTCACTATTTCCAAGTCTGCTTCTCAGTCTTAAGATATCGTTCAATGGTAGACCACTGGCCTAGCATGCATGAGGTCTTCAAGTCGGTCTTCAATATTAAAAAATAAATGAGAATTTCAACCTCAAATATAGTTATATACCTTCATACCTCCCATCTCCCCAAAATATAAACTTGTTCCTGTACAAAAAGGACAAAAGTCAAAGTGGAAAAATAGTAAGTCACAGTTTGGGGAAAAGGCGGAAGTGATGGAGAAGCCTCCTGCGGCTGCCAGGACATGTGGCTTCAACGGCAGACCGTCACGGTAACCTCAATGCACAGCGTATCCCACCAGTGCGGTTGGCTAGCACTACTACCCTAGGGCTCCGCATCTGGGGCTCGGCTCTTCCTCCCTCCTAGGCTTGCACAACTTCCCCGAGTCCAACTTCAGGAGCAAGCCAGTCTCACTGATTAAGAGGCTTTGGAGAAAGCCGGAGATGCGGTTTTCTACTGCACGGCACAGAGAACAATGAGCCGTCTTACCTCAAGCAGGGAGAACGTTTCCCTATCGTTTCTTTCTTTTTGTTTGGTTTCATCAGCAAAGTCGTCCATGAAGCAGTCTATGAGGTTCATTAAGGAGCGGACCAGGTTGGTGTCTGAGGTAGGAGAGAGCTCCTGAGGAATCAGAAGAGAAGCGCCTGTAAACCAAGATGCCAAGGAGCAGCACGCCAGCGGCTCCTGTTGACAGAGCTTCATTAAGCCTATGAGGCACAGAAACGGGGCTCTTGGGATTCCCGTTTATGAGGGGAAACTGAGGTGCATGTTCAGTCCTTGCCTGGAGCGACTGTCACACTTCAGTGATATGTACCCCTTTTACTGCTAAGAGTATGACGTGGACGAGTGACATACAGGCACTGGGGTACCCATGTACCCCAGGAGTTGGCTTTCTTTTCCTACCTTCTAGAGGCCTCTCTATGCCTAGACTAGCTGCTTGGGAGCTGTTGGGGGACTGTCTTACTCTTTCCCATCTTGCCATACAGATGCTAATATTTCAGTGGCACCTGTCACGTCTGACTCTTTGTGAGTACGGAACAGAGCTCAGGTTGTGAGGTTAACAGGGCAGGTGCTTTTAGCCACTGAGCCTTCTCAGCTGCCAGTGCTATGCGCCTTTTGTAAAAGCTCACAAGCAAAAAAAAAAAAAAAAAAAAAAAAATTCTCAAGTTAAAAAAAAATTTATTGGCATGTGTTTCTCTATCCATTATTAATCTTATAAATCAAACTCGACTCCTTGATAGATGTCTGAGTCCGCACAATGTCTGGTGCGCTTTAAATCTGGGGCATGTCATTATTACAATTTATAAACTAATCCAGGGAACACACACTGCTCCTAGAACAGTGTTCTCAGTAGCACCCACCAGCTTCCCTTCCAGCAGCTCTGTTCCAGCCTTCAGAGTTGCACTGCTCGCCCTGTGATGTCATCTCTGAAGACCAGAAGTGGCGGGCTTCCTACTGAGCCACCCAGCCTCATGAAACGTGAAGACACCGGGACTGGCTAACATGGGATTGCAACTGATAGGAGACTCAGACGCAAAGGGCCCCTCCTAGGCAGACGCCTATTACTGCAATAGCCATTCACAACTTCTCTAGAAAGAACAGAAATCGGAGGATGTTGGGATATTTATAGGAAGGTTTGGTTTTGCTGTATGGCCAAGGTACATGCCCACGGCATTTCTTTACTTACATTATCTGAGGGAAAAAGGAACACAAATTCTGTACACAAACACAAACTGCTGTATTCTGCCTGGCAGAGCATGCGTGTTTAGATGGTTTGGAGGATGGTCACTTCCTGTTTGTCTTAGACGCAGGTGCCAGCCAAGGTTCTGAAAGCGCAGGGGACACCCAGTATCTCCTACTCCTCCACCACTGCCCGAGATATTGTATGCTCTTCCTCGCCAGTGCTTGCCACGATGTCCCTATTCCCTTTATCGTCCTTCTACCAAGGATTTGATTGTTTTAGAAAACAAACGCACGCATGCACATGAAAACAAAACCTACAACTGCTCACCAGAAACGAGAGTTAACATCTTTGATATTTGTATTTCACAGGGTTAGGGAAGCCTTTCAGATATGCTAGTTTTTAAGAGAGAATAATTGCACCAATAACACTGGCTCAGATTCTAAGATGTTTCACTTTTTATGTTTTTCGAGAATAACAGTATGAATTCACATCTTTTTATTTTAGTCTGAGCTGAGGTTTTAGCAAGAGTGTTGGCATATGCCTGTAATCATAGCACTTATGAGGCAAAGGCAGAGAGACTGCATGTTACAGGCCAACCTGGGCTCCAGGCCCATGTGAGTCACACAGAAAAGAATTGCAACAAAGAAAACAAAAAAGGGAAAAAAAATCAAAATGGAAAAAAAAAAAGCTCCTGTCAAACCTGTTTAAAAAAAACATTAGCTTTAAAAGACACATCGAAATGAATATATTTAATTCAGGTTTTCCTTTTTTAAAAAAAAAATCTTAAAACTTCCATTTCTCTTACCTTCGTATGCCTTCTAATGAATTCAACAGAAACAGGGACCATTCTGTCAAACAAGCCTTCTATGAACTCCCTCTGAATGACGTTGACTGTCTGCGGCAAAGTGTTGATCCAAGACACCATCAGCGGCCTCCAACCCAGCATGTGGGGTTCCATGTAAATCATGCCACACCGGGAAACCTGGAAGGACACACATCGCTTAGCAACAAAGTCTGCTCACAGGACAGGTAAGGGGCAGTCGTCACTTGAGGTCAATCTAGGGACATCTTCTCAAGGAGATGGGTGAGCATAAACTGGAGGATACCTTCTTAGAGATGGAAGTTGGGGGTCACATGACATACACTTCCAGGCACCTAGTCATGGATTTCTCTTTTGTTGTTGTTGTTACAAAGATCACTAGTTCCTTTGCTAACCTTATCATTAACTTCCTTTGGCCACAGGCAGCACCTTGTCACATGGACTGACTTCAGTGAGCGGCTCTAGGAAGCCTCTTGTTGATTCGTCAGATTCCCCATAATGTAAGAAAACCTAGTGCAGTTATCACTGGAGCAGAATCCCGTGAGGTTGAGCAGGGAGTCCGGCGCACAAGACCTGGCTTCTTGCTGGGCGTTAACATAACTTAGGACACCTACCTCATACAGACCTCATAGGAGCAAAGAACTTTATATAATTTTATGATCTCGGTTTTTGCATACGATCTTGCAAAAAGATCCCGGATAAAAGAAGAAAACAGCTGAATTACTAAATCTGTCAAGGTACGTGAGCAGATACGCCTGTTCTCTCAGGATCACAGATGGCGCCCACGATGGAATGTACAAAGACATCCAATTTAAAGGAAAAGCTGCTGAGTGAAAAGAAACATTTGTGAAAACTGCGTGACCCACAGACAGATGCCGAAGCTGCGAACTTACGGTGGCAGGAGAAGCAACCTCCAGATCCATGGGTTCGAAAATCAGATTCATTTGCGGTGACATCTGGATGATCTCCCCGCTCATCAGACACAGCTTCTTGTTGTCATCCAGCACCGTGTTCATGTTCTCGATCCACACCGCGTCAACCGGCCCGTCAAAAATTAACCACTTCCTGTCTGGAGTCTGAATGCACAGACGAGGGGAAGGGCAAAATGGAACGAAACAAACAGGTCAGTCATGTTATCTCCAAATTTAAAAAGACCAAGAGAGTCAACTTACCACGAAGACATAAAAAGTACCCTTTAAATAAAGCATACACACACATGGGCGTGCATATATGCATACACACATACATATTCACCTCACGCACACACAAGCATAGATGAGAAGCCTACATAGGTGTGGACAAGAAAAACAATAACATCTTACCTTGATTAAATCTTTTCAGTATTTCGGGGACTACATGTATGTAAAATGCTTTCAAAATATTAGAAATGAAAATGCTCCAGACAGGGAAAACAGAAAGCTCATTCAAATTTGCCTGTTCTTCACGTTTTATAGATCGTTCTTATCATGAATTTTACTGAAAGTTCTTTGTAGCGTTAATGACTTCTATGTGCCACGCTCAAATTTTTTCTTCCTTCTATGGAATGAATTCACACACACACACACACACACACACACACACACACACTCCACTCCTAGGCTGAATTGTCTCATAATGCCATGGGGCAATAGTCCTCAACCCTCCTCACGCTGTGAGCTTTTGGTACAGTTCCTCATGTTGTGGTGACCCCAACCATAAAGTTACTTCCATTGCCAATTCAGAACCGTAATTTTCTACTGTTATGAATCATAATGTAAACACCCGTTTTCCTAGAGTCTTAGCTGACCCCTGGGAAAGTCTTCACTGACCCCCAGCTTGAGAACCACTGGTCTAGGATATTAAAATCAATATGACATCCACACAACGCTCAGTATATCAGTAATAATAACCGTTAGTGTTGTATATATATAATATAAAATCACCTTGACAGTCTGACAAATATTTTTTTTTCAAATATTTATTTATTTATTATGCATACAATATTCTGTCTGTGTGTACGTCTGCAGGCCAGAAGAGGGCACCAGACCTCATTACAGATGGTTGTGAGCCACCATGTGGTTGCCGGGAATTGAACTCAGAACCTTTGGAAGAGCAGGCAATGCTCTTAACCACTGAGCCATCTCTCCAGCCCCAGTCTGACAAATATTTAAGAAATATGAAAATACACACGGTATAGAAAATAGCCAACCTTCTGACTCTTATAATTCTATCTGCTTATGTATGCAAGTGATGTTTCCCCTACCTTCAGCTAATCTGAGTGGAAGCTATACTGGAGACAGACTTAAATCCTTACCACATTCTCAGTCAACTCCATAGGCTAGTGGGCTGCCCCGGGGTGGAGCCATCCCTGTCTACAGTGAGGGTGGTGTTTGTGTGCTAAAAACTCTGGAGGGCAGCAAGGAGGAGTATTTCTCTATCCCTAGGCGATCATTCCAGAGAGCCTTCCCTCAGGCTCTTAGCTGCTGGTGCTGGTCACCTGTCACTGTCTCCCACAAGGTCTGACGGGCACTTCCGGGTCAGAGGTGCCCAGGAACACGGGCTCCGTTGTTCTTGTGTGTGCTACCTTTGTTCCTCACAGAAATACCAAAGCATCCAGTAACACGTTCTCAATAACATTTTTTTCAGTCTTTGTATTGTTTTAATTGTTTGGGTTTGGGGGTTTATTTATTTATTTATTTATTTATTACAGATTTCTGTCTCTTCCCCTCCCCCGCCTCCCATATCCCTCCCCCTCCCCCAATCAACTCCCCCTCTCTCATCAGCCTGAAGAGCAGACCCGGTTCCCTGCCCTGTGGGAAGTCCAAGGACCTCCCACCTCCTTCCAGGTCTAGTAAGGTGAACATCCAAACTGCCTAGGCTCCCACAAAGCTAGTATGTGCAGTAGGGTCAAAACCCAGTGCTCAATAAACATCTTAAGATCAAAATAGAAGTCTAGGTGGAAATAACTTGGAGAAAGATCAGACGTGGTCACAAGACACAGCGTAGCCTTTGGAGAAGGCGGGCAAGGCGGGCTCTTACCGAGGACGCTGCGAACGCTCGGAAGCTCACGGCGAGGACCCCGTCGGACCACTCGTGGGACACCAGGTCAAACTGTCCGTACAGCTGGCCCATGGTCACAGACTTAGGGTTCAAAACAGTTATCTGGACCTTGTTTTCTTCCATAAGTCCCTTGGGGAAAGAGGAAAACCAACATTATTTGCATTGAAGGATACGTTCTCTCCTCGTGGAAAACGTGATTGACTGTATCAAGACACCTTAGTGAGCCTACGGAGATGCTGCCAGAAGGAAGGAGTAGACTTAATAGGGTTCCAAAGCAGGGGGTTGCTATGTGAAAAGAGATTGTTTCTATCTTTTTGGCAATGCCAATGAACCACTGAAAAGTCGAGTTTTGGAGGTTGCTGTAACATTGTTTTTAAAATAACAAAATACACAGGGGTAAATTAGTAAACGGTGTTCATTCTTATAAACCAGAAATTACAGAAAAAATATTGACACCTGTTTTTGGTTAAGGCCTACACGCTAAACGATGTAGGCTATCCGGGTTCTTCTTCTATTTTCAGTTTTTTAAAAAAAAATTGCAGAAACCGTTATCAGCGTTCTGAATTCATTGGCATCCCGAGAATAGACTTCAGCTGCATTTGGCCTGTGGGCTGTAATCTGCTGACCCTTGCTACAAAATGTTCTCTGGGAAAAAATAAAGACATGGCATGATAGAGACTTCCCACCGAGCCAAAACCTTAATATTAGCAAATTGCCTGTTTTGGACGGAACCCTGGCTCTGTGGCATTATTATAGGACATGTTGGCACCCTTGGGGCATATAAGCCTTGTTTTTAAATTAAGGGAATTAATTTTTAGAGCAGTCTCAAATTTACAGGAAATTGAATAGAAAGTGCAGGGCTTCCCGAATCTTCCCTCTGCCTCGCTGATGATGCTACTCCCCCCCCCATTGTTATCATCACACGCTAATGACTGTATGGACATGCGCTATGACGAACATATAATTAATGTGTATGTATATTACATCTACACAACTGAGGGTTGACTTAGTGTTTACTCTGTGGGTTTTACCCACGTGCCCATCATTATAGCATCGCACAGAATACTTTCATTTCCTTAAAACCCCCGTGCTGAAGCTACTTAGTCATTTCTTCTCTGCACAGCAGCACAGCAAGCCCAGTTCTTTCCAATCCTGTCCGAGCAATGGACAGACACAAACCAGTACATCAACGAGCAGATGTGGAAAACAGCTCCTTAAATAACAAGACAAAGCTCAGCTCACGCCTTTGCTCTCCTCCCTGCGCCAGGAAGAGCTCCGCGGTGAAATTTCCTCAGTGGAGAAGTATGGGCAACCGTACTCTGAAGACAGAGTCTAGCCCACAGGCCAGTGAGGAGCTCTGGGTCGAGTGTAGGAGCTAAAGAAGCAGGCATCTCGCTCTTGTGGTTTCCAGAGAATGGAAGAACCATTAGGACTTCACAGGAGGCCAGAGGACGTGCTCATACCTGCACGCCCGTCAGCCCTTCAATAGTGCCTGGTTCTGTTAGAGACTTGATTTTTGTGTGTGGCGAAAACCAACTAGATGGCAGAACAATGAAACAGTAGCATGAGCAAAACACAAGCGAGTCAAACGCAGGGAGGTAAGAGAAGAAGGCAGAGTGGGGAGGGAGGAACAAGAGGAAAGTAAAAAGAAGAGAGGAACCGTGAGAACAGAAGCGGAGGTGGAAGAAAGAATTTATGACGCCACATGTGAATCTTCTTGGATTTCCCTCTAAAACAGAAACGGCCGTGGGCTCCCACCCCTGATGGAGAAGCTATTTGTAGTTGATATCTGCTGGCAAAGGGAAAAAGTAAGTGCCCCACGATGCTTGTCACTGGGTATGTGAAACACACCCTCAGGCAAGCTCCTTGCCCAGGAATAGTTGGCCAACACAAAATGAACTCCATATTGTTGTTGTTTTCTTTTGTTTTGTTTCGGTTTTGTTGTTATGTTTTGTGGGTTTGTTTGTTTGATTTTGTTTTGGTATTTTTTTTGTATTACATTTTTTTCTTGTTTTGATTTTCATTTTGGGATTTTTTTTTTTTTTTTTTTTTTTGAGAGAGAGAGAGAGAGAGAGATGATGAAGTTGTGTGCTTAGGAAAATGGGGAGGATTTGGGAGGAGCCAGAGGAGAGAAAACATGATCAAAATATATTGTATAAAAATTGTAAACAAAAAGGTTAAACATCAAGGCCATCAACCTACAGAAATGAAAACTGTGTCTTAAGAATGCAGCTGGAGGGGGCTGGAGAGATGGCTCAGAGGATAAGAGCACTGGCTACTCTTCCAGAGGTCCTGAGTTCAATTCCCAGCAACCACATGGTGGCTCACAACCATCTATAATGAGATCTGGTGCCCTCTTCTGGCCAACAGGGATACATGCAGGCAAAATATTGTATATATAATAAATAAATAAATCTTAAAAAAAAAAGAATGCAGCTGGAGCTATAGGCACACGGGGAGGACACAGAGATGATGTTAAGAAAACGAGACAGAGCAAACCCAACGTAAAAAAGGCGAGTAAATATGTTCTTCCAACAAGTGCGTTGCAAGAGAGACTCCACAGTGAAGATGTCATGATCAGAGGCCCCGTTGGGGCTCCGCACACTGAAGTATGAGATAAGAGTCCTGCAGGGCTCAAGAGGATGGAGGGAAGGAGCGAAGCTGCTCCGGAGTCCCGTTTGTGTAGCATCTCAAAGAGACTGCAGACTCCTCAGCAGCTAAGAGCCTGCTGTTCTCCCAGAGGGTTGGGGTTTGGTGCCCAGTCCCCATGTGTTAGGACTCACAAGCACCAGCAAATCCAACTTGGGGAAATCAGCCGCCCTTTTTTTTCCACCCTTAAGGGTACCAAGCACACAAGCACACACACACACACACACACACACACACACACACATAAATAAATAATAAAATACAACTGGAAAAATGTGAGTAGTCATGCATGTATGTATACTCCATACACACACTTATGCACATGCAATGTAAAACTAATTAAGCAACAAATGAGCTGCCTCTAACTGAAAAAGCAATCCAGGACTGAAGGGCAGGTTTGTGGCCCACTCATCATGTGTTGTTGGACTCACTGCTTGCTTTAGTTCACCCTTCTAATTGTTTAAAATTGTTTAATAAAGTTTTTATTCTTGAGAATTTTATACACATGCGCAATGGAATATGATCATATACACATCCATCTCCTCCTGTCAAATTCTCCCATATCTCCCCTGCAGGCCAGAAGAGGGCGCCAGATCTCACTACAGATGGTTGTGAGCCACCATGTGGTTGCTGGGAATTGAACTCAGGACCTTTGGAAGAGCAGTCTGTGCTCTTAACCATTGAGCCATCTCTCCAGCTGTTCCCTTCTCATGGTATCATCTGTGATTCATTTCCTCTTTGTAGTGATTTTTACACGGCCCCCATGGAAAGTAAATTTCAAAGTAGCCGCGTGTCTGCTCTAGCACAAAGCTAATCGCCGACCAGTGAATGCTTTAACGGCACGAGTACCTTTTCGCAGATGTCACCTAAGGCTCCAGCTAGAACGCGGTAGGCGCTGGTCTTCCCTCCGAACGGTTCTCCAACAATCATGAAGCCGTGGCGCACGATCATCATCTCGTAGATCTGGAGGATCTTCTCGGAGAAGAATTTGGTCATTTGCAGATTCATTTCGGCGCAGTTGTCTTTGATGGCCGCCAGCAGATCATTGTAGTCTGGCTTTGGTAACTTCACCCCAGGAAACAAATCCGAAGTAATTCCCTGATAGTGGGTGGGAATTTTACATTGCATATATTTATGTCCAAAGACATAAGCAGATAGTATCATATTAGTCAACTATAAATCTGCATTTAATATAGATGGGACTGGGGTTACTGAAACAGTTTGAGTCTTTGTCTTCTGGTAGAAAATTTATATCCTGAAGTTTTGTAAAATAATTTAAAAATTGGAAGCCTTAAATGATGTGGTTATTGACCTTATGAACTGCTGTATTGGTGGAAAGAGGCAAACATGTCACCAGAAGAGAACCAGCAGCCTGTGAATTGACCCACTCACACTTGAGCACCAGGTATCCAGGGACCTAAACCAAAGCCAAGTCAGTGAATATAGTATCTTTTGTAGAACTAGATCTTGAAAAGTCGGCTATGATCCAGGCTGCTTACATGTATAAGAGTCAGTTCAGACATAATTTTAGTACATACATGTATTATATGGGGTGTTTGAGTTTACCCAGGGCCTCAGAACAAGACTTCTATGAAAAGTTGTGTTTCCACATGTAGATGGTTAAGACATCACACTAGGTGAGGAAGATGCTATCTGAGAGATAGAAAGGACAGATATGCAAATACTTGGGTACAGTGAAGAAGGCCATGAGACAATGGATTCACATGAGATTAGCATAAAGCCACCACAGACAGGGAACATCCAGAATAGCAGGGAGCTACCAGGGGCTAGGAACAACTGGAAAGAATCCCTAAAAATGTCTGCGGTGGTTTGAAAGAAAAAGGGCCCCAATGCTCCTAAGGAGGGGCACTATTAGAAGGTGTGGTCTTGTTGGAGGAAGTGTGTCACTGGTGCTGGGATTGGAGGTTTCAAACACTCAAGCCAGGCCCAGCATCACTCTCTCTTCCTGCTGCCTAAGGATCTGAACGTAAAACTCTCAGCCGTCTCTAGCACCATGTCTGCTTGCATGTTGCCGTGTTTCCTGCCATGACAATCATGGACTAAGCCTCGGAACTGTAAGCCAGCCTCAGTTAAATGCTTTCTTTATGAGATTTGCTGTGGCCACGGTGTCTCTTCACAGCTATAGAACAGGAACTGAGACAATGCCTTTTGGTCTCTACACACCCCTTTCACGCTTCTTGCTTCAGAACTGGAAGGGCGTTGTGTTGCAAATTTGCAAGACATCCCCTTAGCCACCTTAGGAAGCTAACACAGTCACATAAGGTGCATTTGGCAAGATCTGTCATTCCTCATGTAGTGCTTATGAATACAAAAAGCTAATTACAAGGTCTAAGAAACAACCTTTATAAACTTGTAAACCTATTTTATAAACTCCTCAACTTGTGTGAGAAATGACTATTTTTTTGTTTTTTTTTTTGAAATGACTATTTTTTAAAATCTGGGCGTGAAAGTGAACTTTCAGAGGCACTTACTAGTTACACTTTAAAAATTGAGCTGCCAATTTAGTCACTCCTTCATCTAATTCAGTAAATTCCCTTGGAGCAAAGGCAGCTATGCAGAGACTGATGATTGAGAGTGCAGCCTGGCTGGCTAGAATCCCTGCCCTCAGGCACACGCCACACACACAGGCTGTTTGTCCTGTGTGTCTTTACCATACCATGGGGTGATGACACCACTTGCTCCCGATTGCCATTTGGAACAGGAGATATAGATGGGAAGGCTTTTGCTTGTGTATCAGACTGGCCTGTAATTTGCCATGTGACCCACGCTGGCATCACACACATGATACTTGTGCCAGCAGTGCTTGGTCCAGGCTGGGGTCATACTTTAGTGTAGATGTGTGCTTAATGCAATTAAGATCCTGATCTGATCATTTGATCCCTGGTGTGTATACACACACACACTAACACAGTATGTCATGGTAAATGACATAAATGATAAACAATGAATGATAGTAAAATGCAATTGTTGTGGGATAATGCTTGTGTACCCTGTAAAGATTTGTCACTTGGACTGGTTTAATAAAGCACTAATTAGCCAGTGGTTAGGCAGAAAGTATGGGTGGGCAGCAAAACTAGGAGAATTCTGGGAAGAGGAAAGGGCAAGCAAGATGAAAATGCCTCACTGATAAAAGGTACCTAGCCTCATGGCAAGAATTATGGGTTAATTTAAGTTGCAAGAGCTAGTTACTAATAAGCCTGAGCTAATAGGCCAAACAGTTTATAATATAATATAAGCCTCCGTGTGTTTCTTTGGGAATGAATGCCTGTGGGACCAGATGGGACAGAAACTCTGTCTATATGTAATGGTCTCTACATAACGTTACCATTCACATGACCGTGATCAAGTACTATGAGCACATCCCTAGAAGAAGCAGACAACTCGGAAACTTTTGTTATCTAGTGCTTTACAACCAAAACCCAAAAAATAGCCTAGACTCTCCTGTCGGGTAAAGACTAGGCATACCCATCCCTCTGCTCATCTCTGTGAGAGAGCTCTGGAGACATCTGGTGTTGTGTGTAGGTGGGAATGTATCTCATAGGACACGGAGCTGTGTGATGCAGGAAGTTGCCAAGCATCTTCTACTTGAGAGAGTGCTGTCTAAACATTTGTTCCACAGAAACACTGCCAGATGTGAACACAACCCATGACACACACTCCCACCTTCTGGGAGAAAATGCAGCTTTTGTTCCTGCAAGATCTGTTCCATGTTCCAGCACCAAGGGGATTGGGGGAACTTTAGGGGGAACATTTGAAATCTTCCCCTGTTGGTTTGTTCCATTAAGACATGTGTACTGCCAAGTCTAAACACTAAGGAGAGTTCCTTTCAAAGTGATCAAAGTGATGTAACGTGGTTGCTATGGGAGCAACTTGTGGAAGCTTTTTTTTATCTTCCTGTCATGGTTCCTTCAACCTTTACACACAGGGAACTAGCAACTACCATTTAGAAGGAGCCAATGTTCCTATGGACTCTTGCAGACAAAGAAAATGATATAGATTGATTATAGAAATTAACTGTTGTCTAACTTTTCTTAATCAAATATTATTTTATTTATTTATCTATTTACTTATTTATTTTTGGTATTTTGAGATAAGATTTCTTTGTAGCTTTGGAACCCGTCCTGAAACTCACTCTGTAGACCAGGCTGGCCTCGAACTCACAGAGATCCGCCTGCCTCTGCCTCCTGAGTGCTGGGATTAAAGGCGTGCACCCTCCCCCCAACAGTCGACCATCTAATCTTAAAATATAGCAAGCTTTTCAAATTTGTTGCTTATGAAAAATCATCCTGAATATACAATTTCATAAAAGTCCCTGTATTCTTTTAAGGGAATTTAATTCTTATTTTACCAAGTGCTAAGGATGCAGTGATGTGCTAGCCAAACAACTTTGCAACCTAGAGTCTACATTCTCATGGAATTTATGGCAAATATTTCATAACTTTTGTATGTTCGTCATTCTTGTGTAGTAAAGAAGAGCATAAAAATATTACGTGGCTAAAAGTATCAGGAACAACCACCCCAGGTAAACACACTTCAAGTACCAGCAGGGCTGGTCCACATTCCTCTGAACACCCCCCTGCTTTCCTTGACTGATGTTCCTGCAGAGAGCTGTGCAGACTCCGGGCAGGCGCTGACTGCACCCGTGGGAGACCTGGGAGAGTCCCAGCACGCGGGAATATAAGGGCTCTCACCTCAAAGAGCGGCAAGTCGTGGGATAAAAACTTCGGCAGATTGACATCAATAATCGATCTAAGCAGCAAAATCTCTTCGTTTTCATTCGGGTACTTCAGCTAAAAAAAAAAATACAGGAATGAGGATTTCTGTCACGGACACCTTTTCATGTCGGTCTGTATGCAAATGCACCATGACTGTCAACGATCTGAACAAAACCCTGCTCCTGTTTTCACTGGCCCTCCTGTCGCACGAAGGGAGCCAGCACTGACCGCATTCCCATGGTATGGTGATGAAGGATTGGTGACTCAGAATGCAATACCTTGAGAACCTCCTTATTGGTAGAACTTGCTTGTTCAAGACTCACAGTGGGCTGGTTTTGTGAAAATCAGAATGAGGAATGTCATGAGTGGGGTGGCTGAGATGAGTGTCCCGGGGCCTGCTGGCTACCTACCGGCTGCCTGTTATCAAGCTCCGTAGTGGAGGTGGCGAGGGTACGACCCTGCCAACTGAAGAGTCCACGAGAAACTGTAAACTCTGAATGTCTGTGCACACCCAATATTGACTGAAACTGTTGGAACTCCAGACTTGCTCCTCGTGCCTACATTATGATTCACATAATTAGTGCCCCCCAAAATCTAGCCTGAGAATTATTTCTCTGAAACCCAATACTCACTTAACATCTAATTCAGAAGTTCCCCTGTGTCTTTTGTTTCCTAGAATATTCTCTTGTTTTTCACAAAAATTTCTACCAAAAAAAGGAGACACACACAGAGACGGGTAGGGGGAGAACACAAGCCTTTTCTTTATCAAGTGGGTGACCTTAAGTGCCTGACTGGCTGTCAATCCCAGCCTCTGGGCCTCCAGAACTCCCAGAGGTCAAAGTTAGCCTTGCTCATCTGGACTTTGTTGGTGAGCAATGAAGGAGATAGTGAATTCTGAAGTGTCAGAATCCATTTTTATTTATTCGAGAGGCTATTGTTTAGAAGCAAATGCTTAAATTGTCTCTTGGTACAACAGAAAGAAACTTGAAAATATTCAAGCCAAACCACCCCGCAATTCTAAATGAGCTTGTAACAAAGAGTGATAGCATTCATTTTCGGGATTCATTTGCAGCCCCACTTTTATAGCTCAATCGCAGTCAAGATTCCGGCATGGACCTGCACTAGGATAATGCATTATCTCTCCCATTATCTGGCTACAAAGTAATCCTGACAAGCCAGGGCAGTACAAATTGTTGCTTCCGGGCACTTGTGTTTATTGCAACAAACAATAACTTGAAGTTATGTTAGGCTAATATGAAATATTATATCGCCACTATATATCAGAGATCTCGATAGGATTATGAGAGAGGATACAAATGTAAGCCATTGTTTCCAATCATGTGGGATGTATTTTAAAATTTGTATCTTCTACAAATTGTGCACATAAACATTTTGGAAACTCCAAGGTCACATTTTTGGGATTTGTTTTGAACAATAACTTATCTTGGCTTCATAAAGAACTAATACGTAGCTCGATTTCAGGGTTCTACTTTTAGAGAGAAGTCAGCCACGTCCTGAATTATCTGCTGTTTTCATGTATTTACGCACAATTTAAAAATGCAAACATTTTATCACTATTACTATTATATATAATATAGTTATATAGAGAGATCTATATAGAGAACTATTATAAATAGTTCACAGGTGCTCACAATTGGCAATTACATAAGCAACGATGCTTAGGGTTTTACATATAGTTATTAATTTATGCATTATTCCCTATATGTTACATAAATAGAAAACCTTCAAAACATTTCTTGATCGCGAGTGACTATTGTTTGGCTATTACTAACTCCATATATTTGAGCTCAAACACTAAAAATTACCTGTGTGCAGTTTCATAAAACATTATAAAATTTTATTTTCAATGTTATTTACTTAAATTTTTTTTCCAGCTAATTGTGAATCCAACCTAGAACTCTAGTGAAGACACTCAGTTCTAAAACTTATGGCTAGGAATGTAATAAGTCAGGGTTCTCGGTTCTACCTTCAGGTTGCCAGCAGCAGTGAGCACGGACTTCACGGCTCGCATCCCGTAGTCATAGTGGTGTTGAGAGGACAACTGCTCTGAGCACAAGCGGTATGTAGCCACAATTTTTATAGACAGTGGCCGAGCGGTGACAAAGCCACAGGAGTACAGGACAATCTCAGCAATCATGGCGTAGTCAGGGACCATCATTGCCACTGTCCGAAAGAGAGCCTAGGGGACGTAAGAAAGGCCTTTCAGAGGGCATTTAATAAAGTGCTATGGTTCTTAATTGCTTTTCTACAGTAATTTCATACTTGTAATAATGTTTGTTATTTAAAATACATTAACCACCATATTCAGGTCATATAGATGAAGTAATTAAATCTGGTTTCCCATGAAGACATATGTAATACACACGCTACTACCTTTGGATAACCTGCACTTTCTGACTGTCCAGAATCAGTTTTTCTGCCATCTTCATGGAGAGCAGCATTTTATGGGAAGGAGAACACCGGCCGGCTAGGATGCGAGCAGACCAGGTCTCTCCCCCAGGCTGAGACAGAGCTCAGCTGCTGGAGCCTGGCTTCTCGAGGGCTCCAGCTACCTCACAGGCCAGAGGTGTTCAGCTGCCCCAGCCACGAGACTGCGTTAAGGAAAGGAGGTGTTCTGAGACATCCAGAGCCCTGACTCTGAGTGCTGAGCCTGTGCAAACCTGACCAGTGCTTCTGCAAACGCTCAACACACAGCGCAGAGAACACCGCAAAGTCCTGGATGATGACGGTAAAGATCAATAATTCTACAAGTTATAAAGGCCATTTATACTCGTAATTTTAAATACTATTCAACAACTAAATGCCATGTGATGGTAAGAAAATATAAACAGATTTTAGGGAATAAATGTGAATTTTACGTTTAGAACACTAGTGCACTAATATAAACCCATCAGGGCTCACTTTAATAAATTTTAATTAAAGTGTTACTTTCTTGCAAACATATACAGTGTAAAAAACTGTAGCTGAGCAATAACTTTGACTCTAGACCACTATATACCAATAGAAAAAATTACTGAACAACTTTGTTATTCCTATGGCAACCCTTCCAAGTGGTGGGCTCTCAATTACTTTTTTGAATTAATGAGGCAAAGAACTTGCTAACACACCAGTGCTAATATGTCTGCAACACACAGTCGACATCGATGTGAGTACAATCCTCTGTGTTTATATCAGCAGAAATACTTGATGGAGCTGAGGCCCTGCAAGGCCTACTCCATTTCTAGAAGGCACTGTAAGGGGAAGTACAGGCCTTGAGTGTGCATATCAATGTGACAAAAATAAAAACAAACCTACCCTCACGCAATGTGTTGTTTTGTTTGTTTGTTTTTACCATTTCTAAGAACCTGGAAAGACAAATCACAGATATGCTGTTTTTACTGACAGATATGCTGTCCTTGGACAAGCTTGCTGTTGGTTGAGTGTAGTGAAGGGGTTTCCTCAGACGCTGCATGGGAAGCTCATACTATACCCTCTCTGGAAAGCTGTGTACGTGGGACATACGTGCCAAGCTACTGGCTTTCTCATGCCAGCAGATCTGGAATAGGCCCATTTAAGAACTATTCTGAAGCCATCTTGAGAAACGGTTCTTTAGAGTATTTTTAACCTAAAATATAGCTCCTCTGAAGTGGGGAAGTGTTCAAGAAATTACAGGTTTATCCAGATGTAACAAGAGAGCTACAATGGGATTCTTTCCACACAAAATAATGCTTATCAGTTATCAAAATATGTAAGCTATCGTGTATGCAATTTACAAAGGAGACATCCAGAGACATTGAACCTTCTCATTTCTAGCAGATGGTAAAGTGTTTGGGGGTAAGGAAATGGGGATGTGTGGAAATATTCCCTTCGATGAGAGCAGTTGTTACTGAGACCTGCAACTCTCCACACCATCCCCAAGTACAACGAGCAGTTGGGAGGCATTCCTGAATTTGGAGGGATAGAGACTGGTGCCTGACTCATATTTGAGAGAACAAAAGTGGCCTGTGACCATAGGCTCGATGCCCAGAGTTTCCGGAGACAGAGCAGGGCACAATGCACACTGTAAAACAAAGAAGCTGATAGCCCCGCTGATGCAGGCAGACTGAGTTCATCAACTGTGAAGTCTGTGGGGCTGGTCACCAGCAGCCCAGGAGGAAGAGAGACCCAGGAGAGGCATCTCCAAGTGACTATCAGAGGTGGGCTTGTGAGGGTTCTGGACACAGCCCATACCATCTCTGAACTCTGTGTACGATAAGCAGTCCCCTGTTAGCTCAACGTGTCACAGAGAACTAAGCTAAGGAGAACACTCCAGAGAGGCAGCAGTGTGCAGAAAGACACAGGGCATTCGGAGGCTAATGAGATAGATCCCTGTGATAAACAGAGAAATGGCAGTAAATTTGCTTTATTCTGTAGACAAAAAAGAGCTCAGCATTCTTAAAGATTTATTTTTCCGTTTTAATTACATGGATGTGTGTGCCTGCGTCTGAGTCTGTGCATATGTGTTTGTATGGAGCCTCTGGCTGGCCCCTACATTGCCCCCCATTTCTGTCTCTCTGCCAACCCTGCCCACGCAGAGAACAAAGGACAAGCACTCAAGACAAGTTCCACATTCTCGGTGATTACTGAAACTTCCTCTCCTGCTGCTGCCAGCAGCCCAAGTCCCTGCCTAAGCATTCAGCTTTTGACCACACTTGAGCACAAACCCAGCTTGTGGTGGGCACGTCATCACCCCTCACCTACAACCTATAAAACTTTCCTGCCCTGGCTTGGGTGCATGACTTCTCTGGCCTAATTCTCTGAGACCAGTGAGTCTGGGAGTTGTTTTGCACAACATACCTGTTATTATACTTTTTCAGTTTGCCTTGATCTGGCTTACTGTGTCCTCGGAGAAACTTATTATGGGGGAAGGAGGCAGAAAACCTATTAGTAAATGCATGTCCCTCCTGAGCCCAGAAGAAAACACTGGACCTCCTAGAGCTATAGTACACTGCCTACGAGCCACCCAGCGAGAGTCCTGGGAAACAGACTCCGGCCCTCTGCAAGAACAGGATGTGCTCTTAACTCCCGAGCCACCTCTCCAGCTCCCCAGTAGCATTTTGTTCTGGAATTAGATGAGGGCATTTCTTTTGAGGGAAGACGTTGGTAGCACTGTACTGGTAGTATCCGGGTCAGAAGGCACTGGTGCCAAAGGAGCTGCCTTAATAGCACACCCAAAAGAGAAAAGGCTGGGAAGGCTGGGAAGAGGACGTGCCAACAAAACAGCACAAAGTCCACAGAAATCGCGAGGTCAGTCACAGAAGAGGGTTGATGAAGAGGCAGAGGGCTCAAGGGTAGTAGTGAGGACTGGCAAAGATGTTTTCTGGAACCCAGCACTTCCTCCCTCCTTCCCTTTTTTCCTTTCCTTTTAAGGAATTCAAAGCTCATTTCAGACTTGTTAGGAATATTCCTTTCTTTCTTCTTTCTTTCTTTCTTTCTTTCTTTCTCTTTCTTTCTTTCTCTTTCTTTCTTTCTTTCTTTCTCTCTTTCTTTCTTTCGAGACAAGGTCTCAGGTAGTAGCCAAAATGGCTTTTTTTTTTTTTTTTTTTTTTTTTTTTTTTATTTTATTTATTAAAGATTTCTTTCTCTTCCCCCCCGCCCCCCCTTTCCCCTCCCCCAATCAAATCCCCTTTCTGTGAAAGAATCAGGATTACCTGCCCTGTGGGAAGTTCAAGGACCTCCCACCTCTATCCAGTTCTAGTAAGGTGAGCATCCAAATTGCCAAGGCTCCCTCAGTAGGTAGTAGGATCCAAAACCCTTTTTAGGTGGCCTTGGTGAGTTCCTGAAAGAACATCCTCCTTGTCCTCAATATGTGGGGTCCTGTTCCCTGCTTTGTTCTCTTAAAGCTTGGACCTTAGATTAGCTGGGCTCCATTCTGAAATTGGAGCACCAACTAATCTCAAGGTCAAAGTCAAGGCCCTTAATTTTTTTCCCCTCCCTCCCCCCCCCCAAAAAAAAAATAATAACACACCCAGCTAGGAATTTTCCTGTGTTTGCAAACAGGTCTCTATAGCAATGCCAGCCACAAAGGCAGCACAGAGGGAGGAACAGTAGCAGCCACCAAGTCAGGGAGCTGCCAGGGACTTAGCTTAGTGCAACATCCCAGATACCTGAGGGCAAGTATCTGCCTGTAACTTCAACACATGCCACGGGGCAGCCTACACCAGTCATTGGGACATCCAGCCAACCAAGTCGGCCAGCCTCTTATGACCAGTTACTCACAGAATTTTGCCTTCCTGTTTTTAAGACTATGTGTGCCTTCAGGTTGGCCCCACTGAATAAAAGAACGCCCACCAGGGGCTGTGGAACAGAGCTGGGGAGAGAGCTTTCGAGAACAAAAGTTCAAAGAGAAGTCAGGGAGCCCTGCGTAGATAAAGGACTCACCACTCCCTTCCTTTAAAATGGGCAATGTTTACTTATTGGGAAGGTACATGTGCTATAACCTGCATGTGGAGGTCAGAGTTCAGCTTGGGGGAGTCGGTTCTCTCTCTCTCTCTTCTCCTAGAAGGTCCTGCTCTCCGGTTCTTGGCTTGGGACAGGCACCTTTACCCACTAAATAGTCTCTCCAGCCCTCCATTCTCATTTTGAAATCACTCTCTCCTTCACTAAGGCAAAGTGTTAAATTGATATAGCACACGGGGACGGGGGCATAATATAGAAATGCCAAAATATTTGGTGGCAACTGGAGTCATCAGGGGAGCTGTTCCTGCACACAGGAGACCAGCGGAAGGCATACAGGAATTAGTCAGAAAACCTGGTTTGGGGTCGACAAGTATTAATGTACTATTCTCCAACAATCATCGTTCTTTATGCATGATCCATAAACATGCAGTTCACCTGGGAGTTTATGAAAAGGAGAACAAACGCGAGTAGAAAAAAGGGTATTTACTAATAATTGAAAAGTTAACGTTTTTAAAGAGGGAGCTTTGTTCTGTTCAACGAGGACAATGTTTTGCCCCTTATAAAAAACAAACCAACAAAACAAAACAAAGCAGGAACAGGGCTGTGTATTAATAGGATCTGGGGGTGGAAAAGGAGGCAGATGGCTTCACGCTGTGCTGAAGGTGACTGATTCAGCTAAGGGTGTCTTTCCTTAGAGATGAGCCTTAATCAAGAGCAGCCTGCGGGGGTCCTGTCTGTAAGGCAAGAACTGAAAGCCGCCTAAATGTCGTCAGTGTGACCATTCAGCAAACTTAGTTATAGTCTGAGTCACGGTTATAAATACGGGGACATGTTCATCATGCATTTAAATTAAGTTTAAAAAAAACCCCACCACCTATACACAAGTGTTGGATTTAAACACTTTAAAAATGCATATTACACTGGAAAGATAGAATAAAATAAGAGTTACTGGTATTTTTCTCTCTTTGTTCATTTGCTATAATCAATGCTATTTTAAAACTATAAAAATTTGGTATTCCTCATGTTCTTCATATTTATCTGAATATCTTTACACATTCTCTTCTTTGCATTCATAAATCATGACAAAGAAACAGAAGTCACAGTTACACCCTTCGTACCTTCAGATTGTCCGGCAGCTCTGAGCGCCCGGCGTACCCGGGGTTCATTGTTATAAAGACAGCGCATGTGGGGTCGAGTTTCAGCTCTGTTCCTTCGAACACTAGCAGTTCTGAGCCTGCATTAATCCCTGTGGGCAAGCACAAGGTCAACGGCTTAGCGGGGCCACAGATGCACGCAGGTTGGGGCGCTCACGGCTCCCGCTTTTTGTCTGTCTTGGCATGCTGCACAGATAGCCTAACTCAGTACCTCTTTGGATGGTAAGGATTTGCTGAGCGACCACAGAAAGTACTTCCAAATCAATTCTGTTAAACTCATCAAAGCAAGCCCAGGCTCCACACGATAACAGTCCCTGGGTGGGAAGGAGAATAAAATTTTCAACTTTATCTGATTGAACATCATCACATCGAAATGACGCGTTCCCACTTGATCTTTTCGGGGATTTAATATCCCATCAAGGAAATTGCTTATTCACCGTTATCTTTAAAGACAGCTCATTTTTCACTACTAATTCATTATTCTAGGTGAATGAAGGGTTTGATCAACTGGAAAACTTTCCAATGTATTGCCTTTACTCTGGCTATAACTGAAGGCGTGTAGAGGTATACCTATAATTTCTAGGCCTTCGCTTTTTATTTACAAGTTGACTTTATTTGCTATTTTTAAAGAATGGTTTGTAATAACCCTCTATGCAACATGACTTCCGTTGCCAGAAAGACTGCTTTGTAATACGAATACCCATATAGCCAACATTCAAGACCCAGTTTCCAATCCTAAGAATGGATCGCCTCACAACTACGTGCTGTCTAGTCACAAGAATAACGCTAAAATAAGAATGAGCAATTATGTTTAAACTTAGATTTAAATTTTAAGACATAAAAGTTAAGTATCAACTGAGCACAAATGTTGTGGATTGTATGTGTACGCGTGCGTGTGTGCATGAGCGTGTGGCATCTCACTATGTATCTGGTATGTGCCAAGAGTGACCCTCGGTACTTTAAAGATGCTTTAGATTCAGGGAGACCGAGGCTGTTCCACATGTGATGCTAAGTCGCTTGCATAGAGCCAGAGAGGCACTAATACTGACCCTGGGTTTGCACTGAACATAAACTCCATGCATATCAAAGATCGGTAACTCTTCAGAGAAGAGATTACCAATAAGTAACGATGCAGTATAAAGTTTATTCATCACAAGACACAGGGTCAGAGTCAATTAGTAAATCCTGAAACCAGATATAACACAACCCAGAGGTGAAAGAAATCTTTGGAATTTCACACCACAGCCTTTACACAGTCAGTGGTTCTCAACCTTGTACCTGCCCAATATATTTAAAGATCCCACTTAAAGCAAACTTTATTTGCTTTTTTTTTTAAAGAAGAAGTGGTAACAACCCTATCTGCGACCCGACGTCTGTTGCCAGAGAGACCACTTTGTAGTCAGAGTTCCCAAAGAGCCTAGTAGCACTTGTCCATCTAAGGCCCACTGAGGAACAGTCAGGAAGTGACCACCACAGCAGGGCCCGGAGGGAGGCAAAGCTCATGCTTGGGACTTGCTTAGACTGCTATGACTTCTATGTTTACAAGGCGTAGTTACGCTGCGTCTCTTTATGACCCCTCTCCGGCTCTGATCAGCGACCCACTGTAAAGAGAGGAGGGGCTGACTCAGACCTTAAAGAACTTTCCTAAAGCCAGATAATCCAGCCCATCGGAGCAGTTGAAAACGACGCATTGCTTGGCTACAGCTTTTGCTAAATCCTTGGTTGTTTCTGTCTTTCCGGTGCCAGCTGGACCTTCGGGTGCTCCTCCAAGGTGCAAGTGAAGGGCTCCAAATAAAGTCCTAGGGTAAAAGAAATGGACAGACTCACCAACACATAGAAAACAGAAAGGGTTAAATGGAATCCTAGCTCCACTTCCTCTTTAATAATTCCTTCCCTCCTTCCTGCTAGCCTCAGAAAATTGGACAGTACATTACGTTGTTATTACTTTTACTTCTAAAGTAGATAGATGACAGACAGGTGGATGGATGGATGGATGAGAAGGTGGGTGATGGAGATGGATGGATAGATCAGACAGACAGATAGATGGATTGATAGATAGTCAGACACACGGACGGACACGGACGGACGGACAGATGGACGGACAGACAGACAGACAGACAGACAGACAGACAGACAGATAGATAGATAGATAGATGGATGGACGGATAGATGGATGTGTAAGTGGGTGACGGAGATGGATGTATATATTAGATAGATAGATAGATAGATAGATAGATAGATAGATAGATAGATAGATAGATAGATAGACAGACGAATGGACGGACGGATGGATACATTAGAGAGAGAAATAGATGGGTAGGTGGATAGATAGATAGATGTTGGGAGCAGTGAGACCCCAGGTCCTGAATTTCTTGCAATCCCCTGATCTGAGTGCCTTCAGCTGCTCTGAGCACGAGACCTTCAGGAGTTCCTGATGGCAGGAGAGTGGTTTCTGGTGGGTTTGGCTGGGGCGTGCCTATCTCTATATAATCTGCCCCTGAACACAATAAAGGGGGCATCCTTGGGAAATTCAAGGATGACCCGTGTCGTCTCTCTGTCTGTGTGTGTCTGTGTATTTTAACCTCCAGCCCCCTTTGCCCGAAGCTCGCAAACTGGGTGCCAGGGCACAGAGCGCAGACACGGGGGCATAGTGCACAGCAGATAGATAGATAGATAGATAGATAGATAGATAGATAGATAGATAGATAGACAGATAGATAGATAGATAGACGGACAGATAGAAAATGGATGGGCAGCAGGCAGATAGAATGCATATGCATAAACATGTTTCTATACATGACAAACAGAACAAATGTACTTCTGGAATTCAATCCTGACTTCTGATCAATGTAGAGAATCTAACTGACTCTATGAACACCCAATCTTATTAGAAAACTGTGGAAATATCACATGGAAGAAAATAGTGGTAAAATCCACAGCCATCACTTAAGGAATAAGGGAATTCAGTGATGGAGACATGACAAGTCTGCAGAGGTATGGATTCTTTGGGTGCACACGCATGAACACAATGCACTTTGACAGCACAGATGTGAAGTCGTCAGAACCGAGGAAGAAGCAGGAGTGGGGTGGAGCCTCCTCTCTGTACTGACTATGGAAGCCTGAAAGGCTGCCTTATCTCTAATAAGACCACAGTCTCTCCAGTACCCACTGAGGAGACACGGTCAAGCTGAGACCGGACAAGCTTCCTGGAGGTCTGGGGACCAAGCTTGTATGGCTCCTAAGGAGGGGATGGGCCAGATTTCCACTTCTCAATGCACATGAGACAAAACAAAGAAAAATGATTTTTTTTCCCCTGAACCTGAGAAAACCCTAAAGCCCTCTTTAGTGGTAACTTTGGAACTGTGGCTACGTCTACAACTAACATCATCAAAGCAGCATGGGGAGCAACCCTTACCTAACCGTGCTCACAGTGCAGATTGGAAAGGGGGGGAGGGCTCACAGTGCAAACCGGAAGGGGCGGGCACTGATGAGTAAGACACACAGTGGTAGCAGCAGAGGACCAGGGACCTGTGAGTGGCATTGTCATTACAGACACTGCATACTGTCCTGTTCTCTCTCTCTCTCTCTCTCTCTCTTCTCTCTCTCTCTCTCTCTCTCTCTCTCTTCCTTCCCTCTCTCTCTCTCTTCCTTCCCTCTCTCTCTCCCTTCTCTCCCCCAGGCAAAGAGGTCAATTTAAAAGAGACAGCTTGAAATTCTACAGTAAAAATATACCCAATAAACTTTTGTGAACTCAGTAACACGTTAAATATCAGAATAAACATACAGAAATAAAATTACGTGTTAGGAGGTAACTATAAGGAAATTACCCAAAGAGTTAGATCAAATATAATATATAAGATTTACTATAAGAAAAGGTAAAGGCCCCAGGATAAAGAAGGAGACACTGGGGAGGACACAATTTAAATGGCAACAGCCAAGGGCGTTCCAGAATGGAAGACAGACAGACAGACGTGAACAGAGAAGAAATCCCTGGTATCCATAAAAAATTAAGTAACTGCTAGTAACATTACATCAACAATGAAGAGAAACATCTTAAAAAGACCTAGCAGAGGTAAAGAGAACGCTTAGAATAATGTTTAATTTCTGTGGATGTTATTAGAGTAAGTGGATTAAAATCAAAATAAAGGCTCCGGGGACATAAAACATAAGTACGATTATTTTAACGGGTCCAAACCTTGTGCTAATTGTATTAAAGGAATTAAAACTCACCTGCGAAGCAAGGCAGAGTCTTTCCCTTTCTGTGCCATACGTGACACATACCTCGTCATACGTGACAGCCATTCACTGCTTCTCCAGGGGCTCTCCCGCCAACTCTGCTCCCGTCTGGGTAACACGCGCGGGGGCACCTGGGGTTTCCCTCGAGCATCTCACGCTACTGCACCTGTGTTCTAATCCAGCCTCCCCATCGGACGGTAAAACATTGGCGTGACACGCCCCGCGTGTGTGTCTATCTATCCTATGTTCCTCCGAGGTTATTATTACCAGGTCATGAGATGGTGTGTCGTATTGTTTTCTAGTCACATTCATTTTGATATTAAAAAAAGGAAAAAGGCAATATATACTCCATCTTTAGCCAGCTTATAAACTTTGTGTCTTGAGTGAGTAGCTGAAACTCAGGATTTCCCTCACGGTTGCATGGTGGGTGCATGGATATGCCTCAACTCTGACGAGAATCCTATACAGTGACATCCATACCGGCTTCAGCAGGATATGGCATTCCATCCTCAGCAACAGCCACAGGCCACTGTGCAGCTTCCGCCAGTGACCGCGCCTGCCCACGCGCCAGGCCACTGGCACGAAGCAAACGGCGGTACTGCTGCCGTTTTCTTACCTTAAACCTGAACAAATCACCCTACTGCGTGTTCCCATAAACTATACTCCTCACAGACCTATAGGAAGACGCAGATATTAGCACTGTCCTCTACCCGAAAGTCTTTATAATTTGTAATCAAACATGTGAGACATCATAGTGTTCCTCCAAAAGTCTTCACGGTTCTGAGTGTTCTCGAGTCTATTCTAAACTGCGCTTCAACACATTTTATGTCCTGCCTCCTGTAAGCCAGAGGGTGTGGAGGTACTGGAGACGAGGAAAAGCATAGCATATAGCCTTTATCCGTGAAAGGGGCACATAAAGACTATAAAATGTAGCAAGCCCGCCTCAGCCCGTTGTGATGAGCAGAAAGACGGGAAGAAACCGGGTGTGACGGGAAAGTTGCACAGACGAATTAACAACGATTGTGACAGCCTGTGTCAGCTCACGTCAGAGAAGATCTCAGCACGGAGAGAGGGAGTGGCATCAAGTCCCCCTTTTAGCCAGGAGCTCCTGGTGACTGCTAGCAGCAGAGAGCGAGATCTGGTTGTATTTTTGTTTGTTTGTTTGTTTTTAAGGCTGTCACCTCTGGTAAGGCAAACCTGTTCCAGGGGATGTCAACGTACCCAAGAGCATGTGGGCAGCACTAACTGGGCTCCACAGATTGAAAAACTAATTAAGAGTTCGCAACGCTGGGTAGGAATGAAATGGAGCCAGGGTGTGCCTAGGGAGAGATGGGGGAGGAGGATGAAGAGGATAAAAACATAATACATGTTTCCTGCCACCTTCTGAGAGGGACAGTCTGTTAGTCTAAGATAATCTAATACATAAAATGGTCAATCTATGCCTGGGATGAGATGTAAATATTAACTTAACAGTTGGATGTGTGCACTGTGAAGGACTGCAGGGGAAAGGTCCAGTCCTGGTTCTTTAGGACATAGGAGGTTCGAGTCTGGAAACGCACAGTCTGCAAAGCGTGGGACATAGAGACAGAACTCTAGAAACCTCAGTGTTCAGGGGAAGGAAAAAGATCATACTTCAAGTGATCCAAAAAAGATGCCAGAGAGTTTGAGTAAGAAAGGAGGAAAAGGGGAATAGAAAGTGCTAACTAACCACAGCCGTGCCTAAGAACACCCCGGTCCCCAGGAACGAACAGGAGAAACTGGCAGAGTTGAGAGAAGGCTTAAGAGGTGGGGCCAACAGCACAGTGAACATACAGGCTGCAGAAATAATAAAGTACCTCTACTCCGTCATTGGTCCAGGGGCTGGGTGTGGACATTAGTTCCCATCCGTCTCTGGAGGGTGGGGCTTACCTGTAGCAGCGGTCTGTGAGTGGGGTTATGACCAGTCGAGGGGAATTGCCGAGGTATTCATAGCCATATCGCAAACCAGCGTTGATCATCTTTGTTTCTAAATGATTTTCCTGGGGCCAAGCAGATCAAATGGAGTTGGTTAGAAAGAAAGCATGGATTCGCAAGCTCTTCCGATAAGATCAACGACGATGCAGACTTTTTTAGAACTACCGTTCAGGCACGGGTTCCCTCGCTAGAAGGAGCAGACAGCTAGTTTTCTGAATGCCTAACGGAAGTCAGTGGATCCCATGGTTCTCACAGAATATTTTAAAGCATGCCCCCTTTCTCTCCTGTATTATCACTTACTATTTATTCTTCAATATGGACTGCGACCACTGTCATAATTTTATAGCCACATGCTACAGGGATAAGTGCACTGTCTACACTCTGGTAAGGGAGTATCTGGCTTCTCAAACACAGACTACATCACCCAAGCTCCCCACAGATATCGTTGCCCTGAAATGGCTCAGACGGTGCTGGTCCCTAACTGTCTGCTCCTGCCCATACCTCCTAAGATTTACACGGAACCCTGAGAACTGCTGAGCCCCTCCACACCCTCCAGGCCACCGTGACTGCCCCTCCTTCCTTCCCAGCTGTGATCAAGCGGCATCATTCACCCAGACAGCCTGGAAAACCCCTTCCTTACGGACATGCGTGTTACTATAGAATAATACACGTGACCACAAATACAGGTGTACAAATACAGATATTGATGATAATGGGTGCAGTTATTGGCTGCCTTACATATCAGTCTGGAAAAACATATATAGGAAGTCGTTAGCAAAAGGCCTGTCTCACTGATGCAGTTACCCTCCCCACCAAGCGAGCGTGAATTACAAAGCTGTGAGCTGAAACCGCTGCACGGAAACCACTTACTTGCCAGTAATACCTCAGCTGACTTAACCATTCGAAGTCGGTGTCATCACTGATCTTCTTCCGCACGAGGCTTGCGAGGACGTCTCTAGCGTGGACGTCCAATACCACAAGGGCTCCCAGAGTGACCCGGTTCTGCTTGGACAGTTTGCCACGCACCAACGTGACAATGTCATCGATTTGATTGTTACACTTATCCAAGTAGTCCTCAAGGGCCTGAAAAAAAAAATAAAGGTACTATTTCCCAATATGATCAGAATCGGCGTGAACAAAATATTTTGTCAGAGTATTTTATTTATGCATATAAATGTGATATTATCATCATAGATACATACCCATATATATGAGATAACCTCTGCATTTTTTATCGTAATTTCCATGTAATTTAAAATTAATCTATTTTCCCTACTACAAAGCAATTAAGGAAAACAAACAGATTCTGTCAGACACGGTGGGCAAACGGGACTTGTGCAGCCTCTTATTTCTCTACCCCTCTTCTCTTCTCCCTGGTTGTGTTGGCACTGCCAGTCTTTTTTTTTAAATATTTATTTACTTATTATGTATACAGTTTTCTGTCTGTGTGTATGTCTGCAGGCCAGAAGAAGACACCAGACCTTATTACAGATGGTTGTGAGCCACCATGTGGTTTCTGGGAATTGAACTCAGGACCTTTGGAAGAGCAGGCAATGCTCTTAACCACTGAGCCATCTCTCCAGCCCGGCACTGCCAGTCTTAATGCCCCATCTGTACAGGGCATGAAGGAGGGAGAGAGACCCAATCCGAGCCAACCATGGCTTTTCCATGAACTCAGTGAGTCTGTCACTCTGAGCGCCAGAAAACATTCTCCTCTTCACAGAGACTCGCAGAAAGGGGAGAGAGACAGGGAAGAGACACTAGGAAGTGATGAGAAAGAAACTCGGGCCACCCCTTTCTGTCTTTGATCGCTTGAGTTCTCCGAACATTCTTCCATAAGCTTGCTACATGAGGCTTGAAATATCAGCAGCATGATGGTTGGAATATGATTTGCAGGTGTGCCTCGGTGGTTCAAGTGCTGGAGGCTTGATCTCCACTGTGGCAGAGCTGAGCTGGTGGAAGCTGGAAAGAGCCTTGTGGGCTGTGCCCAGGTTGTGAACATTGCCCTGGAAGGGACTGAGCAAGTCCTGTGGAACTGGAGTGATTCCCATGAGAATGGCCTGTATTCTGCTTTGGCTATGAAACGCTCCTTGCTTGTAGGTGATAGCATTGCTGGGAGGCGGTGGGAACCTCAGGAGGACTTACTGGAAGGAAATAGATCAATGGGGTGTGTCCTTAAAATGTACAATGGGCACATTCTGTTCCTCTGTCTGTCTGTCTGTCTCTCTCTCTTTCTCCTCTTCTCCCTCTCTGCTTTTTCCTGAGCCAAATTAAATCTGTCTTCCTCCGCCCTGATTCTCTCAGGCATTTTGTCACAGACGCAGACTGTTCCTTAAAGAGGAGCTTGGCCCCTTGCCAGCCCCTGCTGTTTTTCTCATTCTATGGCTCTCTCTCTGGCTCACTCTCTAGCCGTGGTGCCGGCCACCATGTTGTGCTGTAACCAGAGGGCCCTCATCAGAGGAACCAAAACCAGACAGGGCTGCCTGAATTTTAAACTTGCAGCCTACAGCTGTAATAGAACCAAATCTCATCTCGGTATGAAGTATCTACCTTCTGGTATTTTCTTATAACAACAAAAAGGAACAAAGAAATGATAATGATTATAACAACGACAATAATAATGATAATAAATAATAATAAATAATGCCACGTGGTTTGGTTTATCTTGGGCTAAAGGATGGTCTAAGGAACAGGCTGGCTTTAGAGTTTCTGTTCCAGTAGATGAGAAAATTCAAAACCGAAGGAGGATTTATGATGAAAATAAATGAAAATAATCAAAAGACATGGTGTTTGAAGGAATTATCAATATGCACCAGCAGGCTGGTGGCCATTTTCTCCGCTCTCATAATTTTTTTACTAAATTTTGCATGCTGAGGAGTTTAATTCAGGCCTGTTGTTAAGAGGCAACAATAAAACCCAAAAGCCAGCTTCTGAGGATACGAACAGTTTAGAGAGCCGATCTGGGGACAAGGCACTTCTTCCCTGAAGATCCTTATCACTTGATTACCTTTGCACAAGCTCTTTCTCCAAGCTCTCGAGGCTCCAACGCCATTTCATTTTTATTATTTACATGGATGATTTGCTAGTAATTTGCTTCTTAAGTAATGAGAAATTAACTTCTGTTCCATCCATGTTTAGCCACGTAAGTGCTTAAATTCTTGGATCCCCTTAGTGAATGTGAACATCACTAGATTTAGGAGCTCAGCCGGTAGAGACAGCTTTGAGCCCCATTACACACGGCCATGTCTGTCCTCATGAGTACAGCTCAACATCTCTTAGCCTGCTTATGGCCTTCATGTTCTACCACAACACAGGTCAAAATCCAAGAGTTGGACACATTGGGCGTACATACTAACTACATGCCGATAGGAATTTTTTTGTACCAGAATAATGTATTTTATTGCAATAAAACAATAATGTTAGAATTCAAATTTGGCTCCAAAAAAATGCTAAACTCTAAGCTCTTTAGGAACGGTGTTATACTATTGAGGAGAACTTAATCAACTAAACTGGAAAAATGATAGGATAATGTTTCAACACATTTTATTCCTTGCCAGCATCTTATGGTGATGCTCAAGGCGACGACCACTGTGTTCTCTGGAATTGTTTTTGCCAGGCCTAGATCCTTCTGTCTTTCCACCCCAATAAAGTAACTCAAAATCCCATTCATGACTGCAGTGTCCTGAGCTCTGTAAGAGTGACGCTCTTCGCTATTTTAAAGGCCCTCTAATACCTCCATGGCTCCTTTCACAGACGGCACTTAGTGAGTAGGTGCGCATGAGGTCTGGACGCGGCACTACAGGAAACTGTTGTGCTTTTAGGCTTCAGGGAACTCTAGGTGTTCGTGGTCTTCCGCCACGCCACGCAACCAGCTCATCAGTTTCAAATGCAGGCCACTCCTTTGTTAGGAGACCATTGTCAACGTATAGAATATTAAATGCACGTGGCAGAGACATCCAAGGGACCCCCACATGCTTACTGCTGTCACGGACACTACGCCCTCCCCGGCACTCTGGCACCTGAAAACCCTTGACCTACTTCCACACACTTTCTCCTTCCTGCAGGAAAGCGGGCAGCGCGGAGGGGAGGCGGAGTGATTTACGCATGCGCGCCTCCGACCTTCCTCGTTGGGATCCACTAGCCTAAAGAGGACAAGCAGGGCTCTCAAAGGCCAAACTTGCTTAGTTTGCAACAGTGCCCTAAAGTCATATCAAATTCCTCACCAAAAATAAACAAAAACCTCGCTGCTTTAAACCAAGGATCCGTAACTGCCAGGTTTCAGCTGATCTAGAACTCTCACTTCAAGTACTAAGAGCGTCTTACCGATTAAGGCCTCCCCGTGAGATGGAACCCATACTGCTTGCTGTTAATGAGGCCACAGTCTGTAGCTAGGTAGGTCATGGCCCCGGGGAGAACCACTACTATTATTCTGCTAAGTGGACATAGCGATAAAATGATCCCTAATGATTTATTGCTGGGCCCAGAGATCAGCGCACAGCTCAGTCTTCAGCAGAGAAGCTTCTTGCGGTAGCTGGGAATGAACCAGAGACCACAACTGGGCAACATGCAGAGAATAAGACACTCTAGACTCTAGAGTGTTCAATCCTAAATGGGAGCGCTCTCTCTCTCTCTCTCTCTCTCTCTCTCTCTCTCTCTCTCTCTCTCTCTCTCTCTCTCTCTCTCTCTCTCTCTCTCTCTCTCTCTCTCTCTCACACACACACACACACACACAGAGCTAGGGATCTATGTGGAAGAGGGAGCAGACAAAAATCCCAGCCAAGGGTAAGGGGAGGTGAGCACAAAGCCAGCCCTGCCAGCTGGGAAGCTTTCAACCTTTGATTGCTGCTGGGAGAGGAGGGGTCAGTTCTATTCAGTGGTGTGAATCCTGGTAAGCAGATCACACTCCAGGGCAGGCCTCACAACTGGCAGTAAGTAGTCAAGCAATATAAACTGGATTTGATGGGTTAAAAAGAAAACCTGCCCATTCAAACTTCCAGGAAGCGGAAAGAGCTCTGAAGGGCCTGATACAGACATTATTACGGGATGTTATGTGGCTCGCGAAAGGTGCGTGAAACTTTCGTGGCAGGAAGTGATCTCAAAACTTGAGCACCACATCTCAAATCTTCAAGGACACAGACTAAAATATGCCAAAGAGGGCTTTTTAAACTTTCTCTGACAGTCCCCAGAGCTCAAAGAGAAGCCAAAGCTAATAAAGTAAATTTACAAGGGAAACAGGAAAGTTTCACTCCAGGTTTTCCCTAGCTGAGTCCGTTCCCACCACAAAGCCTGGGATGACGTGGACATTCACAGTATCTGTGATCAATGAAGAGACAGTAAACATTCTTTCATTAAAGAAAGAAAAAAGAGCATCACACTCGGTGCAACGTATAATTTCGATTTTTTAAATTAATAGCAGTCATCCAAATAATGTTAAACCCATATGCTCAAATATACTTGAATATTTGGTATTAAGCAGAATTCAAAATATTCATATATTCAAAATCAGTACATTAAAAATGAAATGGTTAAAGTAAGTGCAGGGATGATTTTTCTATACAGGGCAAGGCTTTACTCAGGACAAAAAAAGAGTTTATTATTCCACACCCTCCCCATATTTCTGAGCTGGGGGACTTCCTTGTAAAGTCATAAAAAACACATAAACAACAAGACTGGGAGTCAAGCCCCCTTGACTCTGACAGGATGCAAATTAACAAATGGTTCAGACAGACACAAATCTTGAATAACAATGTATCTTTTTCTATGTATCTTATTTTTAAAACCTGTAATTTGGATTACAGCAAAAAGTGTATTTTTGAGCAGACTATCTTCATTTTATACATTAGGATGAATATATTCTTGGCATCACAATCATTTTCTAAATTCTAGAAAATGGAAGTAATCAAAGCTTACCTGTTGCCCCCTCGGGATAGCAGTTTGGACTTCTACCGTCCAGAAGGTCTGAGATACGCAGAGAACAGTTTGTCCAGGCCAGTCTCTGACCCAATTAATTCGTTCATTTTTTGTATAGGCAGCAATTGCATCTCCAATCACCTAATTTTTTAAAAAAGGTAAAAATGAACATTCTAAGAACAATCCCCATTGAACTCTTAAACTAAATTGATTCCTACCACAGTTCTTCCTACAGCATCCTCATCCAGATGAAGGACGTATATAAAACCCGTGAGCAAATTAATTCGTTCTCATATACAAGTCGGCAAGTTACATATTATTTTGTCAGGCATTATCAGCTTGTATACACCACATTTCTCAAATTATTATTTGACGACTTTCAGCCGAAGATATCCTAGGTACGTTTGGGCTGGCCAAATTTGTATGATTTTGGTACAAAGTATAAGTTCCAGCAATTGCAAAATAAGAGTTGTCAATGTTTATGCCATATGATCTTTATTCAGATAAACCAGTTTTTCATGCAACCTCACGTGTGTACAAACAGGCAGGCCACACACCCCTCTAACTGCCGCCTGCGTTCTAGACCCTAATCGCACCTTGGGACATAGGTCTGATGCACACGGCTATGGGCATACAGGACAGATGGACAGTTCTTTCATGGACAGGCAAAGACTACAAAGCTGCAAACTCTAACTTACTCCTCTGTTACACATTTTCAGCGGACTGATACATCTACTCTTTCTACAAGTTACCGATAGGAAACACTCTCCTCTGTCATACATACCAACCAAAGAGAGCAACATCCTCTGGGGAGTGACACTGACTTCAGTGTTTAAATTTCAGAAGGGACTGTCAAAATTAGATTTTCCAGAGAAATATCTAACAACTTAAAATTTTCTAGGCTTCAGGTTTTAGTTGGATATTTATAGAACAAAGACAATGCCAAGAGGTAACTGCCAATAGTAACACTTTTTTTTTTTTTGAGACAGTGTTTCTTTGTATAGTCTTGTCTGTCCTAGAACTTGTTCTGTAGACCAGGCTGGCCTTGAACGAAACTACAGGCAGGTCAGATGAAAGCAAACAGCCAATAAATGAAAAAAACAGTGAAGACACCAGGCACTTCAGACACAAGGCCCAGAGGACCCAAGCTGAATCTAACCTGAAAGTCTCCTCTCCAAGGACTAGCCCTCACGGTACCAGATGTTACCATGCAAGCTTCCAAACGAGGGTGGCAAACAACAGTCCTATACCCAGCTAGGAGGCCTGTTAACCACATCAATGACCAGCAAGGCAAAGATATCCCTAAGGGTGCATGCAGTAGTGGCATGTGTACATTGACAGTAACCAACAGCTCTCTAGTTTGACTGAAGGCTCTCTCAACATGAAAGAAATCATTCCTGCTACTAAAAACCTAGCCGGCTACCTGGAGCTAGAGAAGTCACCATCGTAGAGGAGAATCTACGACTGCCACTTTACTAAACCTTCCTTCTTTAAACTGCTGTTATCAAATATTTGGTCATAACAACAAATAACTAATAAATTGCCAATTAGACGTTGAATAGTAATTTATCCTCAGTGTCTGCTGTGGGAACTCCTTCAACCAATAGCCTTTAAGATACTGGCCCACTTTGGGCGTGGTCACATGTACTATATACACAGATGTAAGAGTGACAAGGATTATGTGGTATTTTTTGTGCATCCACTTTTTGTGATCATGGAACATAGCTTTGTTCCTCATATTATATTCTTAAAGAAATTATTTGGTAACAGAGTCAAGAATGAGGCACTTTTAGAAATGATACAGTCTTTATAGACTAGTAATAAAAAGCTAGCTGACAGGATTAATACCATTAAATATCAAAAGTTGACTAAAAAATTAATACCATTATAAAGAATAACATTAATTTGACAGACAAAATGCAATCCATGTCAATGGGTTATAAAACCTTACAAAAGGGTACTGAGAGATCATCTAAAAAGATTCATACTGTTAAAATTGACAATCAAAATCTGTTAAAAGTTATGGTAAGTTAGCAGATAGAGTATCTCTCCAGGAAGGCATCCAAATAATATCCAAGGATAAAAAGATATCATTAATAAAATAAATTAATACCTTAAAATCACGTGTGTAAAATGAGGACCAGTAGTTATTTGACTCAATATAATCATTAAAAATATTCACAGGTCAAGAGATTCAGGATTTACAGAAGACAGTTGTAAGAAAATTTAAATTGATTTTAAAAAGTATCAAAAGTGGTAAACAGGGAGAGGAGGTGCAAGCAAAGGAGTCAAGCATCATCAGCACCTCTGAGTCAGCATCATCAGCACCTCTCAGAGTCAGCATCATCAGCACCTCTCAGAGTCAGAGGTGACTGACCTAGAGCTTTAGCTACTTATCCTGTTATTACCTCTGACAAGCCAGCAAATATTCAATACCCAAATGGATACAAAAAATGTAAATAAAAATCTATAGGTGTAAAAGATATATATAAAAAAATTAAGCAAGCAGTAGTATCTTATGGCATGCATTCACCATTTGTTAGGGAGCTGATAAAAACATGGGCTTCAAGCAAGAAGGCTACTCCACATGATTGGCTTCAGTTAGTCTCAGTGGTCCTTGAAGATGGGCCACAATTATAGTGAAAGTGTTACGGGCAACAGGAAGCTAAACAAGAACAACCAGGAAGGGCTAAAGGATTTGAGGCTTCCCAAAATCAAATTCTTGGCAAGGGCTGTTATGCTGATCCAGAGTCAAACTATTTACAATGAACACATCTTGTCCCTACACCATACAGTGGCCTTAACAAAAAACAAAAAAAACATAAAATTATATAAATCATATATTAACCTTTAATCCCAGCACTCGGGAGGCAGAGGCAGGTGGATCTCTGTGAGTTTGAGGCCAGCCTGGTCTACAAGAGCTAGTGCCAGGACAGTCTCCAAAGCCACAGAGAAACCCTGTCTCGAAAAAACGAAAAAAAAATAAAAAAAATAAATCATATATTAAGGTTAACTAAGGCCCAAGAAAACCTTTTCATGACTTTTTACAAAGATTAACTAAAGCTATACAAATAAAAGTAAGAGATCCAAAAGCTAGACTAATACTTATTAAATTTCTGGCTTTTAAAACTTCCAACTTAAAATGCAAAACAATACTTGGGCCTTTAAAGGTTAGATCAACACCAATGGATAAACAGATCCTACATACAGTAAATATTAAGACTTTGACTAGCTGGGCGGTGGTGGCGCACGCCTTTAATCCCAGCACTCGGGAGGCAGAGGCAGGCGGATCTCTGTGAGTTCGAGGCCAGCCTGGTCTACAAGAGCTAGTTCCAGGACAGGCACCAAAGCTACAAAGAAACCCTGTCTTGAAAACCAAAAAAAAAAAAAAAAAAGAATTTGACTATAATACTGAGGCTTGGGTAAAAACAAACAAACAAACAACTAAACAAACAAAAACCCAATTTCCAAAGGTATAAAGAGATATCAAAATGTCAAATGTTTTAATTGTGGTAGAATAGGACATCTAAAAAGGTATCATAGACAAGGCATTCCTAAAAATAATGTCTCCTCTGGGAATGACAAAAATAAAAGGTCTCAATCTTCTAAATCATGTGAAAGATGTAGCAAAGGCTGACATTGGAGCAATATTATTAATGTAGATCAACAAGAGACACACAAGACAACCCATTACAATTGAAAAACTCCTTGGGGGGGCCTCTCATAGGTCCCCAGGTCAAACGTGATCCAGTCATTCCTGGTCACTGTGGAAGACATGTCTCACCAGGAAAATTAAAAAATCTAGTGCCTACTGTAAAAAAAAAAAACCAGAAAAAAAAACAAAACCATATGTTCTAGATGATAAAATAAACATAAAAATAAATATAACCAATGACTTCCTACCACGAAGTCCACTTATCAATGACATACTCTAGAAGTAACAAATACAGCAAGTCACCTTGTGAATGGACTTAATCATGACCCTCTCTAACTCGACCAGCCACTTCTCCACCTGGCCCCTGGCTTTGGCTGTTGAAATGGTATCCACGAGTTCCACAACTTCTCCCTCGCTGCTCTTCATGTGTGTTATATCCAAAGTTTCTGTGAATTCGACCCTGGCAATACCTTCAAAGCATTTCTTCAGGTGAGGCTGTACTCTGTGGGGGGACAAAAAAAAATCAAACAATTGATCAAAGAAATACAGCTCCTAACATGTCAGGTCTTTCTACACTGATTGTTTGACATTTGAAAATGTGTACAAAAGCCGGGCGCCGGGCGCACACCTTTAATCCCAGCACTCGGGAGGCAGAGACAGGTGGATCTTTGTGAGTTCGAGGCCAGCCTGGTCTACAAGAGCTAGTTCCAGGACAGGCTCCAAAAGCACAGAGAAACCCTGTCTCGAAAAACCAAAAAAAAAAAAAAAAAAAAGAAAGAAAGAAAGAAAGAAAATGTGTACAAAGTAATATGCATATGCTTGCTTTCAATAAAGGGGGTTGAAAGACGTTAGCTACAGGGCTCTAATGGGCATGCAAGCACAGGATGCCAGTCTTACGATCTTTGATGATTTGGACACTCTTGGAGTGGGTTAGTGGTTTAGCGGGCCTGGCGTGCCCACCGTCTTTCTGGCCACTGTGACACAGACCCTCTAACAATGCCCAGCAACACATTTTCATCCTTACATGGGAACAAAGCAGCTGTGAATAAAATTCAGACGGACGTGTGAGCCTACATTGATCTTCGTCATCTAGACTCTGACATTTCTGCTGATGCACAAGATATCCAATAAACAAAAACTGATAAGAACATTTATTCGTTGCCTGCTTTACATCAGATTCTTTCCTAAGGGGGGGAAACGTGGAATTAAAAACAAACATGAAAACAGAAATCCCAGTAAAAACCCTTCACCGCGGTGAAGCGTGTGTCCCACTGCAGGAGGAGAAGCACTAAGGTCCGCCATTCTGGAGTGGGCATAAAAGGCCTCCCTCAGTGGTAAATGTTGGTGTCTCCAGGAGACAGATGAAGAAGGTATATGGACACTTAAGGAATTTTCTAAGCAGAGAGAAGATGCATAAGGAAAGAGGCTGCCCCATTTAGGGAGAATTGCCAGGAAGCTGGCAGAGCCCAGGAGAGGAAGAAAGAACCAACCCTACAGCCGACATTCACTCCCCTCCAGCATTCCCTCAGTAGCAACAACTGTTAGACTGAGGTTTCTATAAAAACAAAAAACAAACAACTGCCACCTAAAAGGCTAGTTATTTGCTAGTTATTAACATCATTCCTATTTGTGTTGTATTTGAGAATCCCCCATCTCTGAGACCATGGCAAGCCACAAAGCACCATGATGCTGGCTTTTATTGATACAGTTTGAATATAGATGAAAAGATCAATGTGGTGAGACAAGAATTTCACTCCAAGGTTCATCCCATTCAGGAATACATACATATTCAGAGACATTATATATATATATATATATTTACTTTGTTTTGTTTTTGTTTGTTGTCGTTTTTGGTTTTTGTTTTTTTTTTTTCGAGACAGGGTTTCTGCGTAGTTTTGGAGCCTACCCTGGAACTAGCTCTTGTAGTCCAGGCTGGCCTCGTACTCACAGAGATCCGCCTGCCTCTGCCTCCCATGCTGGGATAAAGGTGTGTGCCACCACCGCCTGGCATATTTTCAATAACTGATAACTAGCTATAATTGCTAATAATGTTTTGAATATTCTTGTAGAACGTTTATATAAACATAGTTGTCCATAACTATTTGTGGTCTAGCCTACCCCAAAATAATAAATGTGAACGGATGTATGCACTGGGCATCCTGGCCCGGACAACACTCACCTGGTAGGATCTTTAGTCTCGGACAATATCTCGAGGAGCTCATCATTGGACAGGAAGAAGAACCTGGGGAAGAAGAGGCGCTTCTTTTCCAAGTACTCATTCAGCCCTTTAAGAATGAGCTCCAAGAGTTCGTTCGATTTTTTCAGCCTCTCCAGCATCCGCTCGATCGTCACAACCGTCAGGACATGTTTATTCTGAAAATAAGAGGTAAACAGGGCTTGTCTCGGTTTCATTTCTGTGGCTGTGAAGGGCACTTTGACCAAAGGGGTGGGGGTATGGGGGTGCGGGGAAAGGATGTAGCTCATCTTATACTTTCAGGTTGCAGTCTGTCGTGGAGGGCAACCAAGGGAGGAACTCCCTTCCTAGAAGCAGGAATTAAAGCTGAAACCCTAGAGAATGTTGCTTCCTGCCTTATTCCTAGCAGGATGCTCTAAGGCTCCATCTTCCTGGTGAATCTAGTTTGTGTCAAGTTGACAAAAAACAAAACAAAACAAAACCAAAAAAAAAAAAAAAAACCTACCCCGTACAGCATACAGTGCAAAATACCAGTTACTAATTTGATTTCTACTTGCATTATACTTAATATTGTAATAGATTTTAATGAGATTTTAATAGATTTTTAATAGGATGAAGATTATGGAAACTTTTTAAGATTTATCTCTAAAAAAAATAAGTATTGCATATTGTTTGCCTGACAAGTTCTTTCATGTAAAGGTCCTGTTGACTCTATCCTCGGATCCAACTTCCAACTTCCATCATAGGTAGAAACATAGGAAGAGGGGGCGAAGGGATGGGAAGAAGGTGGGAGAGAGAGGCTGTGCTATCTGAAACTCACAGGAAGCGTGGGTGTAGTGTGATACACATCTTCTGTCCTTTGTTTTTGCAAGAAAACACTACAAACTACAAGTCAGCGTAATTATTAGTTTGGATGTTGTTACTCACAACAGGGGACTAACACCTGCCCTGGTTTTTATAATTATAGATGAAAAAAAAGGTAAGTATTTGAGTGTGAGGAAGTTTCCTGGAAAGATTTTGGAAGCATTCACCCTGTGTCCTTCTACATTGTCCCTCTGCTTGCAGGGACACTCCCTAGAGACAAGACTGGGCGGCCTCTAAGGCTGGGGATATGAGCACAGTGAAGCGTCACCACAGGTGATGTACTTCAAAGTGACTTGAAATGAATCAAGTATCCAGAAAAGGAGCTCTATGATTGGCTGTTGGTCTTAAGAATTATAACCAAAAGCTAATCTAAAGAACTCAGGCCTCAAAAAAAAAAAAAAAAGTTTACTGCCTTTTCATTCAAAGGAGCTGCACCCTAACCACTGGGTTTATAAAACTCTTATATATATGTGTGTGTGTGATCTTGAGTTTTAAGTAAAACTTGTTTCCTCTCTTTTCCTATGTGTGCGTATGTGTGTCTATACACAATTGTGCCTGTTGAACATGGAGGTCAACCTCTGGTTTCATCATTAGGAACTGCCCACAAGTAGCCTTTTGATTTTGAGTTTGGCCAGGCTGCCCACAAGTCCTGGGTGTCCGGCTGTCTCCGCCTCCCTCTCCTGCAGTGGGCCTACAGGGTGCATCACAACACCCAACTGCTCCTGTGCTAACAAGTACCAGCTCTTTATGCCCCCACAACAAACTCTAGCCTGAGTGCATCCCAGCTTCCTCTGTTTTCCTAACAGGTAACTCATGTCTGATCTGAGTCTGTTCTCAGCCTTACACGTCTGAGCTTGGTGTTCACCAGTAGCAAAAGTACAGTTCTTTCCAAAATAAACTTTAATGAAAACTCGGCAGCAATCTTCTAATAGAACAGGCCATTCCAGGAAGGTCACATGACATTAAAATAAGAGGATGAGATTTTTAAGCGTGAACACTGAATTTTAAGATCAACAAATTGCTTACTTTTTGAACTGTACTCAGCCATGACCGAAAGGCAAACCAAAAACATCAGCTGCAAGCTGTTTCGTATATGAGTTTTCTTCTAGGACTGGAGGTGGGGTTCAGGGCTGAGCCATTGATCTAGCATGCACAGGGCCCTGGGTTCAATTCCCAGCACCAGCAAAAAGAGAACTCGGTTCTTTTCTCAATGTGCTTTCGGTTTGTCTTGTTCTTTGTTGCTGACCTCAAACTTGCTCTGCAGCCATCCTCGAACTCCCCCATGGGCCTCTCGCTTCTGCCTCCCACGTGCAGGACTGAACCCATCTCATACTCGGGGTTTTTGTGAATAATTCGGTCAGGGCTAAAAAGATAATACGTTTTGCTTCGTTTTGAATTAGGATGACGTAACTTAGAAACATAACAACTTAGTAAAGAAATAACTAACTACCATCAGTAGCCATGTTATCAATAAAGCAAAAGTACGGAACATGTTCAGCAAGAGATTAAACGATCTCTGATTTCCATAGGCATTTAATTATAATTCTCCAAAGTTTTGGGCCTTCAAATAGCCATTAAACGCTATCTCTCCCTCCCTCTCACTCTCTTTATCTCTCTCTTTCCACACACACACACACACACACACACACACACACACCATAATTTTTAAAAGTGCAAGTCAAGCAGGGCCGACCAGCATTCTTAGGCTGTCTCTAAAATCCAAAATCGTGTTCTTAGAGCGCCACCTGCTGGACGAAAATGTGCTTCTCTTGTTTGAAAACAAAAAGGATTTACTGCTAACAAAACTGAACCATTTCTTGCACAAACTGACAATAATCATTTGGTGGAAACTCGGGCAGTTCATCACAGCTTGATTGTTTTAGGTCTGATATATGAAAGTATTTTAGATATCAAGAATTTAGATAAACATAGCATTTAGTATAACCGATTTTTGCTCAATGAATATTCAAATCAGTGAACGTCAACAACAAGTAAGCCTAAGACCCTGTAAAAAGCACTCTGGCAGGGGTATGGATCGAGCATCTCCCATCTGGAACACTTCGGAACAGACACGGCTCATCTGCCAAAGCTTTGTGGGTTGCATGGTATTTGCTTAGACCTTACTGGTTGACCATCTTAGATCTGAAAATCAAAAATCCAAAACAAAGGCTTCAGGTTTTGACGCAACTCAGGCTTCAAGACAGACCTGCTGAACCGATTCTAAAGTCCTGAGGTCTACCCAACGGCTCTGATTCGGGTACAGACTTCCAAACCGTCTGCTTACATTTGCATGTGGGCTAAATCCGCAGGAGAGCCATCAGACACACTGTGAGGAGCCAGACACGGTGAAGACAGACTTGGAGAAAGCCAAGGCCTCTGGAGAAAAATGCTGATTTCAACCCTGCCCTCTTCTCCCGTGTACCTGCGCTAGCTTACATCACTTGTCTAATCTCTGTGTTTTAAACGAGGAGGGGAACACGTTCTCAGCCTTGACGGGGCAACCACTTTAGATGACATGTCTGAAGAGGTTAGTACATGCCAACACCCCCCACACACAAACAAAACCACACTTCCTTTCTTCTCCCACCCGTAACTGTCAGAGAAAGGAGAGAGAGAGAGAGAGAGAGAGAGAGAGAGAGAGAGAGAGAGAGAGAGAGAGAGAGAGAGAGAGAGAGAGAGAGAGAGAGAGAGAGACTGGGGAGGAGGAGAAAAGAGATGTTATCCATTTATTGATCTAAAGTTAACATTGTATAACATCATTCTTCAAAAAATATATTTTTATTACATTTCATTTATTCTGGGGAGGGGGCACATGTATGGCGCAATGTGTGTCTCAGTTAAGATTATTCTTGCTGTGCTGAAACCCCATGGCCAAAAGCAAACTGGGGAGGAAAGGCTTTACTTGGCTTATCCCTCCACATCACTGTTCACCACTGGAAGCAGTCAGGACAAGAACTCAGGCAGAATAGGGACCTGGAGGCAGGAACTGAGGCAGAGGCTGCCATGGAGGCACACTGTTTACTGGCTTAGGCCCTGTGGCTTGCTCGGCCTGCTTTCTTAGCCAATCCAGGGTCACCAGCCCACAGCTGGCACCACCCACAAGGGGCTGGACCCTCTCCCAGCAGGCACTAATTAAGAAAATGCCCCATGGGTGTGCTGAGAGCCCTAGCTTCTGGAGGCATTTTCTCCAGGAGGCTCCCTGATCTCTGAGGAGTCGAGTAAGCACCGTGTGCACTTGGAGGTCACAACCCAGCCCGTGGAAGCTGGTTCTCTCCTTCCACCCCATGGGTCCCAGGGGTCAAGCTCAGGTCGTCAGGCTTTGAAGGGGGTGCCTGTGCCCGCTGGGCCATCCTGCCTGCCAGAGAAAATACCCAGGATAAAACGAGAAGACCTTTAATCTGCGGCCATTATAGTGAAGCCCTTATACGGAGCAGGCGTTCCTGGACGATTTGTTAACTGTTTGCATGCTGCGTTAGACCTGAGGATGTAGAGAACTCGGAGAACACCGGGCACTCCACACTGTGCCCGACTGCCGAGGGCGTCTTAGCTGAGGTCTTAGATACAACAGCAAAGTGATTTCAAAGGTGTTACGAGAAGTTTAAAATTTGGTATGACTTTCTTTGATCCTTTATGCTTCTCATAATTGTTGGTTAAGGAAACATGTGTTTATCTCTCTCTCTCCCTGTGTGTATGTGTGTGTGTTTCTTCATAAGCACCACCAGTCTGAGTAGCTCAAATGAGGACTGGTGAGTTGATTGACAGGTCCAGACCTAGTGACCAGAGTATGGCGGAGCCTGAAGCAGTTGTTTCTGGCAAATGGAGAAAGATTTCTCGTCTCTGTTGCCAAGAGCTTTACAAGAAATAAAACGCGTATATGCTTAGTGGAGTTTAAACTCCAACCCTTGAGTAAACTGGAGGATTACATTCCTCGGCTTAAACCGCTGGACAACAGTAGGGACCCCTTAAAAGTTGTGGCACTCAGAGAAGTAAAGTGGGTGTGGCTGCACAGAACCAGAAAGCTCTTCTGACTCTAGGACCTTGATTCTGCCAGGAATGGGTGATCTTTAAGACCAGGACAGTTTCCGGGATTAATATCGATCCCAGGGACCACTTACCTAAAATTGAATTTTCATATGTTTTATTCACAATAAACTCAGAAATGTAGCAATAATTCCAGGATCAGTCCTGATTTTTCAACACCCCTCTCTCTCCCCCCCCCCCTCTCTCTCTCTCTCTCTCTCTCTCTAAGGCCCTGCCTTGGGTGAGCCAGTTCTCTGGGCTTGGTGACCACGGTGAACTAAACAATGATCTGAGCCTCTGTGGCCAGCAAGGAGCACACAATAAATAAGAAACATAATGACAGATACGCCGCCCTCTCAACGCGTCCTCTCGCGCCGTCACTACTCTGGGAACACCCTGCACCCAGTCGCGCGGTCAATGCCATCTTCCAGTAGCAGGAGGTCCCTTATTGTCCCTGTGTCACATTCTGGTCGTTCTCACGGTGTTTCTAACCTTTATCATCACCTCTGCTGTGGGGATCTGAGATCACCGGTCTCCGCTGTTCCCATGCCGACATGCTGGGCAGCGTGGCGCAGAACAGAACACACCAAACAGTAGCTTCATCGATCCGGCTGCTCCCCTTCCCCCAGACGCAGCAATGTTGAAACTAGGCCAGTTAATAACCTTCCAATGGTCTCTGACTGTTTAAGGGAAACGAAGTCAGTGTCTCCTACTTTAATTCAAAAGCTGGGAATGCAAGGAAGACCCGCTGGAAAGCCGAGACAGGCTGAGGGCCAAGAGTCCTGTGACAAACAGTTAGCAAGTCTGTGAATCCAAAGGCAAGGTTCCAGAGGGAAATCAAAAATGCCACCATAGTGGACACAGGAGCAGGAAAACCAACAGCTTCATAGCTCACATGGAGGTCCCCACGGTCTGGAAAGAAGGGAGCCTCAGCCACAGCCATCTCCTAAGACAAGGACAGCCGTGGGGAAGCTGCAGAGGAAACGTTAAGGCTGCAGAGTTTGACCAACGATGTGAGTGACCAGCGATGTGAGCAAAGACCCCGGGACCTGAAGTACAAGGTGGAACAGCCACTGTCCTGCAGAAGTTGCGCTGTTACCCGGAAGTGCTAGCAGGGGACCAGATGAGGGTGGCCACCACAAACGGCTGTTTTCAATATAAATGGTCTTTTGTCATCCAAGACTTCCACAGCTATGACGGGAAAAAAAGACCCAGTGACAAGATTTAAGCTACAAAGAGCAGGCTGCCTCTCTTCCTTCCTGAGAAGCTGATTCTAAGTTGAAACGGGTACTTATTTACCATCCAGAAACCCTGGGACCTTTGAGGATTATACTACATCTTCTCAGCCTGTGCTCTCTAAATGGAGTAACACAGCCCAGGTGACACAGCACGGATCGCTTAATATTTAAGCTCACTGTTAAGAAGGGAAAGCAAAAAGATTCCTCTCAAAATCGTATGCTCCTTGACGATGCATCTGTTCACCCAAGAGATGCACAGTAAAATTAAAGGGTTCATGCCTGCTACCACAACACCCATCCCACAACCCAAGGATGGAGGGGCAGTTTTGACAGGTAGGTCATTGTTGTAAGACAGTCTGTAAAGGTTCTAGCTGCCACGGGGACCTCAGTAAAGTACACACCGTGCAAGCATGGAGTTCAGCACTCAGAACCCACATGAAAATGCCAGTCATGAGCGACAAGCACCTCGATTCCAAGTCTGGGGAGGCAGAGGCAGGAGGAGGGTCCCTGGGGCTCACTGGCCAGCCGGTGTTCATAACTAAGCAAAGCAGGGACCTTCAGGGACAGACTCCTATTCTAATTGTACCTTCAAAACCTCCTTCCCATTGTTTACAGTTGGAACTTTATGATGGGAGTCATCAGGCTCAGGAATCTATTCCTCAAAGGAGCATGCTTAGGAAGAAATTAGCCCAAGACTCCATGAATAAGGGTAGAGCCCTGAGTAGAACCCCCCATGATTGCTTTTTGGGGAAGACAGCCACAGTGGAAGTGAATGCCACACTCACCTTGCCTGATGCAGGTCAAACAAAAACAAAACAAAACAAACAAAAAAAAAAACCCTTTCTCTCGTCTCCCATGTCTTGGCAGTGTTTATTTTAGCTCTGTATGCACCAGGGTTCAGACCCACTGTATTAGGTTATTCCAGTGGGAGATGCTGTCTCAAAAGCAACAGTCTTTAAAGGATGACCTGAGATGCTGACCTCGGGCTTCCATATGCACATGCGCATGCTCACGCACAGGTGCACGTGTACGCTCATGTTCATGAGACCGCACACACAAATGTACAGAATAAACATGCACTCAGAGCTACAGAAATGACGATTCCACTCATAACTCAGGGCCAGGAAGAACAGAAACCTAGAAAGGAGTCGCTGTCCTAAGTGTCATTAGAGAAACATCGGCACCTCACAGAATGGACTTAGCAGGTCCTTGGGAGAAAAGCCCCCATCCTGAATAGGTGACCTTTACTGGGTTCCAAACCTGAGTCGGGAGGCATCAGACGTGGAGATAACAAGAGACCCAGGGTCTGAGGAGGTGGCAGGTCACAATGCTTTCTTGACAGCGTCACCCTTACACAGATTAGAAGGCCAAAGAGCGTGGTTTCCAGAGGGGCAGCCCACTCCCTATGCAGGGGCTGTAGCTCCTAACCCAAGACAGAAGCTTCCACTGTAGGATAATGTTAGCTGGAAAAGCAGGCGCAGGTTCGAGATGACAGATGCCAGTTCTAAAAGCTATACCGTGGGTAAAAAAGTAAAAGGCCACGCTGCCCGAGGCAAGCGGCCCTGTGTGCTAGGGAGGAGCGTGTGCGTGGCAGCATTAAATTGCGTGGCAGCATAGAACTGCCTGGCACCGCCGCCTCCAGCAGCCACCACCCGTCAGGTGGCAGCTACCATCAACATGGGGAGGCTCCACCAGCACAGAGGGTTCCCGCAGGGCCAGAAGCTCTCCAGCATCGCTTGGCCGCCGAGGATTTCTTTATACATTTCTCTCTAGATACCTTCCTTCTATTTCCTTGTTTTTCACAAATTGCAACACATCCTTTTTAAACTCCTATTCCTCTTTAAATTAATTTTTAAAAGTGAATATACAAAGTGATGGGTTTTATGGTGGCATTTTCGTACGTGTAAGTCATTGTTTGTTTTCTGATTCCTCCGTCTTCCATGCCTCCTACTGTCTCCTGTTGGTCCCTTTCTTCCTCAAACAATCCTCCCTTCTGCTGCCAGGCCACAAGGGTTTTATCGTCCCTTCTTACCCCTCTTATAAACTCCCCTCTCTCTCTCTCTCTCTCTCTCTCTCTCACACACACACACACACACACACACACCTGTCACAGACAGAAGAAATCATAAGTATTTGTCTTTCTGAACCTAGCTTATTTTGCTTAACACAATGATCTCCGGGTTCCGCCCTCACCTTTTTTTCCCCTGAAAATGTCATGACTTAGCTTTTGTTTACAGTGGAATAAGATTCTATTGTGTATAGACTACACAGGTAAACATGACTTTCATATGCATTAGGAAACTAAAACCATCGGAACACCGTGATCCCCCTCAGTAACACATGGAAATATAGTGGGACTCGCTGAGAAGAAAGAAATCAACAGACACGGGAGGGGCACAAGAGAGGACAATGAGGGCTATGACCCAAGCACATTATACACGCGTGTGAAGATCTCACAGACACGGGAGGGGCACAAGAGAGGACAATGAGGGCTATGACCCAAGCACATTATACACGCGTGTGAAGATCTCACAGACAAGGGAGGGGCACAAGAGAGGACAATGAGGGCTATGACCCAAGCACATTATACACGCGTGTGAAGATCTCACAGACATGGGAGGGGCACAAGAGAGGACAGTGAGGGCTATGACCCAAGCACATTATACACGCGTGTGAAGATCTCATGATGAAACCGTTAGCTTAGTTAACTGATGTACGCCAATAAAAACTTGTCGTACCCATGACCTGACTTATTACAGTATTTTGTGCAATAGTCAGGAGCAGAGCCGAAGATATCTCTGAGGCAAGCTTGTAGTAAGTTAGAAGACAGGAAGGGAGGGGACACGAGGAATCAAAACAAAAAGGCAATTTCATTTTCAAATAAAATATCATGTAGGTGATATGGGAGCTCATCTCCAGGACACAAAGGTCTTGCTCTGGAGACGTTTACACAGAACATTCCAGGAAAAGGGTTCTGTCAATTCAGCAACCCAAGGGGAGAATTAGAACGCCTGGTAGAGAGAGGAGAAGGAGGAGGAGGAAGAGGGAGGGAGGGAGGAGGAGGATGGGAGCCATTGAAGCAGAAAGAGAATGGTAAAGTCGGAGTTGTCTGTCTACAGAAGGGTAAAGGCATGGCACGGCCAGCCCAGGTTTCCCACTCTGAGTGGACCGCTGATGTGGCCCTGCCCAGATGCCTCTCCCTGACACTCCGCATACTCAATCCAGTAAGAGAGCGTTGGATTTCAACAGCAAAGGGCAAAAGCTTAGAAGCAAATTTGTTCGTATTGAACAAATTGGTAGAGGTTGGAATCCTGTTTTCATGTCTCGACTCCCAGGCTCGCACTGTCTGTGCCATATACCGTATATTTGGAGCTAATAAGGCACACACCCTTAGAACGCAACCGTACCCACACTGTCGTCTTCCCTCGGTGCAGCAAATGAATGAGTGTCTCTACGTGTCTGCAACCATCTGCTTTGGATAAGGTCATTGCTCATAGTAGGACATATAAATCTCACGAGTGTCAGGCACCTGCCTCATTTCCCCCGTAATGTGAGTTCCCGGGAGAAGCAATGTTGTATGGAAAGGAACGGAGAGGGGTAAGTTAGTCAGTGTGCCAGTGAATGACAGAGCCCCAAGAAGCCCAGCGTGTGGGAAGAAAAATCTATCTGGTGCAGACAGATCACCCCCCTCCCCACGCCAAGAGAGAGCCGGTGTGCTCGCTCCCACCCTCACAGCTACCCGGTTCCGAGGTGGGGCGGCCTCTCAGGAACATGGGGCTACACTTGCTATCAGAAGCTGGGATGATCAACAACACTGAAGAGTGGGCCTTTACAGAGGCCCACCCCTGCCACTGTGACTGTGTTCTTTGTATGGTGGGACCACACATGCACTTGGTGAGAAGCGCTCAGGTTCACTCTTGTCCTGCATTGCCAACAGCTCCCCGGGCTGGAGAACGTACTCCGTGATCACTCTGTTTCATAGATCATTGAGCACAGTGGAACATGCTAGCTGACGTTCAGAAAATACGTCAGCTAGTCAACATGTATGTCCTGCGGGTGCGTCTTTTACTAAGTGCTTGTTTACAACGCCCTTCTGTTCACATCACTGTCTGTTTTGTGAGCCCTTAGGTCCCTCCTCCTCAAGCCTTGATACCAATCCTTTCTGTCTAGTTTCTGCTAAGCAGGTTGGCTACTGACCACCGTCAAGGTCAAGCCACACTTTCGACCGTCTCTTTTCCAAATAAGGTCTAAAAAGTAAAAAACAAACAAACAAACAAAAAAACACTAACAAGCTCAGCTGTGCACACTGTGGGGATCCCCTCCCACTATGCCGAAAGGCTGCACTGAGGTGGGGCAACACCGTTCACTGCTGAAGGGTACAGGCATAGATTGCGTAAGTGTCTATAGATAAATCGATATAAAGCAAAAATTCTTTTACCATTTCATCTCACTGAAATAAGACATGGAGGTTGTTTGGTTGACGGAACCACTCATGCCTCTTTGACTAGCCCACTGAAACCAGAGTCTCTAAGAATTGCGTCCACCTCGACACATTTGGCCAAATCCAAGAGATTCTCCCCTCGCTCCCAGGCAAGCGCTATTACAATATATTGCAACGTGATCCAGCAACCCTACTAGGAACACATCCAACGCTGAAATCAGCACGTCGTCGAACAGACATTTCCACGCTTGCGCACATTGTACAGCCACGAAGGGTGAAAAACTGAACACGCGCATCGCTGAACTGAGATCTCATTGTCTGGGACAACACACATGATGTTGTGTTGGGAACCAGGCCCACAAACACAGGCAATGAGTGATCTCACTTGTGCGTGGAATCCTGAAGAGGCTGGCCATGTAGAAGTCAGGATTGGACGGGTAGCTTCCAGAAGCTGAGGAGTCAGGAGGTGGGAGGTGAGACGAGAGGAGGAGGGGGCTTGGGGACCATCTGACCAACGCATAGTGCATTGCAATCAAGAAGGAGCCAAGGTTGGGGTACACTGCTAAATAGCAACAGGATTATGGATGATGATAATAAACTGTGTGATGTGGGTTTCACTCTGTGTGCTGTGAATACCAATGATAAATAAAGGAACTGCTTTGGGCCTATAGCAGAGCCATAAGGGAACAGAGCTATAGGGGAACAGAGCTATAGGGGAACAGAGCTATAGGGGAAACTATATGACAGATTATACTTTCAAACTACATTAGAAATGACTCAGTGCTACACAGTAACTCACTAATAGCTCTGTTAAGTGTGGAATGAATTACACTGTGATCAATTTTACAGCTTGGTTTGTACATATTTGATTTATTACAAAAGTGAAGCAAGCCTACAGAACAAATCCATGTCCATCTTTCGGGTAGCGTCCTGTCAAATATATAATTGCCATTGATAAATGATAGTCAGTATTTAGGACTACAGGATAACTTTGTAAAAAAAAAACAGTAACTTTGTATTTAAATAGTAAATATGTGCATATTGTTATTTCAGGTTAGGACATTTTAGATGCAATCCCTCTACCTTACAGGGTATTTCATTAAAATATCAACGGAGAAGCTTGTGTTCTCACAATAACAACGCCAGCAGCCTTGTAAATGCATCTTGCACTCCATGTTCTTTAGTGTGACTGCGCTTTATAAATCCCTCCTTGGCTCAAGCTCGCCTCTCTTCACTGTGTCTTATGACTTCACTGTGTTTTGTCTGCATTTATTAGACTCTTTGGATGAACTTCTCCTTGCATTTTTTATTTTTTTAAACTCCCTAGGAGAGATGCTTCTGCCTGAGCGCTGGGCATGTTTGCTGGTCATTTCCCGTCACAGTGCCTTAGAGGCCCGAGCACGGAGACAGGGTCAGAACAGACGTAGCATCCAGAGAGGGTGCTGGCTTCCTACCAGAGCCCCAATATGAAACCATGCCAACAAACGAAGGCCAACTGAGTAAACTCCGTGCAGTGTAGGCCTCCAAGATGAATTGGGACAAAATATCCATTTTTGATTTTCACATTTTTTTCTCCTGGAAATTGTAAAATAATAGCTGAAGAGAATGTGTATTGGGGCAAGTAATGGCTTATTAAAAATGGTAACTATTCATGTCTATTTTTTAAAGTTTATTTTTATTTCATGTGCATTGGTGTTGTGCCTGCATTTATCTCTGTGTGAGGGTGTTGAATCCCTTGGACCTCTAGTTATAGAGAGTTGTGAGCTGCCCTGTGGGTGTTGAGATTGAACCCGGGTGCTCTGGAAGAACAGCCAGTGCTCTTAACCGCTGAACCGGCTCTCCAGCCCTCACGGGGCAAACAAAAGTCATCCGGCTTCTGGCCCACCATCCCGCTTCAGAGAATCTGACCTACTTGCACCACGGTCTTCATCACGTCCCTCCAGGTCTTGTCCACGGCGGTGAAGCGCCGGCCTTCCTCCGGCATCTGCGACATGATGTCGGGAGAGCTGAAGATGGGCTCCAGGTACAGCCAGGTGGCCTGCACCTTCAGCCACTCGTCCAGGATCTCCTGAAGCAGCAGGAGCTTGCCCTCCCACTCTCTGCGGGACAAGCACAGTGGGGACAAACACAGCGACTTTCAGGGCGGCCAGTCAGGCAGGGGCTCAGACAGCAGTGCAAACCCAGAGCTGGTCTGCCGCCCCCATGCGTGACATCGTTACTCTAGTTTCTACTTCTCTGGCTGCATTCAAATCGCCAGGATGTTTTTTTAAATAAAGCCTGCTTCCAGAATAATTACATCAACAGTTAGACTTATAACCAGTAACTAAGATAGAACTTGGGGTCACAAAATCCACATTCCCCTAAACACAAGGTGGCATGCATGAGGAAAAGGCAATATTTAAATTACAGTGGGTTCTCAGCTCATCTCTAAATATCGAAAACTTAATGACCGAAGTTCTTTTACGTGTAAACACCACAATTACTCCAAAATTAACGCTTCTAAAGCCACAGTTTTAAAACTTCTCTGCATTTGTAGCCATCTTTGCAATAACCCCAGGCAAAGCATTTCCTTAACAAATGCTGGGGGCGAGGTTAGGTGGCAGGTGCCAGTTCTCCCAGCAGACAAAGACAGAGCCCACACATGCGACGGCTGCCAGAGAAACCAAACAAGGAAACACGCCTTATGAGTCAGTGAGAGACTGGGAAGGAAATAGCTTCTTTGGTATATTAATGCCTTACCCATTTATCAGAGAGAATCCATAATTTCCAGTGATTAAAACAAAGACATGGAAACAGTTATCCTGGTTACCAGGTGCTTTCTTGTCTGTGACCTGGGCAGCTGTTTTACTTGGGGAGACAGGACTGCCTCTGCTTCCTTCCGGCGTTATTTTCTTTTCTCTAATCCCTTTATGATGTAGGAAAAGATTCCCACTAGATGATGATATCCCACCCAGTTCCTAGCTCTACCGCCTGGAAGGAGAAGAGCCGACCACAGAGCTTCTGACGTCTCTCAGATGAGAGCGGAGGCGGAAACCGTCCAGTCAGCTTCCCCTACTCGTCAGTTATCTGACGGGGTTGTCTGTTTCTTAAGGTAAAATAAAAACTGTTTAATACAGCTTCCAAAAAAGTATGAAAACGGGGGGTGGGGGGGAAGAGTAAGAATTCAATGTATTTCGCTATCTTCTTTTAAGAACTCCTGGTTTAGCTGCCATGCATAGTGGTCTCCTGGGATCTGTTTCCAAATTTGGGAAAGGTTACATTGTGCTCTCTCTAAACTATGCTTGGTCACAAAATTACTTCTTAGAGTTAAAAAATAAAAAGGAAGATCAATGGGTTGACAAAAAAATGAGTATCTGAATGTTGTCTAAAAGGATCCAAACCTCTTTCAAAAACTATGAACGGAGCCCTTACAATGAACTCCACAGGATCCTACACCCTCTTCTGGCTTCCACAGGTACCTAGACTCCCACCCCCCTCTGTCTGTGTGTCTCTGTCTCTCTGTCTCTCTCTCTCACAGACACACACACAACTATAAATGAAATAATAAATCTAAACATATTAAATGCACGTGACTTGGTTAACGTCACATTATCTTACCTCATTTGCTTCTCATACGGCTTGATGAATGGCGACCCCCGCATAGTCTGTGTTTTCACAATGTGGTCATCCAGCAGCATCTGAATTTCGTCAACCGACGACAGGATAAATGTCCCGCTCTCTCTGTAGGGATGAATGACAAATTCCATTGCGTCCCATTCGGTGATCATCTTATCCATGGCCTTTTCAAGAGAGTATTCTTTGCTGGCTGCTTCGCTAATGCCTTCAAACCTGTCTAAGAATGGTTCCAGATTCATGTCTATGAAGGAGAAGACAGTCGAGTCGTCGGCCGGCTGCAGGGGGTAGCCAACAATGGCGGACATGGCCTCCCAGTGCCTGGGGCGCAGGCCAGGGTTACAGATCACCTGGATGAGAGGAATGTACTGTTTGAATTCTTCCACTCTCGTTCTTACTTTCTTGGTCATGGCCAGTGCGTTTGGAGAATCGTGGAAGGCCTTCTCTAGCTTATAGAGCCCTCTCCAGTAATTCCCAACGTCGGCCTCGACCTGGTCTGGGTTCACCTTGTGATAGGGTCCTTCGGTCCACACCCTGTGCTTGGTACTAAACTCCACGGCAGTTTCGTAGAGACGGAGATAAGGGTTCAGGCCGTCTTGAATCTTTTTCCGTTGAGGATATACAGATGGGATCCAGCCAAACGCCTCCTCCTCGGCATTAAACTGCTCAATCTGGAAAGATGGGTGTCGAGTAAGTGATTCTGAGAGTGAGTGGTGTTTAAAATGTTAATAGCGGCACCCCCTGCGCCCTAACAGTGAACTCAGTGCGTGTAAAGGACTGAGCGTGAATCTAGTTCTTGCTTATTTTCTTTTAAAATTAAGAGCCTGTGCATATTTATGGAGTACATATGCATGCATTCCGAGATGAGTAACTCAGGGTAATGAGTGTGTGCATTACCTCACCCCAAGAAGCTACTCTCTCAGCAATTTTCAATATATAAATACATGGCTATTAAATATAACTACCACACCATGTTGTAAATCGATCCAACAAATTTCTCCATTTCATTGAAGTTGCGTCTTCTTAATCAACATCTCCCCACCCCTACTCCCTGGTAACCATGATTTGATGCACTGCTTCTACAGTCTCAACTCTTTTTCAATTCTGCCACACTATATATCTTTCTGTATCTGGTTTATACACTTAGCACATTCCCTCTGGATTAATTTATGTTGTAAATTAAATGATTTATATTTGTAAAGACTGTGTATCATTTCTTTATTTATTTGTGATCATGTTTCTGGGCAATGGTTTATTACATTCGCCTAACAGTCAAGTAAATTTATAAATAGAAGGAAATTTCACCCAGTAAGACATAATGAGGATCGGGCATCATTCACTAAAGACTTTAAGTGCTTTGAATGAGAACATCACTGCGTTAGATGCTGCGGCAAAGAGACCGAGGGTCTGATTCCTCAGAGTTCCTGACTCAGCTCAGAAGACATATGGAGGCGGCAGTACAACACGCTCATTCGATAATAACTTAAAGTCAACAGGAGGACTATTGCAGAACCGAGCCATGTAACACGTATGTAACGTTATGTGTGCACATGTGCAGAAGGATGCAGACCACAGTGCGGGATGAACAGGAAGAGGCGAAGGGAGCATTTTCTCTTAGCTAGTCATGGACCGTGCGGAGACACGGGCTGCACAAACTACACAATTGGAAAGGGGCCGCGGCACGCATCCATTAACCAGGTGACTTAGAATTCCAGTGAGCCCAGTTATAAACCAACTTAAAAGCTTATTTCTGCCTTTTTGTGATGAGATGACTATAAACTACTGAGTTACCTAAGCAGACATTCAGGCCGTTTCATGTAAGAAAAGCGCAGTTGGTTTTCATCATAAAACATAATGGAGGCTGTACTATATACAGCAAAGGATATAGCTTTCCTCTTCCAGGTTCGTCTAAGAAAGCTGGACCTGAGGCAGCGGCTCAGTGACAGACAGTAGCGGGTGCGATCTGACGACAGCTGCACACTGTAAGCAGGCCTCTGAGTACAAAAACGCTAAGCAGCAATCAAACGCTATTATGCGCGCGTTTCTCTCACCGATTGTGGTGGAGCTGTGATGCGGAGGACTAAGCGCGGCAAACTGGCAGAGATAACCCTATCTATATAAAATAAAGCTGAGGACCACAGAAACACTGCGAACCGCCCTGCTGTGTCTCCTCAGAGCAGGGCTGGAAATCTGGATTGCTTCTATTATTCTCTTGCTTCGTGTAATTCAACTGTTTTTTTTTTTTTTTTTTTTTTGAGACAGGGTTTCTCTGTGGTTTTGGAGCCTGTCCTGGACTGCTCTTGTAGACCAGGCTGGTCTCGAACTCCGAGATCCGCCTGCCTCTGCCTCCCAAGTGCTGGGATTAAAGGGGGCTGGCTTCAGACTTGCAATCCGGCTACCTCGGGTTCCCAAGTCCTTGAGAGTGGGCGTGTACCACCATGCCTGGCTCAATCTGCTTAAGAGCGAATACTCAATACAAACTCAGTGCTCCCCCATTGGCCTGTTCCATCCTCCGGAGACCTTAACCGTACCTTGTCTGCTGCTGCATCCAGCTTGCCATTCAGCACCTGCGCCTTTTTCAGGTACCGCTGCACGTCCTGCAGGTCCCCGAATGTATGGAATTCTTCCGCTTGTTTAGCGTAGCTCTCCAGCTCCTCCACAAACCGCTCACACCGCAGCTAATCAAAACAAAGGGCATGCTTATTACTCTAACACAACGAAGACCCCCGCGTGTCAAGGAAATTTTTTTTTTTTTTTGGTTTTTTCGAGACAGGGTTTCTCTGTGGTTTTGGAGCCTGTCCTGGAACTAGCTCTGTAGACCAGGCTGGTCTCGAACTCACAGAGATCCGCCTGCCTCTGCCTCCCGAGTGCTGGGATTAAAGGCGTGCGCCACCACCGCCCAGCAAGGGAAATTTTAAGTATTTGAAAAGCTCATCAAAAATTGTTGTTGTTGTTGTTGTATTTCTCGTGACAAGATACAAAGAAAGATAACCTAAAAGACGACTGGGATCTAAAGATCCCACACAAAAAGATTAATTTAAAGAAAACTCGCTAAAAATTCCTCTTGTTCCCTAGTTTATAAGTTGGCCCTAAACAATGTAAGGAAGTCTGGTTCATTTAAAAAAAATGTGTTGGGCTGGAGAGATGGCTCAGCGGTTAAGAGCACTGCCTGCTCTTCCAAAGGTCCTTAGTTCAATTCCCAGCAACCACATGGTGGCTCACAACCATCTGTAATGAGGTCTGGTGCCCTCTTCTGGCCTTCAGGCAGACACACAGACAGAATATTGTATTCATAATAAATAAATAAATAATTTTTAAAAATGTGTTAAAAGTATATTCTTTAGTATGCTGAAAAGATGGTGCAAACAAATGACTGAGCATTTGAAAAACGTATAAGAAGCAGGATGGGACCAGATGAAAGCTGTTTCTGTAAAGGCCCTGCAAATCGCTATGTCATTTTCATAGCATCTGTGGAAAACCGAACTTCTTTAATTATGCTGTTTCCAAGACGGCTCTTCAATTAGCAACACGGAACCAAGGTATCCCAAGGTTATTGTTGTTTCCCATGAGCGCCTATGACAAGAAACGTGTGAAGCTAATAAAGCCAGGTGCGAAATATTAATATTTTAATATCCTAACATAAACAGCTGTGTGTGATTCACGAAAAGCACTTAATATAAAACTGTCATTGGCAACCTGTCCCGGATTAAATGATTCTAAAAATATCTATTTAATGAAATATCTAAAAGTCAAATCTAGGTTATTCAAAACTAGGATCTTTTTTTTTTTTCTATTTCATAGAGCTTAGATTGGTTTCTGTCCTCTTTTCTCTTGTTTCCCAGTAAATTCTTTGTTCTGACTTAATGGGCAAAGGAAAATAAGAAGACTACAGCAATAATAGGTGTAGATGTCCCCTTAAATGGTGTTTCTTTGTTATTTCTTCTTTTTAAAAAAGATTTATTTATTTATCTAATGTATATGTGTTCTATCTGTAGGTATCACTTTATGCCTGAAGACGAGGGCATCAGATCCCTCTATACATGGTTTGAGCCACCATGTGTTTGCTGGGAATTGAACTCAGGTCCTCTGGAAGAGCGGCCAGTGCTCTTAACCACTGAGCCATCTCTCCAGCCCAATATGTGTAGAGTTTTGAAATAGGACACTTCAAAAATTAAGTGTGGATAATTGTGGGCCACCTCAGAATTTTCTAAGAGTCGATTTAAGTATCTGATATTCATTTTCATGTCTTCCACATTCATAATGTTGGGAACAGCCTGGCCATAGGAGAGAAACAGTAGCAACAGTTTAACAACGTGCAATTTTAAGGCACTGAAGGGGACTCCAAGTGACGTAATCTGTGACCCGAATCTCCTTCGCTGTGGCAGAAAACCAGGTAGCTTGTGCTCGAACAACAGCTGAACTGGCTGGCCTAGGTCAACCTGAAGAGTTTTGGCTTCTTCCATAAAACGAAACTGAAAGTTTAGGTAATTCATTCATAAAAATCTATGGAATGCTCACAGCCCTCTGAAAGCTGTGGTTTGAATGGGTCCTGCGCTCATGCATTGGAAAGAAACACAGCAAGACGTGGAGCCCAAAGAGTGCGCAGGGCCGTAGGCTGCTGGCTCACGTATGCAGTACTTTCTGCTATCGTGGACGTGACTTAAGACAAGGGTGGCTCCTAGGACAGGGGTGGGTCTGGCCACTTCCTCTCCCTCCTTTCTTCTCTGTTTTTCTTACAGATGTGCCCCATAATCTCTCGCCTCTCCCTACAGCCAAGGGATGATTCAGAATGAGGCCTTCAGTAGAAGCTACTCTCTTGAATTTGAACTTGCCGGCCATCAGAAATGTAAGCCATAAACGCCTGTGCTTTATAAATTACCCCGTCTCAAGTCTTCTCTTACAGAAGCACAAGATGGGCTGAGACACTGTGCCACACCCTGTGCTAGCCAGAGAGATACAGAGAAAAAATCAAAATGAAATTCTCACTTGGAGCTGACCATCTAGGGGCAGACAGCCCGGAAGGAATAAAAGTGACTGGGGTCGTTAATCTGGTGGCCAGGTGTTAAAGAGCGATGGAGAATCTACCTGAGTTCTAGAAGATGTCCCAGAAAATCACCTGGGACAGGTGTGGATCAGGGCAGTGTGCTACAGGGTGCAGAGATAACACAGGACATGAGAGACGCACAGAGCCGAGAACTAGAAGGTTCTTGGAGTTAACAAGATCAGGAGTGTCCCAAAAGGCAGGAAAGGGGGCTAGACAATAGGTAGAGAAAACCACAACCCTTCTCCCGGGAAAAATGTCCCGGCAGGGCTGTGTTTAGGAGAGCCAGAGTGACCAGGAACTGTAAGGAAGTGTGTCAGAAGGGGATCTTGACGTCGGTGCATGAAAGCAATCAAAAATAAGCAAAACCAAGCAAACGAAAAACCCTGAAGTTAGTACCATAAACCGCCTGAAAGAAACACTGTTTTATTAATGGCCACTCGGAAGCAGCATTTTCCAACATTTTCTCCATTCTGCCTCTAAAAATCAAGGACTGATCCCACATCAATCAGTGCCCCGTTGACTCACCCCTGAATCGTTCCTTAGAAAAGATCCAATATGCGCACACTCTTCTACTGCGACTGCGGGGAAAGCATCTGTGCTGCTGTGTCCAGAGTGAAAACCCAAACCTGCCCCGAGAATGAGAGCAACCTAACAAGTCTGCGACGCCAACCTTAAGGCCTTCTTGGTACTGTTCCGTCTTGTCTTTGATGATCTTCCTGTGCTCGTCAAAAATCTCTCCCATCCTGGCGTACCACTGGAAAACGCTGTTGTTCAGCCGGATGTCCGCAGGGGAGAAGTTGACGCACTCAATGAGGAAGGCCAGGCAGTTTTTAGAATCCACCAGTCTCTGGGCCAGCTCCACCATGTCGATGGACTCCACCTTCTGAATGTGAGCCTGCAGGGAAACACACAGGCACATCAGAACCGTGGCCCTGAACTGGGCACCTCAGCACAGTTTACGTCTCGACCATCCCAACCCCTTTACTAAGACAAGGGAAGGAAAAAAATGTGAGAAAATATAACAACATATATATATAGATAGATAGATAGATAGATAGATAGATAGATAGATAGATAGATAGATAGATAGATATAAAAGCAATGGAAGACCCAGGAGGATGCCGTGTACCCCTGGAAAATAAAAGCGGGCACCAGGTGAGTTATTCCATTTATTCTTTTAGTATTGTGCTTTGGGGCACTAGGAATATGCCCAACACATTGGCCGGGTGCTGGCAACGAAGGCCCATGCAGTCAGCCCGGCTTTTCCCCTCGTGGAGTTTGCTAGCTGATGAGAGAGGTGGTGGCTAGTCAAACAAGGGAAGAGGCAAACTCTCGGCATGGCCAGTGCTCCAGTGAGAGGCCCGCTGCTGCTTGCACCACGTCACCGAGTTCTACGGCAGCCAGATGTGGACAGTGACTCTCCACAAACATACGTGGAAGAGGCAATGGGGTGTGGCAAATGGGGAGGGGCAAGCAGAGGGAGCATGTGGTCCCCGTGGCAAGAGGGCGCTTGTGTGAGGGTCTGAATGGCTGCCAAGGCTGTGGCAGGGCGGGCACCACTCTAGAGGGCTTGCTTTTAAAGATTTACTTTTATTTTTAATCATGTATCTGCATGGGCATGGGGGGACGTTAAAGTCACATGAGTATGGGTGCCCAGAGAGGCCAGAAAAGAACCTCTGATAATTTGGAGTTACCCATGACCGCAAGCCCCCCCAAAAGTGAGTGCTGGTAGCAAACCCCAGGCCCTCTCTATTCTTAACAGCTGAGCCATCTCCCCAGTCCCAGGAAAAATGGTTTTAAATTGAAGTCAGATCCCACAGGACCATCTGGGCTCAAGTCAATTGCCCAAAACAACTGAAGGAGAAAAGATTGTATGGAGTCAAAGTTTGCCACAAAACTACCTTGCTTGCATGGGAGAAAATGCTGACTGAGTAGTAGGGATCTCAGAATGTGTCTAGAACATATGGCTGTACAATAAAAACACACAACCAGCAACGTCCCCACACGCAACAATAGACTGACTTAGAAACTAAAGTTTTCACACGTAATTAGTGTCTAGTCACGATATGTATTTTTAAATTTAGCCATTTTAAATTTAGCCAATCAGTGTTCTACAGAGCCCAATAACTGGTTTTATATTTTTCCTTATTTGTAGTAAATGACTAATTTTTGTGTTGACTAAATTTACAAACTGGTTTGCTCTTACTGGAATAAACTGTTTAAAGGGCAGAAATAGTTAAATACAAAGCGGTGAATCTTGTTTGCTAATTTTGTTAAAGATTGGAAAGTGTGTCACAGAGATTGTCTGTACCCATTACCAACCGAAGAATTCCTTGATGGCTAAGGACAAGGAGCACAGCACAAAAGTGTCCCCTTGAAGTCTGTTAGCTGTTGATTAAAACGAGTGGATGCACACGGACATCTCAGGTTACCCCGACCAGTCCTGGGCAATGCCTGCCAGCACGGTGCTAATTACAAACATGGGTTTTCGAGAACGTCCTGGCAGGCGGCTGCGTGATTGAGCTGAGACTTTCGGCAGCCACGCCCCCTGGCGGCCCCTCACTCCGACCGACCGGCTTTGGTCAGTGAGATGCTAGCTAAGGTGACAGCGGCAGAAAAGCGCTTCTACAAGTGTGCTTGCCTGTCTGTGTGCCGGGGGGGACCTGGGGGGATCTGGGGGACCTTCGCGGGGACCTGCTGGAGATCGAGAGACGCACGGAGCGGAATCCATCGACAAAGAATATTTACACCCGTCAGCTCGACTGAGGGCCGGCTGAGCAAACTGAGCCTCCTCTAACAGGTGACCCAATAGCGTGACCACACGGAGGCCAGGAGGAACACACGGAGAGGCCAGACTGCAGGCTTGTGCTGAAACATTTAACACATCCTGATGACTGGAAGCCTCTGTCTGAGCCTTCGCGGTGACCTGCTTCTCTGTGCCCTGGTGCTGGTTCTGATGCGGCCAGTGACCCCGACGTGACCCCGCCGCGTCAGTGGTACCTTCATCTCCATCAGCTCTGCTGTGTTGGGAGGCGTGCTCAGCGCTTTCTCGGCGATCTTCTCAAACTCATCGCACAATCTGAAACAGCAGGCAAAGTCCATCTTACAAACAAACGTGCGGGTTAATTTCACTTCAGCACACAGTATTTAATGCCCCGCTGCATGAAAAGTAGATTGTGATTTATCCGTATGACATCTAAGGACTCACTTGCTTATTTGCTCAATATAAATTTGACAATCACTTGTCAGAGTCCACGCTACAGTAGTAGATGACCGAGAGGTAAAAATGGATGAGATTTTATAATGACCCCCACACAGCTCACAGTCTGATGGCAGAGACGGTTCCTACAAGGAGCTGTTCCCCTGCTCAACCCACTGAGGTGGTAAAAGTGGACGGAGTAATTAGCTCTACTTACGGGGAATAGCTAAAACCACAAACAAAAACATAACAAACAAACAAACACAAACAGGCCTGTTGCCGGGAAACAACCAGCCCAGCACACACCAGTATTTCCCAGTGGACGACAAAAATATTGGACAAACTTGGAGTTGGGAAGAAACAAAGAAAAAGCTTCAGAGGTAAGGGGCTCAAGGAAAAAAAAAAGAAACCTTCACAAAAAGAGGCTGGGGAAGGAAGAAAGAGCGTGTACCATGCTGAGTGGAAGGCGGCTGGAAGATGGATGAGCGGTTTGAATGTTTGCAGCCCTCGGCGGCAGAATCAGCAGAGGAGGACAGGTGTGTGCCGAAGGGCTACAGAGAAGAGGCCATGGAGAAGAACCGGTAGGCAGACAGATGTGAGCATGCTGTGGAGACCTTTGTGGTGAGGCTGAGGGACCCCGGCCCAGGGCTCCTGCACCCCTCTGTTGTGCCCTCTGAATACCCAGTGAGTCTGACCTAACTAAACACAAGGTGGAGGAAGGAGAGAGGCCAGGAGGGCAGAGGGGCTCTAAGAAGGGGGCGGAGCAACAGTAAAAGGGAAGTACCAAATCCTCCTTCAGGAAACATTCCCACCATCCTCAGTACTTCTAGGGGGACAGTGCCTCACGCAGAAGATACAGTGCATTTGCCTGAGAGGCCCCACAAATCCCAGCCTCTTCACTGGCGCCTTGTCTCCAGCCCTCACCCCGCCTTACCCTGCTACCCATTACCTGCCTGAAGTTCCTTACAGACTCCCTGTCTACCTGGGATTCTCTGCCCACACCGCTGTCCTGGCAGACGCACCCTTAAAAGGAAACCGCTACTTCGCTTGTCCTTGTATCTATCCTCCCTTGCTGTCTCCTCTTCTCCAGCACCACACGGAGAAAGCATTTTGTGTCCCCGCCATCCCCCCACTCTCGAGGCAGAGTGGGGTTCTTACTACACTCTAGTGCAATGCGCTGGTTTGGGTTTTGTTTCCGTGTCTGCACCGTAACTTTTCTCCGCATATCTCATTCATAACCTAAGCCTCGCCCCATGTGTAGCACACACAGGCTCGGTGAATGAAGCTGCCTTCAGGTCTCCACCCAATTGCTAATGATCTTGTCTTCCTCTGATACCAGAGTTGGAAGGAACATTCTGAGGCAGGTGTATGACTCATAGAGTGTGTGGGAGTATCATGGTCTGCAGGCCAGCGGGGGACCTAGTGAGATCCTGCCCTCCAAGGCCACACAGGGAAAGTCCTGGTTATTTCTGTTTTCCACCTTGTCACACGAGAAACGAGGCCCTCTGCTTGTGGACCAGCCACGCTAACTGTGCTTCTTGACTTAGAAAGCAGGCCTTCAGCTTTCCACTCACCAGTACTCTCTAAGTTTAGACCAGCCAGCTTTCCTACACCCCGAACCCTGGTTAGCCAACAAGTTGTTACGGTAACGACTTGTCAAAGCCTTGAAGAGTAATGATAATTAGGCAACACCTTGATATCCACTGTAAATAAATTTACTTTGAAAACTAACTTATATATAGATTACATACATTTCAAAATACAAAGCGAACGCCCACCTGACTTGTGCAAAAGGAAGAAAGTGTGTTTTAAAGGCTACGGTACATAGATAAATTGCGAGGCGCATTTGTGAAGGAAACCAAACTGACAATCGCATCGCAAAACATCACTCCGTGTAGAAGTAAGATTAGCATAATCCTCTCTTTTTGGATCGCTGTGACACTGTTCCCGTCCACTGCTCCTAAAGTAAGCACTCCGTACCTCGTGTTCACCTCCTGGTGGTCTCGGAACATCTTCGCTATCAGTCTCCCACAGATAATGTCCGCGCGCTTCACCAGAGCTCTGATCAGCTCCTCACAGTGCATCTCAAACATCCCCAAGCGAATCGTCTGCAAGGGGATAAAGACTTAGTGCACACCAACAGGAAGAAGACTAAGTGAAAAAGCCTCTCCAGTCTTCCATTGTCTGGACACGGATTTGTGTGTGCAATGTAATGAGGTTAAGTTTTGAGTTTGGAGATTTTTGTTTTTGTTTTTGAGTCATTGAGCCAGGCATGCTGGTTCAGGCCTGTGATCTCATGCACTTGAGAGGCAGAATTATAACACTGAGTGTTGAGGCCAGCCTGGACTATATAGTGAATTCCAGGCCAGCCTGAAAATTCAAAAACAAACAACAGAAGACATCAGCAAATTCACACGTGGGAATGGGGGAGTTTCTGCTACCTAATCCCCTGCTCTTTGTATTTCACAGCTATCTCATAAGGAGATAAATATGCTGGAAGTTTGTTATCTCGGAACCCCAAAGAAGAAAAATAGATTCTAACAGCTTAAGAAACTAGGCTATTGCTAAGCAGATAAAAATTGACTTCATTCGTTTTCACCTTGTTCTGTTTTCTTTTGTTTGTTTTTTGACAGTGTCTTGCACTATAGTCCAGACTATCTGACCACAAACTGTGGCCCTCCGGCCTGCTGAGTGCTGGCATTAAAGGTGTTTAGCATCACATTCAGCAGCGAGATGGGTTCCAAATACTTTGTTCTGTTTTGAAAAATAGTACATGGGCATGGTAGAGGATTTGAAGAATGTTTTTGATTTAAAAAAAAAAGGCTAAGAGAGGATTGTTGAAATTCCTAGCATCCTTAGTAATGGAAGCAAGCACCTTTTGGTAACAGTGCTGTAGCTTCCAAATGACTTGTCGACACGCAAAAAGTCAGGTTCTGGGAACTGGGAGGAGGTGCAGTATAGGACATAGGGCCATGTGTGGGGCTGGCGGCTCAGGCATTCCGGCACAAGAACCGTGTGTCCCGGCCGTCCTCACTGAGACTTTCACCATGCATGGTGTGTGTGTCGCCAGCTCTGCGGTTATCACTGTGGGTTCTAACGTTAGACATTAATAGAGACCGTTCGATTCGGGGGAGGGGGGAGTCGCCCAGGACAGGGCCGTTCACCTTTCGAGACGTGTACTGAATCTCTTCGATCAGCCTTTGGTATTTGCGGATTTCCTCGATCAGTTTCTCGTAACTCTGATTCTGGGACAGGAACTGGTCCACGTCCTGCTCGGCTTTCTTGGTGACCAAGAACTGGTACTTGTCGTACAATTGGAGGTGCTCGGTGGGCGCCACGCTCTCTCTCAGCACCACCTCCTTAATCTTCTCTTTGTGAGCGTCGACAATCTCGCTCAGGATTATGGGCTTCAGGGTTGTCGGCTTGGATTTGCTTTCCTAGCCGGAGGAGGACAATGTCACTTCAAGTGTTTGTAGTTAAACTGGCCCTGTTATCTCTGTGAAAGTGCCCGTCTTATTATATTGTCTTCATTTGTAAATATCTGTGATTTACTAGTCTTTAATCTATAGACATGCATTCAATCTAACTCAAAGAGTGCGAGAGAGAGAGAGAGAGAGAGAGAGAGAGAGAGAGAGAGAGAGAGAGAGAGAGAGGCTGATTCTCTGTACTTTTCATTTTTCTTAAAGGCTGCTTGTGTTTTCTTTTCAGCATGGTTGAGAGGATGGCCATTTGCGAGTAGGTGCAAAATAAGACCTAGGACACCCAACAGCAAAGCCCACAAGTAGCTGCGCTAGCTCTAAGGCTGGCCTTGGCCTGCACTTTTAAAAGTCAAATGCTCCGTGGGTCCCATCTTCGCGCTCCACGGCGGCAGAACCTGCCCACATGGCGGAGAGGAGGATGGCCACTTGCTAGTGACCGTTGATGCTTATCTTCGGTCACCGGGCTCCGAGTCTGCTGCCACAGCTAGGGTAACAGCGGGCAAGGGTGTGTGAGACAACAATTTTAAATGAGCACGTCAATCTCAATGGCTTGACCCCTTCCCCTTGCAAATGAGATACGAGCATTAAGGCGGTTTCTAATGTGCACGGTCACTCTTGGAAACATCCGTGCTCTGACATCTGGAGGGAGGGATTTTAAACTGGTAATGAACAGAAATCACAGTCTGTGGTGGGTGTTCTCTGATGTTGAAATTGACGGCCCTGATTTAGAACTCCAGTGACTATCTGCCTACTACGCCCCCTAGTGGGCACTTCAGGAGACCCATCTGGATTAAGCCGGATGGCTCCCAGGGACACACTACCAAAGGCTGCTGCCTCTACAGGACCCTCATTCCTGGACTCTGCTGACACTTGGAGTTGCTGTGTGCAGTGTGGACTTATGGCTTCTTGTGTAAAGGTCATTACTGCTCATTGAGAATGGCTCACACGCTTTTACTCGTTGTAGACTGGCTCGTACACCCTTGGCAGCGTATCTAAGGTCTGAAATGGAGCTATCTTTCTAGGCATAATTGGATTCTCAGGCTCGAGAAGCACCTTAGAAAGTTTCTAATATTAAATTTAATTAGTACCCATTGAGAGTTAAGGAAAATGATATTCTGCATGATACCTTGGGTGTTCAAAGACATCAAATTAGATCATGAGACAGTTATGAGCTTGACTTGCGGTGCATTCGCCCACACCAGGCTTGCCTTCCCTGGGAAACAAAAGTGTGCTTTAATCTATTCTCCATTCCTATTGAATATGATACGGAAGATCAACGTGGATCTGCTTCGGCATTTACTGCCAAGGGTCATCGAGACTCTGTGTGGCCATTTTATTCCAGGTCCTCTTACAGCTTATTTTCAGATCAGACTGGTCCCCAAATCGCCTAGAGACATCTAAGGGTAGTGATCATGGTGAACCCCAGAATTTTTATCTTTAAAATGTGACCAAGTAAGGTTGACAAAGCCATTACTCCGCATACCATGCCCCCATGCAAGTCCTTATCTCTCACAATCTGCTGTCAGAGCAAATATCACTCTCTTTTTGAAAAGCCTAAATTATATACTTTCATTCTAATTTAAACTCGCCATGTATCCTCTTCACCTGAGACCCCAGGAAGGGAGGGGTCGTGTTTTACAATCATAAAGTCATAGCAACAGAATTCATTTGGGTCATTATAATCAGTATTTAGAGCTTGGTCGTTCTTATCTGACTAACTATGTTGAATAAAAGAGTCTATGGGGCCAAGACTGGGGAAACTCGATTCAGAAAAGGCACAGGTGTGCGGCTGCCTTCAGGCTTTAATCATCTTTGTGGTTGAGCTAGGCGCTGACTCCCCAGCAAGGAGGGGACTGGGGGGGCGGGGTCTGACACCAGAAGACAAAGCCTCCAAGCAGAGCAAAGCAGGCCGTTCACACCCGCACACGCCATTAGCGAATGAGGACTCTAAGGACCACGACAAGATTAAAAGGAGATCGAATCCTTGACCGAGGAAGATGTCGGTCCTTTGCCTGTGAGAGGGAAAGAGTTGTCTGAACAGTCCATGGCCAGAATTCTCTTCTCCAACTTGGACAAGCACACAGCCAGGGAGTTCAAACTATCATTAGGTCAAAACTAATTCAGTCAAAGCTGAGCTTTCCAGAGCTTTCAGACGACTGCAGAATTCCCAAGAAGCCAGCTTAAACAACAGCCACAAAAGCTTCCCAAGTGAAGTTCTTATCTCTACCACACGGTAACTAAGGGAAAGACCCAAAGGAATTAGCCGCCGTGGGTGGAATTCACCAGCAGCAGAATCACACAGGTCAAGAACACAGGCAGTGAAATTCTTAAATCAGGATGAAAAAGAATTAATATGTGTAAAGACAAAAATAATTCTTAATAACTAGAAAGGACCATAAAAATGCCCAAATCTATTTGTACGAAGAATTAATAAATCTCCTAGAAAACAAAATAATTAATTGGAACTCCACCCCATGGAGGGAGCATTGTCCTCCCAATGCATACTTTCTTTCTAAAATTCCTTTCCCCCTTTATTAAACATAGATTCTTCTCTCACACAATGTAATTCAAACACTCTGCTCCTCCCAGTCCCTCCCCACCTCCTTATCCACGCAGATCCATTCCCTTTCTGTCTTTAGTTACAAGAGAGCAGCCGGTGCACACTTTCGTAATCAAAATGCTAAGAAATCTAAACCGGTCCTAGTTGGAATTTCTGTATCTGCGATGAAACACCACGACCAAAAGCAACTTGGGGATGAACCGAAGCAGGACAGGAACCTGGAGACAGGAGCTGGTGCAGAGGCCAAGGAGGGGTGCTGCTTACCGGCTTGTGGCTTGCTCAGTCTGCTTTCTTATGGAAAGAACCCAGGACTGCCCCTCTGGGGATGCCACTGTTAATCACTAATTAAGAAAATGCCCTCTAGACTGACCTTAGGGAGGCCTTTTCTCCACTGAGGCTCCCTCCCCTCAGAGGACTCTACCTTGTGTCAAGTTGTCGTTAAATTAGCTAGCACAAAGCTAAATCATGAATTACATATATCTCTACTTAGGTAAGCACATACAGGACAGAAAAAGAAATCATTTAGGAATATATAGAAAACTAGTAACACACACACATTCTCTCTCTCTCTCTCTCTCTCTCTCTCTCTCTCTCTCTCTCTCTCTATAAATCAAATCACTTCAAATCTCGGGCTAGAAGCCAAGATGGGAATCGAGCCCTGAAGTGAGGTGTGATGGGGAGAACTTGCTGGGTGGTGATGCTCCCTTCCCTGAGAAGGCCTGTAACTACACTGGCTAACTCTGAAGCCACTTAAGTCTTAGCACCAGTATCCTGTCTGTACTCTTTGCATCCGTGAGATCTGGGTAAGCTATTTCACACATAGAAATGGAAGCAGACAGCTACTGATTGGAGCTCCGGGACCTGAAAACCTCACGTGTGACTAACTTGCTGGGCACGCCTGTGTCGTGGGCTAAACTGCAGTGACCAACAACGAAACGTGGAGGCAGGATCTGTGAGGACAGGGGCGGGAGCTTGCTACTGGCAGAAAACACTATCCATGAGCAGGGTCCTCAATCATAAGACAGTCTCACAGAGTTGGGGTTGTGTAGACATCATTGAACGGGTGCTTCAACAAATGTCATGAGATGTACAGCCAGTACTCCCCAGCTATTCAAACCCCATCACGGCCTGACTTCCTGCCCCTCAGAAAGTTTTATGCTATGGCCAGCGGAGGACTGGGCTAGGAAAGTGTGTATATTTTAATAAAAAGAAGCTAGTGGGAAATGAGTTTTGAATTTTTTAATGTCATATGTGTGAGGGCTTTGCCTGGATTCTGCCTATGCCCCATGTGCATGCAGTGCCAGAGGACAAAGAAGGGGGCGTGGGATCCCCTGGAATGTTGAGTTAGAGATGGTTGTAAGCAACCATACAGGTGCTGGGAATCTGACACTGGTCCTCTGGAAACCAGTGCTCAAACTGCGGGACGTCTCTCCAGCCCCCAGCTTGACTGTAAGCCTGTAGTCTTAGCTTTCCCGTTCTGTGAAGCAGAGGGCTCTGTCAGCTCTTAGTAGGCCTCCGGTGCATGGTATCACGCAAACTTGGGTGAACAGGATGCCCTCGTTACTCACCCACTTGGAATACAGTTTTGTCTCCACCCTTGGCACAAAGCTGACGGCCTTGATCATGACTTCGTAAACATTGACAAGAATATCGATGTAGTCATTAAACTCGGGTTCAAACTTAATGGCATTATTATCAAGAATCAGCCTCATGATGAAACCTGGATGTTCAAAAGCTCGAACAGATTCCTATGAAAAATAAATAAAAGGGCTAATAGGTATACATAGAGATCAATTGCTATGAATGAAAAGGTATACCAGTCCCAATTAAACACACAGAACACGCTTCCTCTTGTGACAGAACGGATCCCACTAGAAAAACAGCCAGAGTGGCAGCCATCCTGATTGGTTGGAACTGAGTGTCTGGTTGGAACTAGAGGTTAACCAGAGGAGAAGCACCTTCTGATTCCAAGGCCTCGCTCACACTGTATGATACAGTCTCCTCCCAGACGAAAAAGGGATTTCTCATGCAATCCCTACCTAAGCCTTCACGAGGCAATCTTCCCCAGAGGATTTACCCAAACCCTCAGCACTGTGACGATGACCTCGTCCAGACTGTGCAAGCTGACCTAACCTTTCGGCACGCGCGTGTACCGGGTCTGAGGATATACTCGCTGCTGTCTCACTGGAAAAGCTATCTTGTGCCGCTTCCTCTCTGAAAGAAGAGGAAACCCGCTATCGAAGGCGCGGCCGCTTAGCTGAGCTGTCCTCACCTGGGGTTGGGCGATGAGGTTCGTGAAGTCTTGCATGGAGACGAGAGTGAGGTCCTGCAGCTGCAGGGTCATAAGCGTCGCGGCGCAGTTGAAAAAGGAGTCCAGTTTGGCGCTGCTGTCGCCAGTTGGCAACTGCTTTTTTTTATTGCCTTGGTAATATATGTTCTGCACTTCCGGAAACCACCTTGAAAAGGACAAAAGGCATTTCGAAGTCGACACTCTCAGTGAATTACCCCGTTCACATCAAGGGTTAACAGTAAGTTCTCTATAGACACCCAAAGGTCTTCATAAAGAGGCGTATTGGTGCGTGTCATTACCCGCACTCTGAGACCTAAGCGCTAGAGCACTTCACATCCAGGAGAAGAAATGTTAAATCATTAAACGACCCAATGATACGGTGCTATAAGACATAAATCTAACCCTGCAATTACGGTTCCTGCAGGTTTTAAAGCAAGATGAGAGCTAACCTTATTGGACACTTCTTTTCAGACTGTTAAGTGATCTCCCTGGACTGTTATTTTAAAGCTATAGAGTAGTAATCGAAGAAGCTAGCTTATACCAAGTTAAACCCACACGGCATGCCGAGCTACCGCTTCCCAATAACTGCAAAAACAAGGCACAAATCAAAAACAGCGTGGATTTTATTTCCCCAATTTCCCTCAGTGTGAGATACGGAAAGAATGACGGATGTAAAACGAAGTTTCAAAGGTGCACGTGTCCTTGCGATAAAAGAATAATAGTGCAATTTCATATCTAGGTACTCCATGCTGAAAACTGCTGACGTGTTCAGCTTCTGAAATCCCCGACAACACAGCAAGATCTAGGAATGCTTCTACTTTCTGTCATGAGGGATAATAAACCATAGTCGATAAGAATGACCAGAGTGTTCGAACAGAATAAAGTCTAAGTTTTAAATAAAACTGTTGTCTTTTTAACAATATGCACCGTGAGTAGTCCTATGTTCTAGGAATAGTGGTAGAGGGGGCATAAAAAAATTAAACTACATCATCCTTTCTTTCATAACGATGGAAGTAGTGAGTTCATCGTGAAAAATGAGCAAAGACAGACGGGCATTAACCTTGCAGTCTTGGAGAAAGGTTTTATAGCAAAGATAGTAATTACAGCGTCCTAACAGAAGTATCTGAAGTAGAAACGGGATAGGAACTAAAAGAATCCATCACGTGTTTCTGTGGGACCAAGGCGGAAGGAAGCACGCTCAGAGAAGAGGACCCGGAGAGATAAGGGTCATGCTGCAAGCTTTCAAAGACAGATTTATAGTTATATTTATTTATATTATTTATATTTATATTTATTATTTGTCAATAAATGGGAAATGCTAAAAAGAAGGTTCACAGGAGAGTCTGAAGAGGGACGTTTACAGAGCCAAGGAATAGGGATGCCACTGAGACTTTGCAGTGGTCCGTCTAAATGGTAGCTCACCCTCAGCTAAGGAGACAGCTCAGCTGGCAAGCATGAGCCCTCCACCCCCACCCCGTGTCTCCAGGCAGAGGCTGGAGGATCCTGACGAGCCTTCTGAAGTCAAACCCACAAGCCTCAGCCAATGAGAAAGCCTGTCTCCAAAAACAAGGTATAGACGCCTGCGTACAACATTTGAGGTTGTCTTCTGGCTTTCCCGTGCAAGAGTGAGTGAGTGTGTGTGTGTGTGTGTGTGTATGCGTGTGTGCACCTCAACACACATGATTGTCTACATGTACAGATGAACATGTGTGCATGCACATGCAGTAAATATGGGCCTGCCAATGGTAGAAGCAATGAGAATCAAGAATTAAATGGACAGAGAAGATGCTTCTAAAAAAAAGATATCTAAATCGATGGTAGTCATAAAATAGGCCTCAATAAATACAAACGGATTGAACTCCAAAATTAGAGATCAATGACACGACACTTGGAGATTCACAAGTATGCGGAGATAAGATAAGATGAATATAAATATTTAGCGTGAGTGAATATGAAATTATCGTATTCTAAAACCGAGAGAGGAACAGAAGTCAATGAACAGAGGGGATTTTTAGTTCTAAGCAACCACATTAAAATGCAAGACAATTCCACTAAACATTAAAAATAGAAGAGCAAACTAACTCAAGACAAGAAGGGAAGAAGCAACGCAGATAAAACAGAACATAAAGTCAGCAAATCTCAAAGTGATTTATTTGGGAAAAAAAAGCTGGGTGGTGGCGCACGCCTTTAATTCCAGGCACTTGGGAGGCAGAGGCAGGCGGATCTCTGTGAGTTCAAGGCCAGTCTGGTCTACACAAGCTAGTTCCAGGATAGGCTCCAAAGCTACAGAGAACAGGAAACATGACATGCCCACAGTCCGGTATGATGGAAGCAAGCCCTCTTCTCTGTCTCTGGTTTGTATCGAGTTGACAAACCGTAACCAGCACCAGGCTATACCATGGGTGAGCCTGGAAAACATACTTCCTCTGAGAAACCGGAAAGAAATGACCACATACTAGGTCATTCTGCTGAATTATAGTTTCCCGGAATTAGTGGTGGTGGCTGCACACCCTTATGAATGCATAGAAGACACAGAGCTGTAGACAGAAAAGTGCCGAGTTTTGGGGTCAGTAAAGAAAAAACTCCAAACCGCAACACCCTGCTAGGATCAGAGTGGACAGAGATTGGTGAACAAAGGGATCTTTAAAGCCATAAGACTTTAAGGTGCTCCGGGAATGGCCCAGGACAAGGCTTGGAAGAGAGAGCAAGGCTTACACTCAGCTGCACGCCCTTGGCGTCTGTTTGGTAAGGGCCCAGAGCTCGGGAGACAGGTGTGTGCTGCAGCAGGTAAGACCGGCCAAACGATGGGATTGATGTGTGCGCATCAATATCAAAGGCAACAATGAAGACCCAGGGAGGTCCCCCTTTTAGGGGACAGTGAGAGAAACAGAGTCAGGAACAAAGTGGGGGTGGGGATAAAGAGTTAGAAAAGCAAGGAGAGAGGCGGCGAGAAGGTGGGCAGACCGTGTCGGCACTGAGGGCAGAGGCCAACACGACACAGAGAGAACGCCCCACCCCGGGTTTGTGAGGGCTGTTCTAGTTTCTTCGCTAACTTGCCTACGGTGAGCTCATTTCCGCCTTTTAGGAAAGATGAAGGCATCCTGGCTCACCAAGAGGTGCTTAGCGCCAGGGTGAACGCACCAGAGGACACCGCTAACCAGTCTGCCATTTTTATCAGAAATCAGTGAAGGTCTGAGCTCTGTTCTACACTGCAACACCATCTCTCTGAAGTCTGCAGTGGGGTTTGTCCCCAGAGTTCTCTGTCGAGGGGGTGCACCTGTGTCCCGTCCTGAAGAGATCACTTCTCTGCACTTAATTAGACAGTTTTTTTCCTTATCTCCTCTCTACTTATATTTTTCTGTTAGCTATATATAATATGAAAGAAAAGGAAAACCTTTTAAAAATAATATTATTTTAACTTACTGAAGGAAAAATATATTTAATCTTAAAAGATCAACATATATTTCAAGATAACTTTCAGAAATCATGAGGGTGACCAGACTTTTGGGTCTTTTGTTGGTTTCAAGTTGACCTAATTTTAATGTCCTATTTTTAATAAATTAATGACCACATTAGAGACGATTGTCCCAGGTGGTTCCAGGGTGCACTGTCTGGCGCCTGCATAATTAATTATCCTATCTGTCTATTCCATTCTGAAGGCCCAGTCCGAGCAGGTGTTTAATTGCGTTTTGGTAACCCTAATGCCTCTGAGGTTATAAACTCCTTTACACCATATACTTCCCTCCTGGGTCATCCTTGAAGTGTTTCTGTGTCCCTCACCCAAAGTCAAGACGGCAGAGTGCACAGCCTGTGCCTGGTGCAGAGTCAGGCGAAATGTCTGGCGGTGGCCAGGGCATGATGTCCCCAGCTCTCAGAGCAGAGGCATTAGCCACGCATTTACAGAAGGACCACCGTCTGTGACGGGCATGCACCTTCTTTCCATTCCTTGTAACAGCCTCTGGACACGTCACAGCCAGGGTAATCAAGGACAAATGTAACTCTTAGGCCGAACTGTGTTAAAGACTTGTGGAAACGGATTTCTAAAAGCCGTTAAAGTGAAACACGTCACCAATCACGCCTCTAAACATAAACGTTCCCACACGAGAGCTCAAATCTTTACGTTTTCAGCAGCGTCTCCTTGGCAGATTCCATGTGCCTAATGACGATGTTCTGGAAGGCGGACAGCTCTAAGGCCTCCTGGCGGTTGTGAAATTCTTCTATGTCAACTAAACGTAATTTCCTGCAAGAGATACAAAAAAAAAGCAATTAAATCGAGATTTTTGTGGTAGTTAATGATTTTGTTCAACTGCCTGTTCCAAAAACAAATGCTATTTTCCTAGATTTATCATCAAAAGTTGTACTCTATAATATTAAACGGTCAAGAACAGGAGATGTTTCTGTGTGGGTCAGCTTTCTGTTGCTGTGACGAAATGCTAGAGAAAACCAAGACAAGAAGGTGGATCTGGACTTTTTGCTTCAAAGGATTCAGTTCACGGCTCTGTTGTTTGGGGGCCTGTGGCGAAGCAGAAGTGCAAAGGTCAAGGCAGCTGGGAGGGGCTGGGAGGGAAGGAGGGAGGGAGGGAGGAAGGGAGGGGGAGGGAGGGAGGGAGGGGCTTTTGAAGGAAGGGCCTAAGGACACAAACAGTCTCTGAGGACACACTGACTTGAGCTAGGTCCCACCTCCTAAGCTTCTGAATGTCCATCATCTCCCCATAGGCCTCAAGATGATGAATTCATGAACGGACTAACCCACCGAGCTCAGAGGCCCCCATGACCTAACCCCTCTGAATAAGAGGCACTGGGAACAAGCCTTCAACGTGCGAGCCTCAGACTCAAACCACACTGACGACTGGATTTTATGATAGCGTATCGCTTCAGAGTCGACAGCAATGTGACATTGTGAGGGGTCACCGTGGAGGGGAAGAGCGCAGTGACTGGGATTCGGTGGAGAATTTAGACGGGTTTCTCACTGAAGCCAGAACAATGAAGCCAGAAAGGGTGGTAAGGCCCAGTGCGTGCAGTGTTGGCTTCTAAAGCAAGTATAAATAAGCCTTCTCCAGGAGGAAGGTGGCCCCGAGGAGCAGGGAGCACAGGCTGCAGAATCCCTTGAACCTCCAAATCCTTGGGACCCGTGTGGGTTTCTAAGACACGGGATTGCCCAAGTCCAGTGCAGTCACAGGGATGTTTGTAAAATAGGTATGGGGGAAAAAGGATATATCTTCATTTATAAATAAAAAATGTTTGCTAAAGACTTAGGTTTTAAGTGCTGTAACAAATGCCCAATTACTGTGTGTGTCTGTGGGATGTCTGTATGTATGGAGGTGTTCAGATGTATGTGGGTAAGTGAGTTCAGAAGAATACAGAAAACCTCCACTCCACTGCAACCGCGAGAAGCTTGCTTGGGTTGGCAGGAAGAAGACAAGGGTGAAGGAAGGGAAAGCGTGGTATCCCGGTGACCACAGATGCAGGGATGGCCCAGGTTTGGGGAGGCCTCAGGAAAGGCTGTCCTGGTGCATTTTGAAGCCTGTGTCCCTGTGAGAGTCCTGCGGAGTGCTTCCCTGAGACTTGCAGCCGGCCTGCAAGAGAGGACTCATAAAGCTGGAGTTCCCAGACAGCATGGTGCTCCTCCTCAGCCTGCAAGGGCAAAGGCTTTTTGAGCCCTTTATTTCCAGCTCTGGCTAGCCTTTCCCGTCTGCAACTGTTCTGTCTCTCCCAGGATAAGACCCGTGAGGCTGGCCATGCTCCTCATGGGCCATCAGGGGGCTTCAGGACACGTCACTTGGCTTGTTTCTGAGCTCTCCAGAGCGCTGACGGTATAGACACTGAGTCCCTTAGCTGACATGATCTGTAGTGACATTTCATTTGCATTTTAATAAACCTTTAATCCCAGTAGCCACACTAGTTTGCCATAGAAACTGGGCAGTAGTAGGACATGCTTTTAATCCCAGCACTGGAGAGGAATATAAAATGGGAAGAGACAGCTCTCAGTCAATCTCATATTGAGATTCCTGGAGGCAGGATCGCCACTTTGGACTGAGGCCGATGTAAGAGCCAGTGGCTGACTGTTTTGCTTTTCTGACCTTCAGGTTGAACCCCAATATCTGTCTCTGGGTTTTTAATAACCGTGCTACGATTATCTGTGAAGCGTATAGGGTGATTAGATGGGAGACAATGCCCACTTGCTTCTCTATACACCATGTATCACTCACTGACACCATGCTTGAATACTTAATTATATTTCTAATTAACTTTAATTTACAGCTGAGATAGTAAAAGAAATAGCTCAGATGTGATTGAATATAACTTTTAAAGTATTTTTAGGGCGAGGGCAGGAGATGAGGCCTCAGTGGTTCCGAGCACCTGCCATTGAAGACTCAGGTCATCTCCTAGCAACAACATACAGCCAGCTGTGACTCCAGGCGGAGGGGGAATCCATCTCCTTCCTCCGACCGCCCCCGGGGCCAGGCGCACACACAGTGCACATGAGTGTGGACAGGACACTCAGACACAGTAGGTAAATAAACCTAGAGCAGGGCTGGAGAGGTGGCTCAGCGGTTAAGAGCATTGCCTGCTCTTGCAAAGGTCCTGAGTTCAATTCCCAGCAACCACATGGTGGCTCACAACCGTCTGTAATTCTCTGTAATGAGGTCTGATGCCCTTTTCTGGCCTGCAGGCATACACGCAGAAAGAATATTGTGTACATAATAAATAAATAAATATTTTTAAAAAATAAATAAATAAACCTAGAGCACATGCAGCCTCGGGAGAGGCGGAAGGACTCACTTAAAAGTGCTGTGCCACAGATCGAGCACAGCCAGCATCGTAGGGTTCATGGCATTCAAGTGGTCCCTGATGTAATTGCAAGCCAACAGGAAAGACCTCCTCCATGGCTTTGGCAAAACTTCCATTCTGGAAACGAAAAGGAGAAACCGAGTTTATCCTCTATGAAAATCCCAGTGGGTGCTGGCTTGGGCATCTGGCTCAGTGGTAGGGCACTTGCCTAGCACACAGAAGGTCCTGGGTTTGATCCTGAGCACCACAAAACTTTTTTAATGCTTTTTGCTTTTTTTGCAGTAAATATATATTTTGAGTAACAATTATTTTTGTTTTAATATGAACTCGTATAAACTAAAAACCATGCAGTTATATTCTAAAACATATGCTCTGTGGTTAGCATAACCTGATTTTTACAATCATCCTGAAACTTGCTCTAAATGTTTAACATAAAGTGTTGTCTAACTCTTTGATCCTAGTGAGTCTATAAACGACCTGCAGTGACCGAAGGGAAACAAGAGAGAGCTAACCTTTCCACATGGAGACCCCGGCTTCACATCTGCGGCTGTGATAAAATGCTAGGATAAAAAGCCACTTGAGGGAGAAAGGGGTTCCCTGGGTCACAGTTCCCGAGTACAGCCCACGGTCACATCACATCCAGTCAAGAGCACAATGAACAGCCCGGGCTCAGTCAAGGAATGGTGTCACTGACAGTCCTCCACAGACATGCCGTGAGCCACCCTGGTCTAGATGGCTTCTTCTCAGGACTTCCATCCCAGGCGATTCTAGACTGACAGCTAAACTAGCTGGTACAAAGTATATATATACCATGTTCTGCGGTGAGAATAATTTCCTTATGATAATAATGTTAAAATCAGATTTAAATCTCTACCATAATTCTTGTTTCTAGATGTTTGACCCCATTGAGTCCTTATATAACTGAAAATCATCAAATGGAACAATAATGAGGTAGGTAGCCTTTGTATATGAAGACCGTTAGTGGCAGGATACACGACATTTAAAGTTTTGCTTTATTTTGCAAAAACGGTAAGGATAGCAGGACAGTGGTGGCGCACACCTTTAATCCCAGCACTCCAGAGGCAGAGGCAGGCGGATCTCTGAGTTCGAGGCCAGCCTGGTCTACAGAGTGAGTTCCAGGACAGCCAGGGCTACAAAGTGAAACCCTGTCCTAAAAAATAAATTTAAAAAATGGTAAGAATATAGTCCAGCTTGCCTATGGAAATCCCCCTTGATCTCTTCACCTAATGTGTACGGATCATTGATAAATCAGACATTCTTTATCATTCTCATCTGAAAACATAGTTTGTAACTCTCGCGGCTTAGGTAAACCATCCTTTCCATACAGAAGACAGACCAGCTTTGCTGTTCAGAAAACGGATGCCCCCTAACTTACCATAGTTGGATTTTTGAGCTTTCTAGCTTTATTTATTTATTTATTTACTTTTGCTTTGCTTCGTCAAGACAGGGTTTACTCTGTGTAGCCCTGGCTGTCCCGGAACTCACGCTTTAAACCAGGCTGGCCTCGAACTCACAGCGATCTGCTTGCCTCTGCCTCTCAAATGCTGGGATTAAAGGTGTGCGCCACCGGGCCTGGCTTGGGCTTTCTGGCTCTCTGACAATGGATGGAAGAACATCACACAGTGATTTTGCTTTTCTCCTGAGCTGGCAATAGGCTCCAGTCAGCGCCCCCGAGATGCTAGGTGCTGTGCGGTAGGCAGCAGCAGGCAGGCTCCACACAAAGGGACCTGCATCACCAAGTATCAGGAAGCTGTGAGGTGATCAGGTGTAGCAAACGCACTCTTGATTCACAGTACTTTTAGGCCTCCGTATATTTAAACATGTCCACTTCGTGGCTATAATTTTTATCATCCACTTTACTTAAATACTTAGGTTAAGCATTTGACTTTAGACATTTCCAGTTGACACAACTGCTTTGTGTGTTAAATATTTTAATCAAATTCCATTTGCTTGACTGAACCTTGGCTCAGTTTCAACATTCTCTAACCTCCGCATGGGCCGCGCAGCAGAGGGAAGTCCATTGTTTTAACCTTTTAAAAAAAAACTGATGGCTGAATTTCTACTCTCTGTCCTTAGAAGTCATCTGGCAGGTACGCACACTGTGAATCTAGCTACCCCACAGCCATCAGACACCCTGAAAGCAGATTCTGGGTTCAGCACTGTTAAGTCCAGCCTTGTAGGAAAAAAACACAAGGAGGAACTGAACGGGTGGACACTCCCGTAAGCCCATCAAGTGACTCTAATGGACTCTAAATCGAATATTTTAAAATGCCTTTTGCTCTAACGTTTCCTGGGTCTCTGCTTAGGGTTTGTAATGTTGGTAATTTTTGCCTCGCATCTCTGTCCAGATGCCCGTCCAGACTTCCTCTTTTTCCTATCCCTGATTGTTGTAGAAACGAAACCACCGATACAATCCCCGGGTTTCCTAGACGGGCTCACTGAAGAGCACCCCAATTGCCACACATGAAGACCCCATGTAACAGAGAGAAGCCAGATTCAGTTGTGTGCCCAACTCCCTAACTGGCAGTTATTGTTTACCTCTTTAGAGGGGAGATGACGGGGACAGGAGACAGAACAGAGGCAGGCAGCTTACAGACGGGGACTTCATTTCCTGTCTTTGGCCAACCAAAAATATTCTTGGTCCTGTCCTAGCCAAGGGCCAGAAATGCCAGATCTGTGGGGCCAGTGTGATCCTTGATCTGGTTCCTATATGAGTTTGGGGTCACCTATTCCAGAGGGAGGAGACTATAGGGACCTTGATCAGGGCTCTGTGGCAGCCGACTAGGGGGAGCTATTTCTCTGGCATGGGCAGAGAGCTGATATTCCAAACTACCAAAAATGTAAACGGGGTTGATTCAACTGTGAGCCAACACATTTTGAAACAAAACAAAACAAAAGCAGACAAATCACAGAATCCTCTTACATTCAAAGAGATGGGAGCTTTTGCTGGGCCTCACAGTCAGAATTAATGACACACCTTGAGGCCACTTAGAATTTACGACTGCTGTCCTACTGTGTGCTCTGTCTGTTCCTTTGACCTCCCTCTATGAGAACGATGTGACAACCAGCCTTACTCACCTTGATTTCCTAGGTAATCAACATTTACAATCTAAGTTAATGCGCAGCTGTAGTCTTGAATCGCATACTCTTCCATGCCCTGACCCGAGAGTAATGCATGTGTGTTTACGCATGAGTAATGATAAGTTTGATTAAAGTAGAGTAATAGCAGCCTTATGAAATGAGTACCAAAAATGCTGAAAACAACATGTGGATATTGCTCGATAAATAATGATATCTCTAATATTGTTTGTTATCTGGGTCATTTGGAGCCAGTGACTTAATCTCTTGTAAAACTGTTAAAATATCTCTCATTACTTCCCCCACGTGATGTTTTCTGTGCTGTTCACGAAAAGAGAGAGAAAAAGCCCAGCATTTAGGGCACACACAAGGGGAGGGGCAGATTCACAAGACAGCATCCAGGAAGCCCTTCGGTAGAGACAAGCATACCAGGACACACACACACACACACAGAAACAAGGACAAACAGAATCACAGAATCACAAGACAGCCTCCAGGCAGGCACGGATTCAGACCCATGCAACAAACAGACAGGAGAGCAGAAAATACAGGGAGGGTAGAGTGGAGAATTCAAATCTGGGCTCGTTCTTCGTTAGATGACACCCAGGAGAAATGCTTTGATTTCTTTCGTTAACGAGACACCAGCCCACTACTAGTAAGCCTGAGTTTATTCGGGTCTGCCTGGCCTTCTGAGTGCCGGCTCCCTGTCTCCAATGTTCCTTCCCTTTCCCTGCCGCATGGTTGCTTGTTGCTGCTACGTGCCTGACCTCCACAGCAATGTGAAGGGCAAGATTTATTTTTACTTTCTTGTTCCATTCTCCTCCTCTGCTGAGAGTTACAGTTTGCTCATCTTGGTCTTTTTTTCTTTTAACCCCTAATCAAACGGTCCTCCGGCTTTCCCTTGAGTTCATTCTTAAAGCCCATTACTAAGGAGACTGAGAACGCCAAAGGACCCGGATTTTCGTTCTCTAGAAACGGCAGACCTCAGCTCAAAAAGGAAAGCCTTCCCTCCCTTCCCCACTTCCTCCCTACAGGTACCCAGGCTGTGAGTCGGGAACAGCTTCTCACGCCTAGCCTAACCTGCGCACTCCTCCTCAGGAATTTCCCCACACAAAGCTTATGCTGTTGTTGGAAAGCCATTAATAATCTTTAAGGATCTATGCTTTATTTTTTAAATATTTAAGAGCTGTACTCCTAAATGCTACTTTTAAGGAAAACGTACAGCAGGTGTTTTCCCCCATATATTCTGTATTCTAATCCACAAATAAATTGAAATATTCTACGGATATATTTGATTTTCCCAATGTCCCAAATATTCATGCCTCTACCATACCAGAAGCCTGATCTACATGCCACGGGAGCACAGAACCACATCAAATCCTTTCCGCAGCAGGTTTCTTAATTGGGTTGGTTGGTCAGTTGGTTTGGTTTGGTTTTTGATACTGCCCTCAACCTCACTTGTGAGAAAACTATGTACATAGGTATAATACATAAACGATAAGCACGTATGTGGGAAAATACAAACGTGAATGGGAACACTGCTCATTTGGCAGCAGTTATACACCACTGAGTAGATGGAATGACCATTATTAGAGAACCCTGTGCACTTACTCGGCGCGGTGCGGCGGGACCTCCGTTGTTTTGGTATCATCTTCTTTTTCTCTGGGGTCTTTTAGAACAAAATCAACTAAGGAAAAAATTGGAAAATTTGGATAAACAACATTTCATTAATTACAGCATACTTCCGAGAAAACTAATTCTATTCAAATGAATCACTTAAAATGTGTTAGTTTTATAATAAAGAAAAATGTGTGTGCTCGGGAAGAAACACCTGTGGGAAAGACCTACCAAGTCTGTCTTGGAGAACTGTGTTCTCTTTCTTAACAGTGTGTTTCGATTGTTGCATTGGAAAATGATAATTGACTTTAATATTACATTTTCCTTCAGAGTTATTCCATCAAAAGCACTCTCATTAAATTGTGGGTCAGGAAGAGAGGAGAATTTCTCTCGCTGGGGAAAAGCCCACATTACCTTGCTGCATTTGAAATTGAATAAGCGCACCACACAGTCATAGAATCAGTAAGGCAGGCTCCCTTTGCGCCTGCTTGTCTTCTGGGTCTTCGGGCGCAGTTGGCTCCGTTTTCCTGCCTGTCTTTCAAGATTCACTTTCTACAGTGCAAAGTTACACTGCTACCCTCTGCCTAAAGTTCCTCAGACCGTCCTCCGACCTTCAAAGGCTTTAAAGAGGCACGTGGGCCCCTCACAGATAGTGATGCTTTCTCCAAATGCTCCCTAGGCTTTGGCCGTCACAGCCACAGCGGTTCACAGGTCTAGACAGGCCCGCTGGTGCCCCGTGCCGTTGCCTGGACCAAGCGTGTCACCTAGGAGACATGCTTCAAAGAGCTGGGGATGCTGTTATACTCTTGTGATCCAAGAACTAGACAGGCAGAGGCAGGAGGATCACAAGTTCAGAACCACCCTAGGCTAGATGGTGAATTCGGTCCAGCGTTGGTTACTTAGGGAGACCCTGTCTCATTCCCTCCTCCCATCCCACCACTACAAAGACTCGGTTCAGAAGCCTCTGGAGTCCTTCCTAAGTCACGGTGGCCTGGTGGCCTCTTCTTCCTTGCTGAAGACCGCCTTGGTGTGCTTGCTAGACAGCTCTCTTATAGTTTAGAGATTCAGCTATCTCTCTCATTGTCATCTTTTATTGCCAGGACGCAGGGAATGCCTGTTCTCTGCATTGTGATTTCACCAGCCTTTTGGGGATCGTTCATTGTGCAAGCTCTACTAACAGGAACATTGGGAAACAGTCGATCAGAAAGGACCTGTCCCAAGGTTCTGCCCCCAGGGACTTTAGTTTAGACTGGGCCAGAAACGGCTGTTTTAAAAAAGTATTCTTATTACCTACTGATACTTAGAGACAAACTTTTTAAATCCATACCATGGCTCAACACGCTTCCTACACAAAAGGTCACAGGGTAACCCCTTCTACTTTGTGAGCCGCAAGGTTTCTTCTGTTCAGCTGCTCAACTCTGTGGTTGTAACTCAAAAGCAGCCCACATACCAACCTTAGAATTGCCGGGTACTACTGAAACCTCATTTACAAAATAGGCCATGGTCAGGTAGGACTTCTGAGCCATAGCTGGCCACCTTCTGGTCTGGAGCAAAAATGTAATCAACCATATCTACATTTCTCATCAGCAATATTAATGGAAGCTGGTAAGGATTCAAATCGTGGTAACGGTTCACCCACACACATGCACACGTGCGTGCACAGGCACACACGTGCATGTGTCCACACGTGTGCACGCTTTGTCTCTCCTACCTAAACCAAGAAACTTAAACAAGGGACGGTCCTGAAGGGAAAGACCGCTTCCCAAGTGTCTGATGCCCTCTACTGACTGAGACAATAAACATTACGAGAGGCTGAAATAATTACTATTACTTTCTTCAGTGTTGCCCTTTAAGGGACCATATCTTTATAAGTAGAAAATTTCATTTAAAACATAATTTATGCCCAATCAATGAACGATCGCTGAAATATTTTTTACTAATTGATGTTTATTTGATGTGCACTGGTGTTTTGCCGGCATGTGTGAGGCTGTCATACCCCTGGGACTGGAGTTACAGGCACTTGTGTTACAGGCGGTGGGTGCTGGGAACTGGACCCAGGTCTCTGGAAGAACAGCCAGTGCCGTTGCCTGCTGAGTCATCTCTCCAGCCCTGACTGGGATCTTAAGGAACACACCAATGAGGTAAGAAACTGCATAAGCTCAGAGTGACAAGTGTCGTATACAGTCAGTAGCTTTTGGTTCAAGACTCACCTGTCACGACGCATACTCAAATTAGAACGCAGGGAGCGGTGGCGACTCACCTATGGACTTCTTCACGCTGAGAAGATAGTCCTCTCTCATCTCATCGGACAGGACCGTTATGCTGTTGGTGAGGACTTTCAGATGCTGGGGGACCAAACCCAGCACGTGCTCCAGCCAGGAATCTTCCATCGGGGCCACGTGATCTGTATCAATTCCGTGATGAATATAGTAGTAATATCTCTGGACGGGTGAGGAGGGAGGCAGGAGAGTTAGTACTGCGGTAAGGGACTGTGTTTGTCCACACATAAAGCCACAGGGGAAATCCAAGTCTGCAGAGATGAAGGAGTTTTTAAATCATAAAGTGTTCTGTATGATTCATGTAAGCATTCTTGGAGATCTCTTCATTTTTTTATTTTTTTATTTTTTGAGACAGGGTTTCACCATGTAACAGTCCTGGCTATCCTGGAATTTACTCTGCAGACCAGGCTGTCCTCGAACTCACAGATATCCGCCTGCCTCTGCCTCCTGAGTGCTGGGATTAAAGGCGTGCGCCACCACCACCCAGTAAACAATGTTAAAATTTTTAATGTTTACATTTACAAAGCTTCTTATGTATTTGAAACACCTGAATGGATACTTCTAAAATAAGTTAATGTACTTTTGAAAAGGCACGGTATCACAGCTCAGAAAATTAATCATAAAATAAGGGTGCACACAGATATATATGACAGAGATGAGCTTTATGGTGGAATCAGGCAGAACTGAGATTCCTTCACTGTGGCCCTAGGTGGCGAGGAAGAGAACGTGTTCTTTCACTGATCTAAAAGAATAATTGCATGTGATCTGTCCATGTCTGCATACACAGTGATGTATAAGACACGCCTTTAATCCCAGCACTCGGGAGGCAGAGACAAGCGGATCTCTGTGAATGCATATTCTACAAGAGCAAGTTCCAGGACAACCAGGGCTGTCACACAGAGAAACCCTGTCTCGAAAAATCAAGAGAGAAAAAAAAAAAAAAGACAGAATAACCTCAAGGATATACAACGTTTTTCGGGTCCTCCCTCTATTTGCGGTTCTACTAACAAAAGAAGTAAGATGTTACCAAGATGTCTTTCTCTATTGAAGAAGTGGTCGATTTTGAAAGCAGGCTCTCTTCAGGGATAATGGAGTCTAAGCGGCCATCTTGTTGTTGCCTAAGACAGTGATAATCACGGAAGAGTCAAAAACATACAAAGGTGATTCGAACACAAAACATGGATATAAAAACACAGGGTTGTTCTCTATTAAATCACCCAGAAGATACATGGTTGAAGATGTTTGCTGGCACCACGTTCCTCTTAGAATGCCCCTTTCTCTCTGTGCGTGGGGAGACACTTAGAAGTGCTCTCCTAGACCTCCTTCACGTCCCTGCAAGGGCCTCTGCGCATTTGCATCCGCTATGGCACAAGCGAGTTCTCTCTTCTTTGGACTTGCAAGGCATATTCATGCACTATCCCTACAAGATGTATAGTTGCTCTTTCATCTGTTTGGAATGAAGTAACGGCACAGAACGCAGACCCATTCCCGGAAGACCCTTCCTCGCATCTCTAGGGACATGAGCCTTGACACCGAGCAACATCAAGATTTGCTGTTTTTTTATTGAGTGTGTCCACAAAACCCCTGTGGAGACCACAATTCAGTTCAAATGCTGTGTCAGAGATGAGCTGCGTTGTTTCTTCTGAAGCTCCACGGCATAGCGGGCATGGGTACAGCTTCAGCACACACAGCAGGTCCAAGTCCGGTGGGGCTCTGCTGCTACAGATCGAGGGTACTGAGTGAGAAACACCTGTCCCCTCACTGACTGAAGAGCAGATGCAGAAAATGTACGGAATATGTTTCTCAGAAACCGTACCCAAGTGGGTACCCAGGACACATCTTGTAATGTGTCTTTTCTAATTCCAAGGATCCAATATTCTGTGAACTTCATACGTATGTTTTTGAACTATGTGACAGTCCATTCACTTTAATACATGGTAGGTGATCAATAAATGTTTAACAAATGACAGAATGTGAGTGGGAGAGCAGTGGGAGAGTCTCAAAGCATTAACTAGCCAAAGAGACGGGAATTGATTACTCTAGCCACCAGCGGAATCTACGGTGCTGTGGCTTGCCCACAAAGGAACTAACGCAAAAACACTGCATTTCCAGGTCATCGAGACTGGATTCGTATTCTGCCGCTGTAAGGTGCAGGACATCAGGAAGTGGTGTGTGTAGTTCTTTTTAATTCATCCATCTCATCTTGCCAGCCTTCCTGCATCCTGGCATCGCCTGTTCGTCCTTTGAGGATGAAGCCTGGAAGGATGCAATCCAGAAGGCCAGGGGTGGGGAAGAAGAATTCCAGGGTTGTAGAAACCAGGATAGAAGTGAGTGAGTGCCGACATCTTTGTGGGTCCACCGTCCCACGATTCTCCTGTGCTAGGGCTACAGGCAAAGTTTCTCTGCTCAGCAGAGATCACAAGAGCTGCTCATCACCAATCAAGCCCTCAGTAGCTTTGTAAGTGTTATTGCCGAGTCTCACATATGCTGCTCAAAGTCGTAACCACCCCCACTTCACAGATGAAAACTAAATGTTACAGAGAAGAATTGTACCCTTTGGTCACACAGCTAATGACGTATGGGAAGAGAGAGGGGGGTTGCTGTGTCTCTGAGCAGCCATGCCCTTTCCAGGAGAATGGTATTCCAGTCAGAACTAAAAATATCCGAACAGGAAATGCTTTGCCTAGATAAAGAAATATAGAATATACTTGGTTTCTCAAAAGTGAAAAATAACTACATTAATGATTTTCTGTTTATAAAATTAAGAGGCTTTCGGCTCACAGTAGCAGCCTGGAAATCCCTTCTTCAAGTGCGAAAAAAAGGAGTGAGATTATTTTAACCCATGATTATGAGGAGATAAGAAAGATAAAAACTCTTCATTGCAGAGACAGGCCACAGAGGGCAGACAGCACAGGTAGCCTCTGTCACAGGAGGAAGCAAGCAATCAGCCTGGAACCTCCAGAAAGGCCCTCACCCTGGAGTCGGCGGAAAATGAGGTGATCTCGTTAGCTAATTACACGGAAAATTAGGTAGCTGAATGGGAATGACACATACCCCAAAGGCAAAAATGTTCCAAATCCAGCCTCAGAATAGAAAACGTGACTAGATCGATAGCCAGCAAATTAATTGAATTAGTAATTAATAATTTCCCAGCAAGGAATTCCAGGTCCGGGTGGCCTCGCTAACGGATTCCGCAGGGAAGAAATCCAACCAGCTCCAGAAACTTCTTCAGAGAAAACAGAGCCCGGAAGAAGCTCACGGTCACCACTCATTAGGAGGGTAGCGCCAAGATGTCATGACAGAGCGGGAGACATGATGTGGCAGACCCAAATTGTTCACCTTGTTTGAAGACCCATCACAAAATTGCAAACCTCTCTCCTCCAGCTGAGCAAGATGCTGGAAGGAGGGAGGGAGGTCGGGAGCTGGTCCTGTGACGCCCAGAGGGTAGTATGTCCTCTGTGTGAGCAAGGGTGCAGGATACCCTGGGGAAAGAGGTCCCCAGGACCCCAGGGCTTTGTCCAGTGACCCAGCTGCATCTGGCTGCTGCAGCAGAAGTCTCCCCTGTGATGAACCAGTTACCTAGGCCTTGGGCCGTCCAACAGCCTCCTGCTGCTTAAGCCAGGGAAGAGCGAGAGAAACTGAGGCTATCCTGAAGAAGAGAGCAGGAGTCCATACCGCTACGACCTTGGTAGAGGTCAAGAGGGCCCGGCAGGTGTGGGCTGCACACGAGGGAGCCCAGTCCCCCAGTCCGACTGTTCTTCCTGCCTGTCCCACGTTGCAAACTGCGGGGCACCTACTGCGTCATCAAGGGAGAGCCAGGCTGGTGCACGGGCGCACACGAACCACGGATGCGCTTTCATGTTAACTGAGAAGCTGAGGGAATGCTGCTCAAGTGCGGGAAGCCACCGGATCCAATCACGACCAAGACGGTGGGCGGCAAGGTCCAGAATGTACAGCTTCGCCGTCGAGCTGGCGAGAGCAAGGGACTGGACTCCCAACTAGGTTAGAGGCATGCTTCGGAGTCTTCGAAACATAAACATAGTCTTTAAATTGTCCTTTGAAAGTTTTAGCAAATAAAGTCCAGTAATATTACAGAGATGGTGCTCCATTACTGAGTAGAATCTAGGAAATATATTAGCAAAAATTATCATATATTGATAGAACAAAGGAGGAAGGCCACAAGGTCATTTCGGTAGACGTGGAAGAAGCATCTGGGATAAATGTAGCACCTATTCATAATAAAGCCTCTCACGGACTAGGCAAGGAAGGAGACCGCCTCAGTGTTCATTTTCATTTACAATTCAGTTCAGAAATTAGAAACTTATGTCTTCATTTTTAATTTAGTTATGAGTTTTACCATTGTAAGTGGGGAAGTTATCATGCTATATTTATTAAGCAAAAGGTGATACTATGGTTTATTAACATAATGTATAATTAAATCTAGTAAATACTCTTTTTTTTTTCGGAATAAAAAATCTACTTGCCTTAGTGATCTTTAGCTGTCTGGTTCTTGTTTGCCCTATTTTCCCTTGTTCTGAAAAGATTCTCTGAGTAAAACCCCTCCTGCTCCTCCTGCGTGATTGGTGCGCTGTGCCCCTTCCCGATCTCACCCCTACCTGAACTCGTCCGGCCTTTGGTAACCTCCACTACACTGAGGGGGGTAACCCAGACCCAGAACGACAGACGCCACCTCCCTCTCTCGAGAGTAACCTGGAGTAACTGTAGAAACCAGGGAAGCGGAAGAGAACCCCAGGGAGGGGAAGCACCCACCCCTAGACGGCGTCACCATGAGACAAGGGTCATAAAGCTGGAGATGGGGAAATGGGGAGGGGAAAAGGAGGTCAATACAAAAGGACGGGGAGGGGGCGTGGAGAGGACAAATAACACTAAGGATATTTGAAGAAAGCCTTAAGGAGTCATATTGTTTTTTATTTACCTAAAATTGCATATAGGTCTTAAATGAAGTCATGCCACGTGGGCTGACAATGCCCCCCTCGAGAGCCATAGAGTAGCTAACAAAAACCTCAGCATCAGGCATGGGGAGCCTTCCTCTAAGCTGCTGGTCACAGGAGTCCAGGGGACTCCTCAAGCGATGTAGGCTATTGCCGCGGTCCTCAGTGGCCTTTCAGAGAGCGACCATGTGTCCCTGTTGACTAATAACCCACATACCTCAGACCCAGGCCTCGGAAGATTCCAGCTGGATCTGACCCGAAAGCCTCCTCTCTGAGGACCAGCTTCCAAGGCGTCGGAAGCTGCCAAGGGAGGAAGGCAGCCTGTGGTCCCACCTAGCGTTGATGCCTGTGAACCACAGCAATAACCAGCTGGTCACCATGGTCTTGAAGGTGACAGAGCCGCACTCACATGGTGGTGGTAACCAAGAGATGCCCAGCGGACTCAAAGATGTCTCAACAGTAGGGACGCCGTGCCTGGCACTGGAAACCTATTCAGCTGCCCAGCGCTAGTGAGGTCTGGGATCTCAGAGGCAATCCTACTTACTATTCCACTATACTAGGACAGAATAATTCCTAACTACATTCGAAATACTCAGCCCACAGGGTGTCGATCTTGCCCTGTGTGATCTTCCGGGTGTGCGCGTGCAATGAAAACAAAAGCAGCCTGCATGGGATGAGCTGGTAATAGTCTCCTGGCGTCTGCCGAACGCAAACTCAAAGCCACTCGGCAGCTGGATACGAAGGCAAAGGACTGTGTCTCCCCCAGCTCTGGTCGGGCAGAAAAAGGATTGTGAATCTGTCTCCATCCCAGCTGGATGTGAAAAAATAAACTTGTATGTTGAAACCTTGTTCTTAGAGCACCTGTGAGAACATACATGTCTCACTTGCTCTACAGAAGCACTCAGCATCCCCTGTTCCCCTCAAGAAGGCCAGAGAGTGAAGTGGCCGTGGAGGCAGCGAGCAGCCTTCTATGGGTCATGAAATCCCATGTGTACCCCAAGTGGTCCTTAGCACCCTGAGGGTCGGAATGAAGCAAGAGAGTGCACTAAACAACTTGCACAAGCTGTGTGAAAAGCGCAGAGTCACCTGGACCAACGTGACTCTCCGCAGAAAGCTACCCTCATTCCTGCCCCACACGAGGAGACCTTCAACGCCACAGAAGTCACCGTATCACCCGAACAGACAACATGGGGTGGCGGCGGTCAGGGGGAGCCACATCCACATCCTCTACTGCTGCCATGATGACAGGCAGAGTCTCTGCTCACTCAGCAGGATTCGAATATTATCACGGGCACCTTGACAAGCAATGGCATTCAAAAGCGGGGCACACTTAACAGGGTGGCCTCTCTTACACTAGCCCCACTGTAGCGAGGCTTTGGGACACTCTCTAGAGACGCGCGGAGTGCTTCTATTTTCGGGCGTTTGCTAGGGTAGCATGCTGGCCGCCTCGTGGAACTCACATAATGACGTTGACGAGCGTGCTTCTGAAGTTCTCTCGCTCCTTGTGTGGGGATTTGGCCTTCGATCTGGAAGTCGATGGTCCGGGTCGGCTGTCATCAACCTGGTCCAGCAGTTTGCCTTTTTTCCATATTGCTCCATGTATTCAGCTTAAAGTTTAAAAACAAGGTGCCGGTGAGAAAGGTGAGCCAGAACGAGTCAGTCCTTAGAGCAAGGCGCTACAGCAGCAGCAAGAAAAATGTTATGTTCTTTATATTCTCATCTCAAAGAATCCTAATGCATGTTGTCTTACTAGCAAAAGTTATCGCACACCTACTTAAATCATCATAACAGGAACCTCTATTTATCGTAAGTTCATTGTTGACTTTTGTGCTACTTTGACTGATGTGATAAGTGTTTTTAGTTGCATCTGTAGGTGTCTCTTAAAAGGATTAAGATTTAAACCATGATAAAACAAAGTCACACTGTTCAAGACAACCCTACAGGAACGCGGGAGGGACTTGCTGGGGGGAAGAGGTTGGGGTCCTATGTGAGAGAGGGGGGGATACAAAAAGATAACGGAAGAGAATATGATAGAAGTAAGATTATATATATATGTATGTACATATATATAATGAAATGGCGAGAGAATAAATTGCAATGAATACAAATGTTTCGTAAAAAGCATTTACAATGGCATTAAATAAGGAGCTGGAAACAACTGTTTTCTGATGGAAAATGCCTAGAAGAAAGCTGTCTATATGGTGTGTGCCTCTTTGACTTTATAATTCTATGGCTTTTTTAAATATACACACTTTTAATCAAAGAGTAAAGTTCTTACCGTATGACTGTTCATTTTTAACAGTATAGGGTTCTGGAAACTGGTTTTCCTGGTTGATATTTAAGTGGAATGATGGGGCAGCCTGCTGCCACTGGGGTTTAATTCCAGTCTACAACGGAACATTTAAATAGCATTAGTAAGTCATGTAGAAGATGTTTCATTTAACCCGTGTTTCTGTGAGCTGCTCTAGCGCTGTCCCGAGCGCATCAGGACCGCTGGGGAGATGCACAACCATCAGCAGCAGCAGGCCTTCCTTTGCCTGGGCGTGACCAGGGACCATTAAGAAAAGCCCCGCTGCTCCGTGGTTATGAGTGCCCGTTACCCAAACCCAGAGTGCCTATTCCACACAGCCTGCTCATGGCCCGTATCGGCCACTGTCTATAAAATTCCTCTCAACATGTTCCTGGCTGGTGAATAACAGTGTGAAATTCTTCATATCAAAACACACCAATGGGACGCCGTGCAGTGTTTAGTGCCGTATACATTGTGTAATATCCAAGCGAGTGTCAACAAATCGATGTGAACACTTATCACAGTGAAAATTTCCAAGTTCTGTCTGTGAGCTTCCCGAAAGGCACACTGTGTTCTAGTTATTGATAGTCGCCCTACTGTACACTAGCAGGCCTGGCTGCCTCAGTCTGGCCAGCTGTAGCATTGTGCCCCATCCCTGCCTCCTTAGGAAGGGTACGGGTGTCTAGGAATTCATGTCTTCTAAGCTGTCAAGCCCACCATCACACAGCTATTCGTAATGACCTCTGTTGATGGAACTGATATTTTCATCTTCTGTATTTCTGTGAGGCTCTTGTGGTCCCTCCTTTTCATTGGAATCTTCTCTTTTTCTAGCTCTGCTAAGACTTTTTAAAACTTTTATTATCTTTTCAAAGGACCAAATGTTTGTTTCCCGGGTCTTTGGGGGTTGATTTTGCGGTATCCATCCCATTTAGCTATTCCCTGCTCTCTCTTAACCTCCTTGGGGTTCGGCTTGTTCTCGGGGTTCTTGTGAAGACACAGTGATGTGTTTAACAGCTGCCAAGTTTGCACTTGTTGGTTGCTGTGTAACCTTTCTTAGTGCAGCCTTCCACACATTTTGGAAGAATGTCTTCCCAATTTCATTTAATTTTTAAATTTCCATCTTGATTTTTTCCCTCCACTCGTTTGTGGCTCAAAAGCAGTTTGCTTAATTCTCGTAATTTGTGTAATTTGCTGAGATTTCGTTACGATTCTTTCCGTTTTATTACACTGTGGCTAAAAAATATTCCATATGACTTCATTTAGAACAGAAAACTGATTTTTTTTTTCCTGAGACTCTATCTAAATTTCAATCCCAGGAGCTACAGAAGGAAACTCGATAGCATTGACTATGAAAGAGTGAGCATTAAGTAGTTCCGGTGCTTGGCGAACTAAAATGCCCGCTGTTTGAAATGAGCATTCAAAACCAAAACGATGCAAAAGGAAGCCAGGATCGATGGGGACATTGGTAGCATGACTTTTACCACCGATCAAAATCTCCCATTTCAGTCCAGAAACTCAGGTCCAGAGAGAGAAATGACTCCCCAGAGGGCACGGAGTTTCACTCTGAGCCCTCATTTCCTGGCAGTGACATTTCTCTGCTAATCCATCTTGGGATTGCTTTTATTTATCCTTAAATATTCTATACACACTAAGAAATGATGGGCACCATGATATTACTAGATATTTGTATTTACACACACACATATAAAACAGAATTTCTCTGTCAAAAAATAATCAAATTAGGGCACAAAATCAGGAATTTGATATTTCGCTTTAAGTTTGGATGCTATAAACCTTTGAAAATGGCAGTATTATCGATACAGATAAATTAATTAGATAAATTATACAGTTACCACAGCTAACTGGGGGAGCACTCTCGTTGGCAGTTTGGCCTTTTCTTTGCTGGGTGGTTTATCCTGCATAAAACACATGAGATAAAAAAAAAAAAAAACATTGACACAAATTTTATATTGTCCAATATAAAGCAAAGTGCATGTTAGCCAAAATGTTCAAAGGTCAACTCAGAAGCCTCACTGTTGGGGCCCGGCATGGTGGGACTTACAATTCCAGCACTCCAGAGGCGGCGGCGGAGGCAGACCTCTATGAATTCAAGGCCAGCTTGGTCTGCACAAGTTCAGACCAGCCACCACTCTACAGAGAGACCCTGTCTGTCTTAACATGTATATCAATTCAAGATGAAGGGAATTAGATAAATGCCCTTCCCTCCCTTTCTCCCTCCCTCCCTCCCTCCCTCCCTCCCTCCCTCCCTCCCTCCCTCCTTCCTCCCTCCTTCCTTCCTTCCTTGCTTCCTTCCTCCCTTTTATTCCTCCATCCCTGCCCTCCATCTCTCTGTTTCTCTGTGTAGCCCTGGCTGTCCTGGAACTCGCTCTGTAGACCAGGCTGGCCTCGAACTCAGAGAGATCTGCCTGCCTCTGCTTCCTGAGTGCTGGGATTGAAGATGCACAGTTCCAGGACATACTCTGTCATCTCAGATCATGACAGGCCTGCTCCAGCTTCCTACCGGTACAACCGACTAGAGGCTCAAATCACTAACTCCTTTGTAGTCGGAGTCGCTTCATTCTCTTGCCGAGTCTTGGGATCATGCCCCAAATAAATGAGCCGTACACAAGTCCTTTCTGTCGGATACTCCTGTCAGGAGACATCAAGGTGACAGAATGCATACCCTCCTACCCTTCCTCTGACCTTCCGTTCTCCACTCTCAGGTGAGAAACAGGTCACCAGCTCAGAGGCTGGATCCACCAATGCTGGGTCAACCCTGATTTCAACTGCAGCGATTAAAGCCCTGAACGTCTGTGAAGGGACACGCTCTTCCTCTTGAGGCTGCCAGAGTGCTTTCATCCACACATGAACTTGATGTTTAAGTAGGAAGCACCTCAAAAGTATGGTTTCTTATAAAGAACAAATGCCTCGAGAATACAAGAGAAAAACTCTAGGGTAGGCTCAAATATGAGCACATCAGAAAGTTTTAAATCGGCCAGGAAAAAAAAAGCATTTGGAATAACTCTGTGGTTTGTTGACTTAAAAGAATTATCATCTGAGCCCCAACGATTTGTTCAGCGAGTGAACGTGAGTCTAACAGACTTAGACACCCCAACAGCAACATTTTTGATTTTCTATTTTGTTAAACTGTAAAGAGAAACTGTTGGTTTCACCTCAGTTCTTTGATTTGTGAACTGGGAAACATAAAGTAGGCATTCATAGGAGTAAGAAACTTCTGATTTTACTTACTAAAGCTTCTGACAATCTAGTTGTTAACAATGCAAATAGGCCAAAAATTAAATCATGGGTGCTTTGAAATGTTTGAGGTTATTTCCTAACGTTTCCTTTTTGTTCTGCTTCATTTAATTTTGCTTTTTTAACAGAAGAAACTTTTGTTCCAAAGTGTTAGAAATCTTCCCTGTATGAAGCAATGCAAACATCCCATCATATATTTCGTCCCGGGCCTTTAAAATATGTCTCAAAACAATATCTGTTCTGACATTCTACTTAAACCCAACTCCTGGGAGTCATAAGAATGTCACTCAATGTCATTTAAGTCCAAAGCAATTAATACATGGTAAGTTTTACTGCAGTGGAATCTAACTTGTCCAACGCTTTACCAACTAACAATGCCTGTTATCTTCCTTTTCCATAGACTGTAGGAGGACCTGCTTGTTCATCCCGGCCTCCTGGCTAGCTTAGACCTGAAATAATCACTCAGAAACTGTCATTTTTAAATGACTGATTGGCCCATTAGCTCTAGCTTCTTATTGGCTAACTCTTACATCTTAATTTAACCCATCTCCATTAATCTGTGCACCACCACGAGGTCATGAACTAGCAGCAAAGTTTCAGCGCATCTATTTCCAGTGGTGCGGCTCCATGACTTCTCTCTGACTCCGCCCTTCTTTCTCCCAGCACTCAGCTTAGTTTTTCTCTGCTTCCCTAAATTCTGCCCTGCTATAGGTCCAAAGCAGTTTCTTTATTCATTAAAGGTAATCATGGCATACAGAGGGAAATCCCACATCATGTGGACAGTGATAATTTATATGAAAATGATGGAAACTTCTCTCAGTTTTAAACTTTCTTTTTTTGTTTTGGTTTTTCAAGACAGGATTTCTCTACGTAGCTTTGGTGCTTACCCTGGAACTAGATCTTTTTTTAAAGACATATTTATGTTTATGTGCTTTGGTGTTTTGCCTGCGCATATGTCAGTGAGATGCTGTCAGATCCCCTGGAACTGGAGTTACAGACAGTTGTAAGCTGCCATGTGGGTGCTGGGAATTGAACCTGGGTCCTTTGGAAGAACAGCCAGTGCTTTTAATCGCTGAGCCATCTTTCTAGCTCCTGGAACTAGCTCTTGTAGAAGACCAGGCTGGCCTCGAACTCACAGAGATCCGCCTAAGTGCTGGGATTTAAAGGCGGGCGCCACCACCACCCAGCTCAGTTTGAAGCTTTCAAAGGAGGTTGAGAGAAGTGAATGATACCCCAAAGACCACAGAGCCAGACACAAAGCTGTGACCTGACACCAACACTCACACACACACACACACACACACACACACACACACACACACACACGCTCCCCTTGAGGTCATTCGGGAATTCTTAGCTCAGCTTGCTAAAATAATCCATCCATGCTAGAGATCCCAAACATGGTATAATAAACTGGTTATCCTGGGCTATATACCACACAGCACTTTCCCATCGGGATCGAATTGGACTGGACACAGAATGTGAAATCAGATAATAGTAAGCAAGATTATCATAACCGAGCAAAGGCGTTAAGAACTTACCATAGACAGCTGTGGCAGGAACCTCACCGGTGCCTTGGACTTTTCCTTGCTGGGTAGTTTATCCTGTAATGGGGGAGGGGGGTGTTGTTTACTCATTATCGCTAAATTTAATTCACGCAGCCAAGTTTTACATTTTCTATAAAGTCAAGCACATACCATCCAAAATATCCTAAAATATGATTTTACTGACGTATGATCTTACACATAGGAATCTTATAACATACCAAGGAACTATTAGAACTACTGAGTTCATTTAGAAGGTTACAGGATACAAGTTCACACACACACACACACACACACACACACCCTTACAGACACTAGAAGTAAACAGTGCGAAGCTGAAATTAAGGTACAATTTTAGGGCAGGTAAAATGGTATCTCACTTAGGGTTTCCTTGCTGTGATAAACACCATGATCAAAGACACTTGGGGTGGAAGACCTTATTTGGCTTACAGGTTATATATACATTCCATCACTAGGGAAACCAAGACGGGAACTTAAGCAGAGACCACGGCGGCGGGACACCACTAACTGGCTTTTCCTCCTGACTACTCAGCCTGCCTTCTTATAGACTCCAGGACCACCTGCCCGGGTTGGCACCACCCACAGCGGGCTGGGCCCTTTCATGCCAATCATCAACCGAGAAGATGCTCCCATAGACTTGCCTGCAGACTAACAGGGATATTTTCTCAACTGAGTTTCCCTCTTTTTCAGGTGACTCTACCATATGCCATAGTGACTAAATAAATAAATTGAATAAAACAAAAACCACTTAACCAGGACAAAGGGCCTTGCAGTTAAGGTACTTGACACCAAACCCAACGACCTGAATTTAATAGCCTAGACCCACACAATGGAAAGGAAGGACAGACTTCTGTAAATTGTCCTTTGATTTCCATTTGTGTGCTGAGGAATGAATTTGACCAAAAAAAAAAGATGTTTTAATTAAGCTATAAAGTATCATTAAAGAAGATTTTAATCTGGGGTCTCATGCATGCTGGCTCTACCAGTGAGCTGTATCCCCAGCCCTCAAATGATTTGGAAACAGAAAAATGCTTCTGCTTATGATACTTTCTATGAAGGTTTCATCTGTTTTCAGTCAGTTCTGGGACCGTTTTTGTTCTTTGCCCCAAGCTGAGCCTCTGCCTTTTTCCTGCTCTGTGATGGAGGGGACGGAGATACGTATGGGCATCATCCGAGCATGCAATCCTCTAACTTCTGGTCAGGCATGATCAAGGCTCTCCTTGTATCCCAACTCCTTGACCACCAGGAGAAAAGGGAGTAGGACTCTTTGTGCCCACCTACTGTGTGTTCCGTGGGGCTTGATCAGTAGTTCTCAACTTTAATACGGTTCCTCATGTCGTAATGATCCCAAGGACAACATCTCATTTCCACTAAACTGAACTTTGCTACTCTCGTGAATCATAATGTAAGTATTTGATATGTAGGATATCTGCTATGCGGCCCCTGTGAAACGGTTGTTTGACACTCAAAGGGATCAAGCCCGTAGGTTGAGACCTGTTGTTTTAAAGTAAGAGTTAACTCACGCTCGAGCATGCTCCTTGAGCCCCGCCCATGCCTCTGCAAAAGGTCTCTTTCTAAATATTCCACGTGTTTTCTGTAAGAACCCTTAATGTCAATTTATATTCCACAGTGAGATTGCTAACAGTCTAGCTCTTCCTTGAGTCTCGCTTTGTGCTCAGATTTTTCATTGTCTGTTTTCATCTACCCATCACTTAGAAGAGAATTGTAAAACCTACCTGTCATGAAACCCAGGCTTTAGCCATGGCAATCAAAGGTTTCTGTTAAAATGACGATAATTTTTTTTTTGCTAAGTTGATAAAAACTTCTCAAAATTTGGTAGGTTTGTTGAACATGATGTCATGTACCTGTATCCCAGGACTTGGGAAGCTGAGACAGGAGAATTATCTGAGTTCAAAGTCAATCTCGACCACATAGTAAGGCTTTGTTTCAAGAACAAAATTTAACAAGCTAGTTCAAAAATGAGTGTCATGTGTTAGAGCCATGATCGACAAAGATGTCACTGTGCTATTGGCCTCGCAGCAAACTTTCCCAAGGCTGCTTTTTAATGACATTAAGATGATATGATGAGGAGGCCGGGCAGTGGTGGCACACGCCTGTAATCCCAGCACTCGGGAGGCAGAGGCAGGCGGATCTCTGTGAGTTCGAGGCCAGCCTGGTCTACAAAGGGAGTTCCAGGACAGGTTCCAAAGCCACAGAGAAACCCTGTCTCGAAAAACCAAAAAAAAAAAAAAAGATGATATGATGAGGGACTGGAGAGACGGCTTTGAGGTTAAGAGAGCTTGTTGCTTTTGCATAGGGCCTGCACTTGGTTCCCAGAACCCACATAGCAGTGCACAGCTGTCAATAATTCTAATTCCAGGGTTTCTAAGGCCTTAGACTAGCCTCTGAAGGCACAGCCACACAGTGCACATACAGCAAAACTCTCTCTCACACACACAAAAAAATAAGAATAGTTCTTTAAAAGAAGGTAGAGAACAGGATGAGCAAGGCAGCCAAAAGAGAACCACTTGATTCTGTGACCTTAAAAGGTGCCACACAGCAGGCTCCTTCCCTCTCCCCACAAGCAACCCTTATGTGAGGGCCATCCTTTGAGTACACTTTTAAACGCTATAAACGCCTTCAGCAGAATCTCAAAGGGCTAGAGGGTTTGTTTGTTTGTTTGTTTTTTAACTACTTTTCAAAATGAAATGAGCAACTGCAAAAGACTTCTATTTCTCTTTAAGTACCTAACGTAAGAGAAAAAGACAGATGACTCTCTCTGAAAAGAAAATGCCATGTCCTCTCAGCCTTCCATTTAATGAGATGGATATGTTAAAAAACCTCCTCAGTAAATGCGTCCCTACCACCGGCTCACATCTTCAAGTGGGAATGAATTCATAAGTAAATGTCACGTTGAAATGGAATTGCCGAAAATTTAATCCATTCTATTTGTTTTAGATTAAGGTATAAAACTTTCATCTTTTCAAAAAGGAAAACTGTACTCTAAGCTAAGACAGAGGGAAGCGTCAAAATGACTTTTAACATTCCAAAGTCAACCAAAACGGTAGGAGGGAGCCCTCTGCTGATTGAGACGGAGGCAGAAATCCTGGATGGGTTAATAATGCCCTTCTGGGTGATTCCAAGGCTTCTTCAAAGGAACGTGGCCCTTCTGGAGGTTGTGGGGAGACAAGGGAGTCGGGGTTTCCAGCGTCACTGTTAGGAAGAGGAAGCACACAACTTCCAGCGATCACTTGGCTGCTTCTTAGCTCCAGCTGAATAGGTGGAAGGAATTATGGAAAGTAGCTCTCCAGAAAACCCACTGTATATTAAATAAAAGAAGGATTTTAGATTCGACAGTATAGACCATGGTTTCATGAATGGGCCAAAGACTTACGTGGACGTCAAGCAAAAGAGCTACTCAATTATCGACGGCGATGATTTGTGATGTTTGTTTGTTTGTTTGTTAAGAAGTTTGATCACAATACCACCGCACCATGAGGTCTAGTGATTGCTCAGGTGTTGTGGCGTGTCCTTTTTTGTTACGTGTACCTGAAATTTGGGAGGATTTTTGCTTGTTTGTTATTGTACTATTGATGGCTAAATATTCTTTGGTATATGGATCATAGCACCAGTTTCTTCATTCTCAATTTATTATACGAATTTCAAAACTACTGGAATAAGTTTTCTTGAGCATTTAGGTAACTATTATTTATTTGGTGAGTAAGTTAGCGACTTGACATTGTATGCTATTAATCTATAACCTATATAATCTAGAACTATAGATGTTAAGATCTAGATATACCGTGTCTTTCCAAAAGGCTCACCACATTGAGGGGCGGTGCCAGTAGGTGATGCTCTTGGGAAGCTGTGATGCCATGGGGATGCTATTTTCATCTAAAAATTAATGTAAGCTTTTGGCAGAATGGGCTGTTGAGAGGTATGGCCTGGCTGAAGGACGTGGGCTATTGGAGTATGCCTTTAATGTGCTGATGTTTCTCTCGTCTCCGTTTTGTCACGTACACACACACACACACACAACCTGACCGGCACAATAAGGCTTTAAAAAACTCTTTCTGTGTGTGTCTATTTGTTAGTGTGTGTGTCTGTGTGATGGTGTGTGTGAGTGTGCCTGAGCATGTGTATGAGTGTGTATCTCTGTGTGTGTGTGTGTGTATTTGAGTGTGTGTCTCTGTGTGTGTATATAATTGTTAGTGTGTATGTGTCTGTGTGATGGTGTATGTGAGTGTGTGTGAGCATGTGTGTGTGTCTCTGTGTGCATTATGAGTGTGTGCATGTGTATGTGTACATATCTGGGAATATGAGCATGTCTTGTGAGTGTGTATGAGTGTGTGAGTGTGGACCTGTGTGTGAATGTGTACGGCATATCCAAGTGTGTGTGAATGTGTGTTTGGTATGTTCACGTATGGATGGGGGTGTCCATGCCTACACATAGAAACCAACCTACTGCTCGCTGACTTACTACTTTGAGACAGGTCTCCCCTAAGCTGGTGGCTGGGAAGTCCCAGCAATCCTCCTGTCTCTGTCCCTCACAGTGCTGGGGTCACAGGCAAGTGCGGTCACTCTGGGTCTTCAAGTGGGTGATGGGGAGTCGGGTTTACGTTTTCCTGGCTTGCACATCAAGCTCTTCAGCGCTGAGCCATCGCAACCCTTAAGACACCTTTAAACATCGTTTCCACAACAAACTCCACTTGCAAAACAACGCACTATGAAGTAACAAAGAAGAAAACAACTCCCAGCTGGAAAATCAACTTCGTCTCTTTTGGGTTGCTAACAGACTCCTTTTCTCATTTGTCACGGTGTTGAGAGCTGCAATTTTTCTCTAGCTACCCAGAAAAATGTCCGCCCTACAGCCTTCCTGCGGTGTGCTGGCATCAAAACCAATGACCGTGGCTCTGTAGCGCACTTTCTCTTAAGGGCAACAGAGAAAGATTTTTTACTTTTGCAACTGTTTATTTCTACAAGCTATTGTGGCCTACATCTTTTATTACACACCACAAGACTAAGTGGGAGCCCTGGGTGGCCTGTGATCTCAGCTGGCAGAGGCTGGGGACCAGGAAATGCTGCAAATTCAAGGCCAGCCTGGCCTAAAAAAACGAACCCCAGGCCAGCTTTGGGTGGGAGGGGGTGTGGTAAAAAGCGAGTTTCTGTCTCCTTGGGAAGAAAAAGACTAAGTGGTTGGCAGAAAGTCACACATCTAAGAAGCCCACGCCCACGTTGACAACCCGTCCAGCCTCGGGTCACAAATACTCCGGGAGAGCAGCCGGGAGAGCAGCTGGGGTCGCTGTCGAGCTGTTCACAGCTAGGGCGTCCCAGAGAACTGTGCTCCGCAGTTACGGTGACAGCGAGACCCAGCGGCTGGGAAGGGAACCCGAGGGAAACTCTCAACACCCGGGGTGGCACGGGGGTCTAGGGTGGGTCCCCGAGAGCCGCAGTCGGCACTCCTGCGTGCCCGGTCCCCCGGAACCCGCGACCCTGGCGGCCCTGCTCTCACCTGCTCGCTGCTCATGGCTGCGAGGACTTGTGAGCCGCGCACGGCCGGCCTGGATCGCTGCTGCGGGACCCTGAGCCCGGGGACAGAGGTGTCCACCGCTGGACAGCTGACTCAATCTCGGCTCTCTGAGCTGGGAGCTCTAGCGTCCCTGCCTCATGTGTTGCTAAGCAACAAGCTGGCGGGTTCCACTTCCGGTCATCTGTATCTGCGTGATCAGGTCCAGAACTTTCTCTCGGTGATCCAGTAAGGGTGACTTTCTGGGGCCTCCTGAGGGTGGTGGCAGACACCTTCCAACTGACCTGGGTGGACGTGATCCTCTGCCTCCCGCCTTTATTTTGCTGTTTCTGCAGATTTCGTTGCTAACGTAGGCACATGGAGCACTCAGGACTGGAGCAGGAAATGTGTTCCTTATTCGGATGCATCAGTTTTCAGTCCTGTTGACTTTTCTAGCACACTAGAAAGTGAGCCCTCGGAGACTCAGTAAATCCACGCGTGACTGACTAGATGAATGATTCTGTGTCAAGACGATACCCACGCAGGGGCTTGGGAGAGCGTCAAGCCAGCCCAGAGGCCGTGCCCTGAGCCACAGCTCTCCTGACTTCTCTTGGAAGATGTGGCAGGGATGTGAACGCTGAGGTCTGAAGGAGGAGAAGACAAGACTGTGTAAGGACCCCTCCAGGCAGAGAGAAGATCGCATACAAAAACCTGAGGCATTGCGTGGCTATTAGAGGAAGAAAAACAAAACCGAGTCTACCAGATTGAGGAGTGGGGTAAAGCAGATTAGAGCCCAGTGATAAAGATGAAGAGATAAATGGGTGGTGTATTTTAAAGACCTGATTAAAAAAATATATATGGCGAGGAGTTTAGACTTTAAGGGAAATGGCCTCCCACTGAAAGTTTTTGTTTAGTTTAGTTGTGTTTATTTTGGTTTGGTTTTGACATGGTCTCACTGCCCGGGCTGGCCACAAACTCTACGTTTTTCTGTGGCAGCCTCCCCAGCGCTGGAATTACAGACTTATGCCACCACACCTGACGGGAAAGTTTGCGACTGAGAAACGGCAGATTCCTAAACTAAAATTTATGTGACAGCTTATGGAACGGCCAAAACAATATCGAAAAAGAAGGACACATTTGGAAGTCTCATATTTCTGACCTCAAAATTGAGTACAAAACTACAGTGATGGAAAAACACTACCTTTTCAGCAACCAACGTGAGAAAACTAGATATCCACATACCCAAACGCCAAGCAGACAGTTCACGTCACCGAGAAAATCGACCTCACGTGGAGTTTAAGCTTTAAAACTCTTTAAGGAAAATGGAGGGAAGGCTCCGTGACATTTGATTTTCTTTCTTTCTTTCTTTCTTTCTTTCTTTCTTTCTTTCTTTCTTTTTTATCTACTTCTTTATTGGGGAGAATCTGCGGAGGTCAGATTCTCCTTCTACTGTGTGTGTCCCAAGGATTGAACTCAGGTCACTAGGCTTGACAGCAAAAGTCCTTACCTGCTGACCTTTTTCACTGACACTGATATGCTAATTAAAGCTATGGAGACAGATGAAGCCATCAGGAAAGAGGGAGGGAGGGATAGAGGGAGGGAAAAGGGAGAGAGATACAGGGAGGGATGGGAGAAAGAAGAGGGAGGGAAGGAGAGACATTGTGTTTATATTTGGTTCCCCAAATATCAAATTCTATTGAATTTATAATCCCACACTGTTTGTTTTGTTGTTCCTGGTTCATGGCTGCTGAGATGATTTTATCGTGGCGGGGAAGAAGGACAAAGGCAGTTTGAGGACAGGCCCCGAAGTCTTGTTTTCTCTTTCAGGAAACTTTAGAAACCGCACATTTTTCAACGCTTTAACCAAGAGATGCAAGTACAAAGTTAAAGTTACAACAGAGAGATTAGATAAAAAAGAACCCTAAAAAATGAGGTTGGCAGTTCGCACATGTGGTATTTGTTCAGGAGAACACTGAAGTACATGTGGACCAATTCCCAGGAAAACAAACAGTGATGTTGCCTTTTTACCACATTTGACCTACCCGGCTGCTAATCACAACCAGACGACCTCGAGAGGCTGCATTATTTTCTTTGAACACTAGAGGGAGATATATTCACTTGCAAATCGGGAAGAGAAAACTTGTTTTAGATAGAACACTTTTAACACTGAACTTTCACTAGGAACTATTTAGAATTCTGGTAATTTTGCAGTCCCCAGGAAACACGGGCATGTATTAAGACTAGAGCAAATGACACACGTTTAGAAAGTAAACGGATTTCTTTGTTGGACCAGGATTTCTATGAACGAGTTACTTTGTATCGGGTGATTTTATATGCTGTGTTTTCAAGCCAATACCGCAAGTCGTTTTCCTCTTGAGCAATACAAAGCATAAAGTCCACAAACTGCCAGTGTTTGTTCGGATACACAGCACTTCTTCCTCCCTGGGATCTCAGGGGATTTGCACACTATAAGCTAAATGGTCAAAAGCTTCTACAGTCTGGTGTCTGCGGATGCCTGAATCACTGTACTTCGCCACATCCTTGCCGGTCAGGTGGTTTAAAGGTCACTGGCACGGAGATCGTGCTGGACTTTTATTTGTCCAATAAAATGCTTTTCAACTTTGCCTGGTAATCACATAGATATGTAGTGTTTTCGTGATTGCTTGGGGCAACTAAAGAACTCTCTCTCTCTCTATTTGCTTTGGTTATCTTTCCAAAGAACATTCTGCAGACGGTTTATTTTTTCTTTTCCTGATCAAAGGTTGAGTGTGATCCTAGCCAGCCATTCTCGGTCTGCCAAGTGCTTTGTTTGACCTTGTAAGTAGTTTTACAAATTAATTCTATAAATCCTCCATTGCAGAAGTCCCAGCGTTGAGACGTTTCTGGTAAGTTCAAGGCAGGAGAATCAGAACTGGTATTCATCAAACCTTAGTCTAAACTGATTGGGGAACGTCAGCCGGCGACTTTGAATCTTGCTGGGACTACTTTTGTGTCGCCGATGTGGGATTGCACCCCTTCAGAGTTGTGGGGATTGAATCACACAATATAGAAAACGCAGCCTGCTTGGTTTCCAGTGCCAGTACACATTCCAATTCCCGTGTCTTTGTAATTTTCCACAGGAAATGCTCTCCCAAGGGACTCTCTAAAGCATGGGTCGTGCATGTTACGGGCTCTGAAGTTATGTCAAGGGCTGGTGTCAAACACAGAACATGACCCAGGTCACATTCGCAAGTTATCTCTTGTAAGACCACAGACGTGGTCGCGATTGTATTGCCCCGGGCTCCACTCCATTTCCGCAGAGGGTGGCCCTCACCAAGACCCCAGATGGTACACAGTCAGACTCTCCTAAAAATGGGCTGGGGAGGAGGGAGCGCGCGGTGGTGGTGGTGGGGGGGGGCAATTGGAATCCAGGAAGAGATGAACTGTCTCGGACAGGAATCCCTGCTTCTTCACTTGCTTGGATTTAAGTTCTACATCCCAGCTCATAAAGACCCTGTTTTTCACCTCTAGGCTAACTGAATTCACCCCTCTGACACTCGCACGGTCTCCCAGGCCCGTCGTCTGGGAACGCATACTTTGAATGCCTACTCAGCCACTTCATCTGTGCGTCTTTACCCACCAGAAAGGAAATCATGTCCTGTCTTGCCGGGTTTCACCACCACATTTCACTGTGCCCAACCTGAAGCGGGCACCGAGTACACACTTTCCGTACCGGTTTTCTTTCAGCTTTCATTGCTATGTGCTGTCTGGCAATCAAGCTGGTACGGGTGAGTTTACAGATAGTTTGAATAGTTTTTGTTGGTAGCATCTGAAAATTACCCTTTTCCTTCAAATTACAGATTCTTAAGAAAGAGCCCAAAAGGCACAAAATGGCAGGCTTCTGTTTGTTGGTTTCCTCTGGCACCCATGCCAGGAATGGGGAAAAAAAAACAGAAAAGGGCACACCAAAAATGCAGAAAAGAATCCTTCTGGTCTGCTTTTAGTGAAGATGAAGAAGGACTTTCCTAGCTACAAAATACATGCTGAAGTAGCAACCTCTAGATCTATTCATATTCCCCAAATGGTGGGTCTACCTCTATATTCATATTCCCCAAATGGTGGGTCTACCTCTATATTCATATTCCCCAAATGGTGGGTCTACTTGATATTCTATTCCCAAATGGTGGGTCTACCTCGATATTCTATTCCCAAATGGTGGGTCTACCTCTATATTCATATTCCCCAAATGGTGGGTCTACCTCGATATTCATATTCCCCAAATGGTGGGTCTACCTCGATATTCATATTCCCCAAATGGTGGGTCTACCTCGATATTCATATTCCCCAAATGGTGGGTCTACCTCTATATTCATATTCCCCAAATGGTGGGTCTACCTCGATATTCATATTCCCCAAATGGTGGGTCTACCTCGATATTCATATTCCCCAAATGGTGGGTCTACCTCGATATTCATAGTCCCCAAATGGTGGGTCTACCTCGATATTCATATTCCCCAAATGGTGGGTCTACCTCGATATTCATATTCCCCAAATGGTGGGTCTACCTCGATATTCATATTCCCCAAATGGTGGGTCTTTACCCAACCCCCCTTCCTTAGCCTGCTGTGTTTGAAACCCCTCTATGATCTGACTTCCATCTCATAGTCTATACAAACAGCCTCGTGTTGTTAATAACCTGGAGCCACCTTTGTGTTTCTCTTAACTACTCTTTGGAATTCATTGCTGCTGCCAGGTCCTTAAACTTGCTGCTGTCTCGGCCTTGGGGAACTATTTTGCCTTGTCCCTTAACTCTCTGACATTTCCTTTTGTGTCACTTCTTCCATCTCTGGACAGTCCCTGATACCCCAAAGCCCTTCCTGGCAGGCACTCTCTCCCTGTTCTCACACAAAAGGCTCATCTACCTTTGAAACTCCATCTGCCACCTTCATACTGTGACCCATCTCTCAGTATTTAACACCAATCTCCGGTGCCCGTCTTCATGACTGATCCCTCTCATTGCCTTACTCCTCAAAACTATAGGTCAAAATGGTTCTTTTCTTTTCTCCTTTGTTATTTTACATACAGCCCCACTACACCTGCCTCAGTGATGAAGCTTTCCCACATCCCACCCGGTCCCACAGTCACCTATAAAATAATCACCCAGAGGCTTAATATTAATTAGAGTTGTTTGGTCAATGGCTCAGGCTTATTACTGTCTAACTCTTGCATTTCAATTAACCCTTTTCTATTAGTTTATAATATAGTATGAGGCTTGGAGCTTGTTAACTCACATCTTGCTTCTCTGGTGACCTCTGACATCTCTCTCGACCCTGCCTTTCTTCTCCTGTATCTCTGCTTGGATTTCCCGCCTAGCTATATTCTTTCCTGCCATAGGCCAAAGTAGCCTTATTCATTAACCAATAAAAACAACACATAGCCATAGCATATAGAAGAACATCCTCTATTAGTGATGCTCCATCAATTGAGCTTTCTGCTTTAAAAATCAACCATAATACTTTAGGGTTTTTTTAAATAAGAATTCATACAGAAGAAACTTCTCATTATTGAACTGTTATTAGTTGCATGAATGCTAACTATATTTGGGTATATACATATGTGTATTTATAATTTCAACTTTTAATTACTCTTTATGTCCCACTTGAAAGATTATCTCGCCAATAAAGTCTTTTCTGGCTATTCTAGGCTTTTCTCAGTGCCACCTTTACCAGGTGTGGTTTTATCCATCTAATTGAACGAATAAAACATCCCAGTTCTATGCTTTGAAGAATAACGACTTCAATTGCCTTCTCAGACCACAGGATATACACATAAATTAAGAGAAGACGGTCTGTTTCTGGATTGAGTCATCGGTGTTATTAGTGTAAGTAATAAATAAAAATGAACTCTCAGTGGTATTCCGTTTCCAGTGCACTTAAGAACTAGCTTATGTTTATGAAATGCTTACTACCTATCCTTATAGAGTGAACTTCATTCTATAACTTCCGGTTTTCTGCTGTAATTGTAAGTGTCGATATACATTTTTCAGAATCATAGACTGGAGACTACAAAGCGTGAGTCTTAATATCAACTAAGAACCTCGGCTAATTATCACAAATCTGTGTTTTTGCTCATCATACTCATAAACGTTACCGCACTGATACTGGTATCATTTATGGAACGTGAGGTAGAGATTAGAACAGTCTATGGGAACTCTGCATTTGCCGTCGTAATTATTCTCCCAACCTAAAGTTAGCAGGAGTAAACAATAATTAGGAAATCTCAATTGGGAGTAATAGCACTCAGGGACGTTGGATGGTAATGTGTCCATGCATGTTCATGGGTTATCACAAAGCCATCCCTCCATGGGGGCATGGCTGCCGCACAGGGGGCCATGCATGAGTGAGCAAAGCGATGGACGGCGTCCACGACGCGTCTCCACCTTCCGTTCAGTGTTTCCGTGAGCTTAAAACTGCTTTAAGAGTAAATGATGACGATCTCAACGCCAATTAAAAACCTCTACACTGTCACATGTGTAGGGAAGAAAACAAAAACCGTTCTGGAGGCCACTGCGTTGTCACTACCGAATTCCTGGGTGTCCTTCTAGCCTGATGTACGTCTGTCCACCTGTCTATCAATGGCCGCTGTGTTCATTGACAAACGAGGCTTGTTTATGGGTAATGTAGACACATTTGGGTAACTGATCTTCCTTTCTCAAAACGTTTAGACTGAGTTCTATGGGATGCTTTCTGACTTCTTCTGTGGCAGTTTCGTTGGGCTGAATTATTATTATTTTTTATTGTGCTGGGATTTCATTTCTGAAATCATTAGCCAAGAGTGGTTTTAAACAGAAAGCAGAGATTCATGACAGATATAATATTTTTATCTGACACAGCATTTCCATACCATATGGTGTTCTCTTGGCTTACTGGTTGTGTTCACTTATACCAGATGCTACATAACAGAGGCAGGTTAGAAGGAATGTAAGCTGGACCTAGTATCTCGGGAATTTGATCCAGCTACTCAGGAGGTTGAGGCAGGAGGATTGCAAGTGGAAGGCCTGTTTGGTTACAGAATGAGTCCAAAGCCAGTCTGGGCAACTTAGTGAGACCCTGTCTCAAAATAAAAACGTGAAAACTAGTTTGGGAAATGAGGGCCCTGGTAGAGTACTTGCTTACACAAGAAGCCCTGGATTTAATCCTTATTGCTGGAAGATAAGGGATGAGGAAGATGAAGGGGAGAAGGAAGGGAAGGAAGAAAGAGTGGAGTCTGGAAGAATGTCTGTGTAGCACAGAAAGAGCCTCTGAATTGGAACACGCAGATTGAACTGGGTCAAGGGAGGAAACTCTCCATTGATTCTGGCTGCATGAGAAGTCAAGCATCTTTTCTTGACATCTTTCACCAACGTGAAATGAGAGGGTTTAATATGAGTTCGTGTCTATCATCTTGCTTTATACTAATCGGTTTCCTTGGGTTGTATGTGCCATCCAGTTTGAAAACTATTGAGATTGGGGGTGAACCTAAGATCACTGGTGTACAGAAAAACTACTGATTTGTGCAAGTTGGTTCTGCACTCGACCGTGTTGTTGACATGTTTTTGTTCATTGTTTCTAGAATTCTGATGGAATTTTTGGGATCTTTAATAAACAATATTATGTCATCTGCAAACAGGGTACGTTCTGGTTTTGGATTTTGTTTGGTTTACTTCATTCTTTTCCTCTCTGCATCCCTCTCGTTTCCTTCTCTTGCCTTATTGCTCCAGCGAGCACTTCCGGGGCAACCCAGAAAAGGAGTGGGGATAGTAGACGGTCCTGACTCATTCCTGACTTGGGTTGGGTGGCTTCAAGTTTTTCTCCATGTAGGATGCTGTCAGCTGAGAGTTTCTTATATATAATTTCTTATTAAGTTAAAGTACGTTCCCTCTAGCCCTGCATTCTCTAGGACTTTTGTCATGAAGGCATGTTGGAATTTGTCAAAGGTTTCTTTTCTCAGCTACTGAGATGGTCATGTGATTTTGAAAGCATTCCACCGGTATTTCCTTAAATCCTTATCTGTTCCAGTGGATTCCTACTACTTAAGGTAGTGTGACTACTTATGTCTCACAGGTCACCAGGGTTCTATTTGATTTTCTTTTCTCTTGTGAGTCATAGTCTCACTGGCTTAGAACTGCAATCCTCCCCCCTCAAGCTCTTCTGTACGGGCACTTAGAGTGTGCAGCACCACGCCTGGCTGTGTGTGTGTGTGTGTGTGTGTGTGTGTGTGCGTGCACTTTCTACCTTCTGATTTTTGTTGCCTTTATTTTGTGCCTCTGTTTTCATAGTTCCTGTGACCCATCTTTAGGATTCTTCCTCTGCAATGCTAAGCTTATCTCGTAATAGTTTTGTTTTTCTGCGTTATATTTTTCAGTTTTAGAATTTCTGTTTTACTCTTCTCAAAGTAGTCCACTTCTCTGGTAAGGTCCTTCGTTCCTTGCCTTGTGCATGTCTTCCAGGCTGGCTGCCCCTCCGTTGCATTCTTTATAATAAACCTGTGATTATAACTCTACAGCTTTCCCAGGGTATGAGTCAACCCCGCAAATTATTATTTTACCCCTTGCAGGGAGACCGCGGGAATCCCCAAATCCGCAGGCAGTTAGTCAGAGGCACACACAACTCTCAGGTCTTGTCATCGGTGTCTAAGGGAGGGCGATTTTGCCAGACTGACCAGTTTGTAGAGTCTATGCTCACTCTAGGTAGTTAGTGCCAGGATTTGTGGGAAGAAATGGAGTGTAAACTCACACGGTAGACCACAAGAGTGGGTAACAGGTGAACCAAGCCTCCGTAGGTCTGTGCAAGGCCAGAAGCCCAGGTGAGCCGCTTCTCTAACTTTAGGAAGACTCAGCCGATTTTCTTACTGCTGTGTCACGTGAGAAGTTAAAATCCTGGGTGATTTTACTGAGCTAATCTTCACTTAAAGACATAACTATGCTGTCTTCATTTCAAATAGAGCCAATATATTTTAAATGCATACATCTATAACTACTCGCAATCTACTCTTTTCTCCGTGCCCTGAACTAATTGAACTACTGTGATTTAAAACTCTTGGGTGGAAGTATCTAAATTTCCTTCAAGTGGGATTAACCGCAGTCAAATCATCTGTCCTTTAATATAACTTTTATCAGCAATCAGATTTACAGTGTACCAACAGATTCAAAATCCAAACAGGGGAGAACGATTCGATTTATTGGCCTCCCAATGTGCCACTGCATAAAATTTCCAAAGTGACTCGAAATTGGCAGAGGAGTCAAATAGAACTTGAATGCGTTTGTTTCCTCTATGACAACTGAATACGTACGTCTGGGTAATTTCTAAAGAAAATTTATTTGTTTCTGAATGTAAGAGACCTGGTGAAGGCCTTCCTGTTGCATCAAAATGTAGCATAGGGCTTCACAAGGTGAGACAGCAAATGTTCACCTCAGGGCTGTCCTTTTCGTTTCCTTCCTTCCTTCCTTTTTTTTTTTTTTTTTTGAGACAGGGTTTCTCTGTGTAACAGCCCTAGCTGTCTTGGAACTAGCTCTTGTAGACCAGGCTGGCCTTGAACTCACAGACATCTGCCTGCCTCTGCCTCCCGAGTGCTGGGATGAAAGGCGTGCGCCACCACTGCCCGGCCTCTGCACTCTCCTTCGATAGCACAGGTGCCATCAGAGGGCCCTCAACACATCATTAGTCCTAATTATGGACATAGGCTCTATCTATACCAAATGCCAACAATATGTGACTTTTAGGATTACGTTTCCAACCAATGAACTGTTGGAGTACACACTCAACCTTCAGTACCGACCATGACGGGCTCTCATCCATTTGGAACCGTAGGTCCAAACAAACTCCTCCTCCTGTAAGTTGCCTTGGTTACAGAGTTTGTCTGCTCCAGGACAGTTCAGGATGGAACGCTTTCTGGAAGGGGCTCCTAGCTAAATAGGACTGAAAAACAGACAACCAGGTCGGCTGGAAACTCACCAACTGTAACTTCTGCTCACTGGAGCAAAGCTACCAAGAAGGTCCTATAAGGAATGAGGATGCTGCATGGCCAGTGAGAGAAAGAACAGGAGAGAGAGCTGGGGAGGAGCCGAGCTGTCTGCTCCAGGGCTCACTGGACACTGCTCAAGGTAGCAGTAGTGCAGAATACAGGTCAGGTGGCTCAGACTGGGTACGGTCAAAGATCAGAGTTATTAACCTGACAACTTACACTGACAGGAGAAGGGGAGGGGCCGTTTGTGAAAGGTTTGAACATCATTAGAAAGCCTGGTAGACGTGGCAGTTTGGTATAGCAAGCTGAGAGCTCACAGTTTGAACCACAAACAGGAAGCAAGCAGAGAGAGCACACTAGGGGTGTGGCGAGTCGTTAAACTGTCAAAGCCCACCTCCAGGGACACGCCTCCTAAGTCTCCCGAAGGCTTGCCCCAGCTGGGAGTCAAGGTTCCAACTCTATAGCCTATTGGAGACATTCACGTTCAAACCAGCACAATCTCCTTCTAGTAAACGTTCACAGGGAAGTACTTGAGACTCAAGACCTTTACTGAACACCTTCTTCTGTGGGAAGGGAGTGGTCAACTACAAAGTAAAGGAGAGAATTTCTCCTGGTCGTTTATCTGTCAATGTCTGTTCTATCACCCCCTACTCTAGACAGACAGACAGACAGACACACACACACACACACACACACAATTCCTCTACTAGCACCGCTGTATGTCCCACTTCCTCAGTCACATGAACAAAATGCCTTTATATAAAGCAACAACAACATCTTATTTTTGTCGTGAAAAGCCAAGGTTATCTTTGGGGGTCTTCAGTGATAACGCTACCCAATATGCACTTACATAAGCCATGGGACCTAGTCAAAGACGAGAAGACCTAAGCAAAAGCGTTTCTTGCTGGATCAGCTTTTATTAAACCGTCCCCAGGTTTAATTTTGGGGGAGTAAAATATTAGTAGTAAAGGAAAGCATGTAAAGTTTTCAAAAGCAAAGTGTATGTGACCTCCCAAGAAAGGACAGCATTTCAAGGCCTGTACAGTAAAGCAGCTGTGAGGTGATTTACTGGAAAATTCCTCTGAAACACAACAGGACCTGCCGCTACGAAGGAATTATTTTCCCTTCCAGGACATGGTATTAAAGTTCAATATGTTACGTACTCAAAACACCTCCCTGCAAAAGTCTGAGGTCTTTCACAATAACCTTCCCCTCAGGGACTTGACTCTTGTTCTGTCCTTCTTGGGAGCTGTGGCAACACTGGGGGGAAATTCACGAGGTGAGCCGTCAACTCCTGGGACTCATTCCTTTCAGGCAGCGTCCAGCATCAATAGCTGGGGATCCCAGCTCATTCCTCAGGCACACAAGGGACTCACGCTAGAGAATGCGAACCTGAAAACAGTTTGCTTTCAACTAGAGAAATTATCTTATGCTTCTGGGGGGTGGGAAACATTGCATGATTTACATAACAGCTGGACTGCTTGGCACACCTGCCCGAGCTCTACAGAGAAGGCCAGCATGGCATCAGGGGGGCTCCAGGGGCTGTACAGCTCAGTGAAAATACGCAGTACACAGCAGGGTCATTATTCTACATCTATAGCAAACAACTGATACCAAATGAACCCCCCAAAAACCCTCTTAAATATCTTCCCCAAAAAGCAAGTGTATCTTGCTCCTTGGCTCTGCTAATCCCCAAGGGCACCGTTTAGGAGTTAGTAAAATCCTCTTGAACTTCATGCAATGTTTTGTTTACACATGCAACACCAGTTGGTTCAAACTATCAGGCTAACTCCTTCTGTACAAAGGGCACTGTTAGGTATTTCTTTAGAAGAGCCTCTCTGCCGACCCCACCGCCATCTTGGGTAAGAGTACCCATGTGTGCTAGTATTCTTTGACTTATTAAAACAATTCCTTTTAATCTTCTTACATTCACTAGCACTGGTAAGCTGTAACTAAGTGGGTAAAATACATGTCTAAATTTATCTTATATGTCTAGTTTAAATATAACAGGTAATGGTACCCAATTCTCAGGTGCCTTTCCAGATCAGAGAGTATGGCATTTAACAAAAAGGCTTCTAACACAGAGACATGCCAGCTCTGGCAGCATCTTATAGCTCTTCCAAAAAGAGGAGCTTTCCACCTTGAGGCTTGCCTTTGGGTTTGGCAAAGCCACGCACAGCAAAAAGCAGCCTTCCACCTCTTCAGCTTCCTGGATGTCACCCAGGGAACTTATCTTCTCATCCTGCCAAGACAGGTAGACTAAATCTTCCCCACACAGGAAAATCTTTGGGCTTCTTGTACTCAGCAGCTAACAGCAAGCACTGTTTCTAGGCTGGTGTTCTCCAAGGACTATGAAGAGACTTGGGATTGCCGGCGTAGCTAAAAAAGCTGTCTCGTTTCTGCTCATTTATCCCCCTTAGAGCTGTCTAATGGCATTTGATGACTTAAGGTACTGGTAGCTCATGACTTCATTTGCTAAGTTTCCTGCTAAAATACAGGAAGCAGCCAGACTTGAGCTGGTGCCCCTTTATCCAAGGAGTCTAAAATGTTTGGTTGAGGGGCTTCACCTCAGCTCGCTAGCACCCCCTTTATCCAAAAAGCCTGGAGTGTTTAAGGTCAGAGCATCACCCCAGCTCCCTAACACCCCTTTATATAAAAAGTTTGGATTGTTTGCCTGAGGGCTTCACTCCAGCTCCTGGCAGAAGACCCCCTCCCCAGGGAGGCTCAAGAAAGCCCCAATGCCAAATGGTAACCCCTCTCCAGGGAAGGTTGGGACCACTCCCACAGGCTTTTTAAACTGCCCCCCAGAGAATGAACATGTGGTCTCTGGGTTTCCCGTGGCCACCCGGGAGCACTGCATTAAACATGGGCATCTTTTCATTTGGTTTAATTTGATTGGATTGGAATTATCTGCGACGGCAGAGAGGCTTATTTAAAGAAACACCCAAAAGGCACCATGGCGCCTTCTGAGGGCAATGATTGCAGAGACTTTGGTCTACAGGGAAAGCAGAGGGCAGCAAGGGAGGCACAACCTTGCAATAGAAGCCAGAACAAGAGGTGTTCTATCAATATATCCCAACCGCCTTCAGGAACGGTAGCAGGGGCATCCTCTTGAGCAGGCAGCCTTGCTGCTGCCTAGTGATTCCTGGGTAAGGAAGCTGCACTTAGGTCAGAAAGCTTGTTTTCATGTATGCATCCATTCGATCAAAACTCCAAGCTAAAAAAATCCTACTTTTCTGAAACATGGGAATGATCTAATTACAGCAGGACGTGCATACAGGAGCCGGCTGTTCAAGAACGCTGAGATATGCTGTGTCGAGTATCCCAAGCTGTAGGACCCTCTCTAGGACGGGGAAGCAGGAGGCAGAGGCTCAGAAGGTTGCTTTGCAGGGAAAGTCTGAGTCCCTGTGTGGGTGACTCAGCTCTACCGTGCTTGGGGAAGGTGTCACATGCTTTACTCTTAGTGAAATAGGTTACTGTGGTGGGGATTGTAGAAGGAAACTTGTTTTGCGATTCCAGCCAGCACGAAAAGGCCTCTGAGAAGATACGCATTGGGTCCGCAAGGGGAACCTTCTCTTCCTCCCGATAAAACATTATCTTCAAAGTGATCTGGAACTGTTACTCCCCAGACCCTTTGAGGCCGGCAGATAAGAAGTGAATTCCATTTACCCTGCCGTGTTTCCAGCGGAGCCTCAGCTTGCTGCCCCAGCTAGGGTGCAGCTCCAAAGGCTGTTCTGAGTCACATCAAGAAGTGGTCAGAGGCTTTGGGGACGCCCGGCCCAGGCGCACAGCTGGCTTTCTGTGTAAGCGTGCAGCTAGACGTCCTGCATTCTGCAGGTAGGCGCTCAAGGGCCTGGAGAGACCAAGGCCCCAGGCTCCCTGTCTTCACTCTTTGCTAAGGGACTCTTGGCTTTGGTCAGGGCTCTAACCGGTACAGAGTCAGGCTGGGCCCTCCCTCCTTGCCAGGAAATGGTGCAGGGATCAAGCCAATAAAGACACTGTTTAGGGGCTTTGCAAATGGAGCCTTTCTTCCCTAATAAAAGGAACCTTCCCTTGACCCAGTTGCTTAGTTAATTTGTCCCCCCAGCTCTCTCTCTCTCTGGACTTCCTGCTTGGAAAGGTGATAAATTCCCGCTGTCCAAGCCCTCCTTGATAGATTAAAGTAACAGTTAAGAGCACCCTAGTCCCACACCCCTAACTGGAGAAGCTTGCCTTTTTTTTTTCCTGAAAGATTACTGAAAGCCCACGGGCTTTCAACTGACAAAATCAGCATCCACAGTTGAATGTGCCCCTCTGCAGAATGGGAGTCTAACAGTGGCAATAATTTCAGAGTAATGCCCTAATTACTGATTACTGGTCACACACAGTTAAAGCCCTTAAAACGGCATATAGCAAAAGACTCAGTCGGGTTGTCAAGTGTTGTTATTGACAAGGCAGGCAAGATTGCTCATTCTGGCGTAAATGAGTAGGCCCGTGATAGAGGGCTTCTTCTGCTATGTAAGGGCACAGCAAGAAGGACCTGTGGATGGCAAGGAGCCTCCGCCGCAAAGAGTCTGCTGGCATCTCAATGTTGAATGCCCAAGCCTCCTGTACTGGCGGAAGTTTCTGTTTCTAAATTGGTCAATGTAAGGTATTTTTGGGTTGCAATCCAAACAGAGTAAAACAGGCCATGCATGCGCCAGGGAGGATAGGCAGTTTCTAGAATCTGACAAGGAACGAAGAAAAGTGTGATATTTTCCCCTGCGCCTCCAGAAAGAACACGGGGATGTGTTGTACGAGAGTCAATGGGAGGCACTGTGAGCCCCGCATCTGTAGCCCCCCTTTTACACCAGCAGAGGAAAACGTTACACCTAGACAGCCAGGTGTGTGTGCTGTGATGTTAGCATGGATATTCCTGCTACAAGGAACGGAAGCCGCGACCGGAAAATCAGATCTACCGTCTCACACATGAACCGGGAGCAAGCACCGGAGTCAGAGTCAAAGCGTTCCAGGTTAGCTTAACGGCACCCTGAGGTCCAGAGCCCATGCCTGTCTCAGCCTGAAGGCTGCGCTGGTTTGCTCCCGGTTGAGTTTGTTTACTTCAGTTCCAAGCATTTACGGTCCTTACTCAGTAACGCCCAAAAGGTGGAAGAGAGCTAGCTGCATCATGGGTCCTTTCCACGCAGTGGGTGGGAAGACCTCCTCAGACGCATGCGCCATCCCTAAGCCAGTCCGTGAGGGAAAGACGGAATCAAGCTTGGCCCCTGGCCCCCTGGAAGGGCGTAGTGGCTTCCTAACTGGTTTCTGTAAGGAGGGACATGGAGAGAGGACAACGTGTGGTGGTAGCAATGACGACAGTGTCTGATCTCTCTCAAGGGTCCCTCGCAGCTTTCTGACTGAGCTGCGGCTTCAATGCCCATTAACAAGAGAAATGAATGAGCTCTGTGATGGCCACGTGATAAATTATTATTCAATCCTTAAACTATTGACCTTCATCTGCATAAAACAACAGGATCTTAGTATCTTAGCAATGGGTCGAGTTAATATATTATTAATAACAAACCAATGGTGTATTATCATAATATGTTCTAATTTTGCTAGGCCATTTATTGTATATATGATAATATATGCTGTGCTATATATTATATAATAGCACATACAAACATGTGTTAATATTAGTCTTTATACTAAGTGAGATATCAGGCATCGATAATGTGCCAGACACACACTCACACACTCATACACACACACTCACACACACACACTTTTGTGCGTGCATGTTGGAACTAAGGAGGATGACAAGAAACACAAAATTTGAGGGGTGATCTCCTCCATCATGAAGGCATGGAATCAGAGTGTGCTGGGGATGAATAGACAGGTAACCTTTACAATGCTGTCACCCACTGTCCAATCTGTATAACTGTATTATCAACTGTGCAAGTTTGAGTCTCAGCTCTGTCAACTTCGTACTTCCTCCGCAGGCAGATGATATGACCACATCAGGTCTTAGGCTGAGTATCTTCCATCCACGGCCAGGTTTAACGTCCACACTAAACATATGGCACTTTTTAATGTTATTAGAATCTGACAGATGAGAAAATTGGGCCACAAAGGGTGGGACCTTGCCTAAGGTCACTTTTCCCAGTAAAGGGTTGAGTAGCGGGGATTGAGGAGCCTGGGCCTTAGAACCACATGTGAGGATGTTTAGCCTCTGATTCCCAAGGGGCATCGAGAAGCAGGCTGGAGACAGATGCATAGACGTCCAGAGAAGGCTGGAGACAGATGCACAGACGTCCAGAGAAGGCTGGAGAGAGACATAGACATCCAGAGAAGGCTGGAGACAGAGGCATAGACGTCCAGAGAAGGCTGGAGACAGATGCATAGACGTTCAGAGAAGGCTGGAGACAGAGGAATAGACGTCCAGAGAAGGCTGGAGACAGATGCACAGATGTCCAGAGAAGGCTGGAGAGAGACATAGACGTCCAGAGAAGGCTGGAGACAGAGGAATAGACGTCGAGAGAAGGCTGGAGACAGAGGAATAGACGTCCAGAGAAGGCTGGAGACAGAGGCATAGACGTCCAGAGAAGGCTGGAGACAGATGCATAGACGTCCAGAGAAGAGTTCAGTGGTTGGAGCTGCTTATGTTTCCATCCTGTCTTCCAGCCCTTGAGCTTTGTGACCCAGAACCCTGGATTTCCTTTCCCGTGGCTGTGAATCTGGGATGACGGGGAGGCTGACTGTTAATTAGAGTCCTTTCTGTGGGCACCTGGAGCAGTGTCTGGTGCGCCACTGCCCCTCGGTGCCAGCTGTAACCATTCTAGCACGTATCTTCATGACTTTTATTATCTTTTGCTCCCAAACACATCCTCCTCCATGGACAGCCCAGAGGCTTCTCTGAATCATTTGGGAAGCGAAACAAGATATAAACAAATACAGAATGGAAAATCCTCTCTATCATGACGGAATAGCAAGTGAAAATGGCACAAAGCGGATGTTCTTTTGTAGGCAGAAACTAAGACTCACAGAGCAGGGACATACAGTCCTAGACCAGTAGATGGATTCTGTGGAGAGGCAGAGTGGGTGTGTGGGGGGGGTGTGGTGTGACCACGTGCACACGTGTGTGAATGCTCACACATGCACACGCACACATGCATGCACACGCACTCAGGAATATGTACACACCTATCTGTAGAGATAGAGACAAGGCAAGGAAGTGGTTATCTCAACTGTAAACGACAACTTCCTAACTTGGAAAACCCACCAACCTCAAGTGGAAAACAGCCAGAATTAATCTTAGCCACTTGGGCACAGATCCCTCTTTTTGACTGGGACCTATGCATATTTCCACTAGATTTTCTAAGTTCATTTGTCCACATCGTGAAAGTTTGACTTGTGTTTGTTTTGGCTCGTTGACCTCAGTCCGGCTTTTCGGCCCAGAACATTCCTCCTAAATAGTGTTTGGCAGAAACTTTCTCACTTTCGCGTTTGATTATTAAGTTAGATTGAAAATAAAGATATTAAGGTTCGTTCATGCTTCTCATCACTGACATTTTCCATAAATAGAAATCAAAGGCAGTGATCGGGCATCTGTCTCCCTGGAGAACAGAATGTGGGTCTCTGATTCAATTACAGATGGAGCTGAATTTGAGAGCTCAAAACTATCTGCCAATAATAGCTTTGGAGCCACAGAGACTACTAAGTGCTAAGATTTGAAGTCCAATGAGAAAAAGGCCTACTGTGGGTCATAGTCACCAACCGCTACCCAGTTCTTCACACGCCCATCCAATGGCCACCATGCGTGGCTGTCCACAGCAGAAAGCCCAGCCACTGTTCAAGGCTGTACTTCAGTGACATCAAGCACCAAGCAGTCTATTTCCAAAGGCCTTGGTCTTTAGACGTCAAGAAAGAAAAAGAATCCAGTAAACAAACAAACAAACAAAAAAATCTAATACCTGGTTTTCAATCGGTCATTGGGATTTAGTATTGCTCAAACTGAGCCAAAATTATTTTAAAATCTTATTTCTCAATATGGAAATATAAAGAGAAAGACATAAGGAGCACAAACAACCCAAAAGTAAATAGCAAAAAACAAAGTACTATTTTTCTATAAATCCTAAAATAAAAACGGGAACTCAGCTGATGGGCCTTAAAATATCACAATTTTTTTCAAAAGAAAAAAAAACTTTTTGCACATTTTTTAACCTTGATATTCTACTTTCATGAAAAAGTTATCTTAATGAAATAACTGTGACTAGATCATAACATTCACCTTTAAGGATAATAGCTACCTTGTCTCCGATGAAGACTGTTTTTAAAATGAAATGTCCCAAAGTGAGAGAATTAGTTAAAAAAGAGATGAGCCACCCACACAATGCCAGGTAATGCTATTACTGAAAATAATGCTATGTTAGGACATTTTTTTAAAATATAAAGTAAGTTTTTTTAATATTTATTTATTATGTATACAATATTCTGTCTGTGTGTATGACTGCAGGCCAGAAGAGGGCGCCAGATCTCATTACAGATGGTTGTGAGCCACCATGTGGTTGCTGGGAATTGAACTTAGAACCTTTGGAAGAGCAGGCAATGCTCTTAACCACTGAGCCATCTCTCCAGCCCTAAGTTAGGACATTTTGTGGCAAGAACCACCTTGTGATGTATTAACTGCATCGATACCTAAGGTTTAAACTGAGTTTTCTTTTTTTGCCCTTTCTATGGGAAGTGTATTTTCTGCTTTAAATAAAACAACTGAATGCTTTCCAGAGAGATTTGTAAAACAGTATGCTTCTTAAATACAAACTCCTTGATGCTGTGAAACAGATATGAAAAATTCAACTTATAACCTGTTATTTATAGAATATTCTTGTTAAAAATAAAATCTATTAGTTTTTATCAATATAGTTATAACAGCAAATGCAATGTTTATTGAAGGCTCTGCTAAAGCTCTGGTGAAGTGTTAATCTAATTAATCTTTATCAACAGAAAAATCAGGAGTCAGATATTGGGGTAAAAACCTGACCGATCAGGGAAGCAGGGGAGCCGCGAGGGTAGCTTACCTCCTCTCTGGTTTCTCTCACCGGAAGGAGCAGAGATCCTCGCTCAGTCCCGCCTTCAGAACACACTCAAAACATCACACAACGCTCGGGCTCGCACAGCTTCTCTTTAGATGGTCTGTGCAGTGCCTGAGCAGGCGCCACGCGAGTGGGAGAACACTAGAAGTTGAGCCTTGCTCTATGGAGAGCAAGTGGAAAAGATGAAAACTGATGGGCGGGCGAGTCATTGAGAGCAACGTGGCGGACCCCGCAGTGATATTCATGGCGGCTCTCGTTACAGCCTTTCCCTGCTCTGCATCGGCCATTACTGTGACCTGAATATTTTGTCTCTCTCAAATCCATGAGTTGAAGTCTCTAAGAAGTGATGGTACTCGGAGTTGGGTCTTTGCAGGTAGTAAATACAGAACGCCCACGGACGGTACCGGTGCCATTAGAAAATGAGACAAGGTGAGGAAGATCCCTGGCTCTCTTCACCGTGTGAGGACACACTGTGAAGACCTCTCTCTGAAAATCCGGGAACTGGGTTGGCTTTGATCTTGGGCCTTCAGCCTCCAGAACGGAGGAAAGCAATGTTCGTGGTGTTGAAGCCACCCAGCTTGTGGCATTTTGTTACAGCAGTCAGAGTTGACTCGGAGAACTGCAAACGCCACAAAGCCTCGGAGAGCAATCAACTTACCATTTTGTTAGCCGGAGTCCAGCAAGAGTTGGGCAACAGGGGGTCCTCTTCAAACTGCGTGATGCTCTCCTTCTCCCCGAAATTATGCAGACGTTGCCATAGTTTTTAAAGGGCTGAACGAAATCTCTGCCTAAATTTGTAAACATCGCTGAAGCCCAGAGATGAGTTATTCAGCAAAAGGGACAGCTGGACATACTCTTTGCCTGAGCACAGGAACAGTAACCCCTTCACGTGACAAATAATCCATGACTGGAACACGGACTGGAATTTCCTCCAGCCAGCAGCCTTTAAGTTACCCGTCCACTTGGGCGTGGCCTCTTATATATGTAAAGCGCATATTCGCCCTCTCTCTCTTCCAGCTGCGGGATTCGGTTCCTGCTCCCCGTTCTAGCAGAAAACTGTGATCTGCGAGTCTACCCCTAAATAAATTGCCCTTTGTTATACTCAATTCTGAGCTCGTGTGGGATTTCTTTTTAGGGTCCGTCTTCACTCTTGGAAAAAATAAAGCAGGAACATTTACTTAAAAGGTAAAACATTGGAACCAGGTCACTTTGGAGTGGAGACCGTCAGTAGGAGGAGTTGCATGATCTCTTCCACAAAATTTCTTGGCCTTAAACAAAGAGATTTGTCTCCCTCCTTTAAAAAAACTGCAGAAATTCATGTTCCAGATTTTAAAAAGATATAATTTAGAAAAGGATACCTACAGACAATGCTTTCTGTTAAGAACAGAAACTGAAGTGAAAAAAAATGTTATGATTCATGTGACGTCTTTGAAACATCAACATCCATCAGGAAACAAAAGGGCTTCGGGAGAAGTGGGGACAGCAGTACCCACACCTCTGTGAACTGCAAAGAGAGTCCTTATTTTTAGGAAGATCGCTATCACAATTGCAAACAGCACTTCTGGACGCGTGTCCGCAGCTCCGTGCCAGCGTCTCTGTGGTGTGGTGCAGCCAAACCCACCAGAACATTCTGTTTTTCAGAAGTAGCTCTGTCTCAGAATCCCGTTCACGTGGAGAGCAGGGGAGGACTGCTGTGCTTAAGGAGCACCCGCGTTTCGAGCAAGGGAAATCTGGGAAGAGTCTTGAGGAGTCTCCTGCAAAGAAATCTTTTTTAGCTCCAAGTGAATTCCTCTGCAATTAGTGGTTTGCCTTGAAATGACAGCAGTTGCAGGAACCATGGCCAGAGATCCGTTGCTTGCCTGCTTCACGGGAATAGCCTCAGCCCCAGAAAAACATGCTGTGGGGAATTTTATGACACACACACACAAATGTTTTCAGAGATTTCTGTGCCCCTCTTTCAAAGGTACACGAAGCAAGGAAATAAACCACGAGAAAGCAAAAATGGTCTCTGATCAGAATTCCCCAAACCTTGAAAAATATAAAGGGTGTACACTCCCACAAAGTATTGTTTTCTGAACAAGGAAATGTTTCTCGGTTTCCCAAGCTACACTCCAAGAAGCAATTTAAATGGAGAAGTACAGTCCAAGATAAGTGGCTAGAAACACTACAGGGAAAATGACTCTCACTTCCTGACTTTACTAAAAAAAAAAAAAAAAAGAAAAGGTATAATACAGAGTCATGAAACACCGACTCAGAATTCCAAAACCCTCTCAGATCTTCAAAGATAATCTATTAGCTTAATTTCACAATTTTTTATGCTACCGTGCAGCACACAACGCCTATCTGCGCTCTATGCGCTACCATACAGCTCACAAGCTTTGGGCAAGGGGCTGGAGATTGAAACATACAAAGACACACAGACAGACAGAGACACGGACCTCTAGTCACTGGTAAAAAGCCCTTTATTCAATAGCACCACGGAGGCTCTCATACCCAACAGTCAGGTGGGCCAACAGGTGAAAACCTTGTCCTCTGATCCTCAAGGCCCAGGCAACTCGTGCTCGTGAAGCAGAGCTGGTAAACAACTTTGACACAGCTTTCAGTAACCCAAATCAGAAGGGAAGTAAAGATCTCTAGCAGGGAAGAGCAGCTGGAGGCCAGGACTCCAAATGGTCCCAACACTACCGCCGAGACAATTTTCCTCCCCTTAGTAAAATGTCCTGATTATCAAAGAAATGCTCGTTCCAGAAAGAATTGTAGAGCCTGGAAAAAAATATATAACCTCGATTCCGCTGCGCAGAATCCAGGTTAACGGACTGAGGGGATTCGCTGGGCTCTTCTGTGTTCTGGTCCGGCTATGAAAGGCCGCCGGGCTCATCTATTGTAGCCTTGGTCCCATTGTGGAGCGGTGCTCTCCGGGCGCGATACGGCTATGGCCTGTTTAACATTCAGCAGTTGTGATGACCACTTGAAACCTGTACGCAGTTGGGCAGTTGGCCAGTTAGGTTCCAGCAGGGAATCGCAGAGGGATTTCTGAGACCCTGCTCTTCCCCACCGACAGTTACTGGGAGGAGGGGTTTAAGCAGCCCCACTCCTCCCTGAGGAGAGAGGTGGTTTCCGGGAGACGTTTTCTTCCATGGGATAGCCTCATGTGCATTGCTCCAAGAAATAATTCCACACCCATTGCACCAGAACGAAACGCCGATTAAAATAATTGGTTCGCCAACCTAGATTTGAACACAATTGCTACTTTGGCTCTATTTGGAGTAAAAACACATTCGTCTCTCCAGGAGAAGGTCACATCACGGTCCCTAGTGCAACAGTGTCCCAATATGGGACTTTAGGAAATCGATCAAGCCACCAGAATTCTGTCTTGAGTAAACGAGTCCACTGCTGGACTCAGAATTCAATGACATTATTTAGGGGTAGTGAGGTTAGGAAGTGGAGCCTCACTGAAGGAAGTGGTCCCTAGGAGGTGAGCATTTGAGGGCCATAGCCTGGCCCTTGAGTCATCCTGCTCCCTCTTTCTGTTTTTGGGGCATCGTGAGAGGAACCAATGTCCTGTTTATTCTTGTTGCCTTGGTACTCCTTCCATCCTGCCTCAGACCTCAAGCAACACAGCCAGCTCCCCTACCCCCGCTTAAACTGTGTTTGTCTCAGACATAGAAAACCAGACCATGACCGGCTTTCGGCTGCTACAGAAAATCCCCGAGATAATCATTTTACAAGTTGAGAAGGTATATCTTGGCTTATAATTCAGAGGTTTAGTGTATCATCGCTTGCTTTGTGTCCAAATCAGATTATTTTTATTTATCTAATTTTTTTATTTATTAAAGATTTCTGTCTCTTCCCCACCGCCGCCTCCCCTTTCCCTCCCCTTCCTCCTCCCCCAATCAAGTCTCCCCCCACCCCTCATCAGCCCAAAGAGCAATCAGGGTTCTCTGCCCTGTGGGAAGTCCAAGGACCACCCACCTCCATCCAGGTCTAGTAAGGTGAGCATCCAAACTGCCTAGGCTTATTTTTTTTTCTTGATGAAGGCTCCGAACAATTGAGGCTTGCCTATATGTAGAAAGGAAAACCATTCCATTTTAAAGTTTGCAAAAAAAACCTGTAGTCATTTCTCCGATAAATATACGTAAATGTTATCAAGCACCTGAAAAAAAAAAACCTCAAGGTCATAAATCATCATTTAAAAAAAAACCCCAAGCTATGAGGAGATGCCACTGTCCCCCCGAGGGGACACGCACACTACATATACATACCACAGACAGTCACAAGAGCAGAGGAGACCGTTAAATCCTTAGGCTTACTGCGTGTGTGGATGCAAACCAGAAGCAATGTGTCAGTTGGTTACCATTAATACCTGGCCCTTCTTCTCCTATGTATATGACCAAATGAAATGAGATCATGCGTTCCCACAAAAATTTGTACATACATGCTGCTCAGTATCAGGATTTATTTTTAGCCAAAGTGTTGAAATGAGTCAAACATCTAACAACTAATGAAAAAGAAAATGACGTGTCTATAAATAAAGGGGATATTATTTATCAAGAGAAGGAAAGCAAATACTGATTTATGTTATAAAATGTATAAATTTCGGAATGCGGAGTAAGAACCCAGTCACAAAAGCCCATTTTAGGATTTCATTTATATGAAATGTCTAGAACGGGCTACTCCACAGTGACACTGGATTTCTCGCTGAGGAGGATGGAAGGTTCTGGAATTATCGGTGTTGGTTACATAAGCCGGTAAATAAACAAAAACATTGACAGAAGCCTAAAATCTTTAAGTGGGTCAATTTATGATGTGGGAATTACACCTCCATAAACCTGTCATCTCGGACTGGGAAGACGGTGAAGTGCCTTCGGAAGGCATGAGTGAGGACCCCAGTCAGATTCCCAGCAACCACATACAGCCCTAGTATATGGCGTTACCCCAGCTCTGTGCTGGATCTAAGACTTCACTGGCCAGGTAGTCCAGCCAAATCTCCAACGCCAAGCTCAGGGAGAGACCTTGTCTCGTAAAATAAGGTGGAGGGCTAGGAGATGACTTGCACACTACTCAGACTGGATTCCCCGGAGCCCACAAACGCGCTGCAGGGGTGTGGCAGCCTGCCTGTAATTCCAATACAAGGGAGGTGGCCACAGGATTCCCCGGGGAAGCCAGCCAGCCAGATTAGCTGCTGTGGGCCAGCTCTGGAGTCAGTGGGGGACTCCGCCTCCATGACCGAGATTGACTTGACCTAAGGGTACTCCACATGTCAGGCATGTGCAGGCTCACACCCCTACATGCACATACACGGGAATATGTGCATACAACATACACAAGCAAACATGAGGTAAGAGATTCATAAGTGCATTATACATAGCATGGCTCATTTTCTATACAGTAACAGGGATGCCATATTCTTCCAACATGACCACTACTGCCGTAGTAATTAGCAATATTACTGCCGTAGTAATTAGCAATATTACTAATACCGCCACTTCCAGGTAGAGTTTCAAGCTGTGTACTCACTCATAAATGCCCAGCATTTGGGCAACACAGTTTACACTGAAGCAAGCTACAGAACCATCGTCAGAAAATTTAAATTAATCCACTGGCTTTTACCACAAGTTCAAAACTAATCCTGAGCACCCCCTAGGTAGAGAACAGAATGAGGTTTATCTACATTTAAAAGTTATGTAGATGATAACAAATTGGCTAATAATTCTAATTTTGCTGCCAAAATTTTTCCCAGGAGGAGACATTAAGAACATCTACCCCTCCTCCTGTGATTCCAAAGACAAACGGAGGTACATCTCTACCAAAGTTCACTCCAGGGAACCAGTGAGTTTACTGGGTGGTTCCTGACAGAGTAAAGATGAGAGGTGACTGGGTGTGGATGCTCCCCAGGGACACAGCCACAGCGGGAAGTCTTTACCAGCTCAGAGGAAGGCCTTCCTGTGGCCACCTACATAGGGCCCCTCCCCCAGCCTTCTGTGGTCTAGCTGCTCCAAGATCACATGTAATTAAGACAGCAGGGTAGGTAACAGGAGGTAGAGAGAGGGTATTGTGGTCCTCACTGCCCTTCTGTGAGGGGATATAAATGGGCAACAGACTAGAATAATCTTTGTCCAGTGGGCACAGCTGAACTCTCCAAGACAGTAGTTGCTTGGTTCAGAAGACAGCTCTGTACATCCCGCATTGGGCACACCCGAATAACCAGGAGACTGTCACATCCGTCTCCCAGATTTTGTTGGAATCCCTCCATTTCTCTCGGGCCCACACCCCGTCCTCTCGCCGGAATACAGGGAACTATGTTCCTAGATGACATCTCTTAGATCTGACCCATCTTCCACACCACAACCAAACGAAGATCCCTTGAAACGGGAAATAAGATTACTACGCCAAACTCAGCCTTAAAGACTCTCTGAAGAGGAGCTCGTAGCCCTGAGGGTAAAGCTAAGCTTGTAAACCCGATCTCCGCCCACACCGCGCTCCCCAGCCCACCCGACCCTCCCCTGCCCTCACCTCTCTGGAAGCTCAGTTCCTTGGATGAATCAGGCATTCTGTGCCCCAGAGCAAATGCTGATTGTCCTTCCTGGAGGAGGTCTTCAGTGAGAACTACGTTTATTAGATGCTTCTCAGACATGGTGGTTAAAGAAGGACCAACATTGACCTATTTCTGACTCCAGGGTAGCAAACTGTATGGAGCTAGGAAACCAGCACGATAGCTGTTTGTGTGCAGTTGAAATGGCATAGGACAATGAATTGTTCGCATCCCTGTTTAGCACTTAGCTCATTGGGCACTACAATAGACACCGACATTTAGAATATTATAGTATAGACTTCGCTGGCCTTGTGATATATTTTCAGTTGATCATGCAAGAATTCAGGTTTTCATCCATTTTCAAAGAATGATCGGGTTCCAGTGACTTCGTCACGTTTTTAAATTGTTCCTGGAAAATTCAGTTCCATTTTGGTATGATAGGGCAAAAGATATCTGAAAAAGATGTCTTTGAAAGACTCATTATTTAGCATACTACAAGGCAGTCAGGAAGGAAGGAACATAAGTGGGAGGGGGAGCATGGCAGGAAGGAAGCCTTAGGAGGGGGGAAGGATGGACAGAAGGCAGCCTTAGGAAGAGGGGAGGATGCAGGAAGGCTGCCTTAGGAAGGAAGAACCTCAGCACAAATCCCAGCACACGGTAATCTGAGAACTTTGAAAGGTTACCTAACTATAGGAGATCTGCTTCCTCGCCTGCACACAAGGAGCGTGGCATTAGCCTTGCCGGCTCATCATGCAAAAAGTACATGAACCGCATGAAGAAAAGAGCCAAATATCCTTCCTGACTCACGATAGGTCCTTGAACACTTTTCATTCTTCCGCCTTCTAGGCTGCCTCTCTGCGAACACGGATGTTTCCGCAGGCCATACTTGTTACGCCACATACAAGCACCCAATTCAGTAGCGGTACATTCTGCTGAGAGTTCAAAACGAAGCTGACTACTTAGATCCAATATTGTGGGGTTGTTTGCCGTGTTTGCTCAGGACTGTTGGAGCGGAGCCAAAGTAATTAAATCCCTAACAAATGTAGTCATATAGAAGCCCCAGCCACTGGCCAGCAATCATTCAACTTCTGGGAAGAAAGGAGACAGGCTCATTTGTAGTATCCTGTGCTTAATCATGAGTGTTAAATGAATCAGGACCGGAACGAATCAAAGAAGCAAACCGCTGATGGTTGGGGCTCTCTAAGAGAAAGGAGCTGATGTTCGCGCGGGTTCCAGCAGCCAAGGCGGCCTCTGGGTAAACGACCAGGCGCTTTTTCCCCCTTTCAACTTGTTTTCAATGGTCTTCAGCCTGTGCTTACTTAAATATTCATTTACTTCAGAGGCCTTTTTGTACACATCGCGCTTTAGAACCCAATCACGTTCCAATTAAGTGGGGGCTAACAACCGATCTCAAAGGAAGACACAAGCTACAATATCTCACCCGTAAAATCTGACTCTGAGGAAGGCAATTTAGACGGTTAATTCGGTGATATAAATTATGAAATCTAGGTATAAAATACGCTGGGTTTCAAGGGTGAAACCACAGAGAATCAAAAGGCCTAGCGGGCTTACGTACGTTTATTGGTTCACAGAGTGTACATTACACGACAGAATCCGTTGTCTTATTCGTTCAGCAAGTCTATCTTCTAATTTCCACCAATATTCCTCATTTATTCGTTGGTCATTGCGCACAGCTGAGCTGATTGTACACTGGCAACTGCGTAATTAGTGACCCAGATTCACTTTACAATCTGGCTAGAAATACCAGGATAATTAGCAGATATCTCTCCGTTGGTCTTTCAAAAGAGTATTCTAGTTACTAAATTTAAATTCCAGTGGTGAGCCACGGAGGGCGGAATCCTCTGAACTAATTATAAAATAATCCTTTTCTTTTCGCCTGTTCTAAGGCTGGACTACAGCATAGGTTGGCTTGGATGTACACATGGGGTTTTATTCATCGGATTCTGGCCATGTTGATGCTTGCTGTCTCCACTGGAGGTGATTTTTTTTTTTTTAGTATGCATCCTAAAGGGAAGGAAATCATATACTTCGTCAAGTTGGAAGATCAATTTACTTCCTCCTAAGAAAACCTTTTGTATTAACGTTTAAGATGGAAAAGTATGGTTGGAGTTATTATGTACACATATGTAAGGAAACCATACAGGTTTTTTCTGTTCTCACCAAGTGCACTTGCTAAGAACACGGAGATATATAAAGACCTTCACATTGAGTTATAGGAAATATCACAAAGAGATAAGAGCTAGTGGCAGAGAAAATTCTGGAAGCCCAGGCATGGTCAAGTTGAGTCTTGAGCAAAACTCCACCGCAATGACTTTCTATCTAAGAAGCATCTTTGGGACACAGAGGGACCATGAGAATCAGCGCACGCTGTATCAGAATCTGCTATTGGTTTCCGGCGTGCACATGGAGCTTTATGGAGCTCCGGAGGGTGGCGAGAGTAGTGTTTCTCAGGTCAGGGGCCTGCTGTCAGTCACAGTGTCTTCTCGAAAACGTGGTTTCAGTGTCTCTCTGTAGGCTCACGTGTGTGCACACGCGGGTCCCAAGCTAGTAGCAGTTCTGGAAGGCGGTTGTAAGCAGTGAGGGTTGTCCTGAGGGCTATCAGCCTGCCCACATTTCCTGTCCGACCTCTGCCTTCTAACTATGGCCGAAATACGCCCTGCTGGTTCCTACTGTTGTTGCCAAGCTCGCCCACCTAGATGAACTACCTGTGAAGTCAAACAGACTCTTCCTCTCTTGCGTTGCTTGTCTGGTATGTTGGAACAGCAATAACAGTAGCTGATGGACACAAGGGAATGATTTGGTCCTCACAAAACAATATGGATGCCACCCCCTGGATAAGCTAGATTTTGAATATCACTGAATCCCATCACTTTGCTATCTAGTGCTATGTTCCAAGCTTAAGTGTCCATGGATAATATCCAAAGACATTTTAGCCTATGTTGCCCCAGATTGGAAGGTTGGCCCGGGGTCAGGACCGACTGGCTTCCGAGTCCTTTCTTGCACTTTACTCTGATTTGGCTGGACACTTCTTGAGGAGAAAACTGGTCTTATTTTTTCAATGCTGATAAATGAACCTTAAAGGTTTTGTTTTTTTGGAGGGGTGGGGTTGGGTTTTGTTTTTTGTTTTTGTGGTGCTAAGGTTTGGACCCCCATGTTTACGTGTCCAAAGCTCCTTTGAGTGAAGGTGCTAAGTCTGGATGGATTCCCGATGACCCTTTGACATTGGTGTCACTTTGATTTTTTTTTTTAAAATCAAGATGGGAACCTACATGATGGGTTTTTTTTTGAAGGGGGAGGGGCTAAAACTAAAAATTTTAAAGTTAAACCAAGTTTCCCACCAAAATAGGCCTCCTCCCCTGATGCAAGGCAGACCTTCCTGAAGGAAACCGAGACCTTTTCGTCCTATGCCCACACAGTCTTGGTCCCCCGCTGCCCTTGGTTTGGAACAGTTCACATAAGGGTTGGACTCACGGAGAAGGCTCTGAGTCTAAAATTGCCAGCAACGTAATTGTGGCTTCTGCCACGATCTTGTTTTGACCATTTCTCAAAAGAAAAAGGCACCTGACGGAACTTGTTCTCCACTGGGGTAACTCCGTACTGTCAAGCAGGAGACTGTCACAGAACTTGAAAAAGCCGACGCTTTTGCTGGTTTCAGTTCAACATGGCAGAGTACCGTGCTGTGTGTCTGTCTCTACACCCAGAGGACGGTGATATGGAGAGAATTAGTGTTGAGACAAGCAAGTCTCAGGAGTTCATCCTCGTAGCCCTGGGTTCAGCATAAGTCAGGCACAGGTGTTCGTTTGCTTTGGCTTTTATGAGACAGGGTCTCACTGTGCTGTCTGTCTAGTCTGGGACTCACTGTGCAGACCCGGCTGGTCTTGAATGCGCTGAAGACGCTCCTGCTTCTGTCTCTCCGGGGCTGGCATTACAGGCCTAGACTACTATTTCCAGCTGGTTCGAAGCTAATGACCTGGCCACGTAGATTACATTACATAGCGTCCTTTAAACAGGTGGGTGAGGCTGCGTGCAGCCTGGCTGCCCAAGAAGAATGTTACAAGCAGAGGTTACAGAAGCACGCTGCTGCATCTCCTGGGGAGCAAAGCTGCACAACTCTGCAAGGGTGGGAACTTTAGACGGACTGTGGCTGTTAGCATCATGAGTAACAGGATCAACGCCGCCTCAGTCACAAACGGAGACCCCTCAAATGCCTTTGATGCACCAGCAGTACCAAAATCCCAGCCACCCAGATCCATCCGAAACAGCAATGGGAGTTTCGTGAGCTCTCCTCAGGTGTGTGATTGATTCTCAGAGGGGCTCTCCAACTCCTACTCGAGCAAGAGAGACATCATCTCATCGTCTGCTCTTGATAGACCTGTTCTTCAGCCTTGCAGGGAGAAGAGGAAGAACTGAGGCATTTCAGATAGATTCTCTCAAAAGACATTTATTTCCAGATTTCAACACAGGAAATACTTGAATTCCCCTTTATGGAAAGAAAGACCGTTTTTATATTCTGTGTATAACCACTAGCTACTGTTTTACAATAAACAACATCTCAAGAAAAGGTGCGGGAGTTTACAGATTGGTGGCCCCTTAACTAAGGAGAACAGGCAAACCATCTCAGAATTCCCCAGAAAAAGAAAGACAATAAAAAAGAGATTTTTAAACCAATGGCTTAAAATTAAAACTTCAAATGTTTACTCTTGTGGTCTGGCATAATACTTTTTAAAGTTTTACAATAAGATGTTACCTTTTGGGAAAGCAACCACAATCCTTCCTCATGATTTGACTAACGACTTCACCTGAATTAATACTGGTGGAAAATACACAAGCAATCAACGGTTTATCAACTCCTCAGTTTTAGACACATGAGTTAAATGCAGCATCTTCAGAGTTTAGCTTACTGGGCCAACAGATGATGTCCTACAGAAAGCATCTATGATTCATACAAGAGGGTTCCTTTGGCACCTGAGTTGAGCACAATACACAAGCAAAGAATGTCTAATGTAAGAATGTTTAAAGACTCTATTTGGCCAGGCGGTGGTGGCGCACGCCTTTAATCCCAGCACTTGGGAGGCAGAGGCAGGTGGATCTCTGTGAGTTTGAGGCCAGCCTGGTCTACAAGAGCTAGTTCCAGGACAGGCTCCAAAGCTACAGAGAAATCCTGTCTCGAAAAACAAAAATAAAAAAAAAAAAAATAAAATAAAAAAACAACCCAAGACTCTATTTTCTCTATCTATACATATATACATACACTGTACACATACACATATGCACACACATATACAAAGCACAACTTTTCCTTTAAAGATGACAAAGATAGAAGGAACTCAATGTTTAGTCAAACACTTGATGCTCATTTAAAATAAAGTTTTCTAAAGAACTCAGAATTTATTAACAATTTCAAGAATTTACAGATCGTTAGCCTAAACCCACTTCAATGTGGAAATACACGGGCTTTTTATTAAGGTTTTTGGTAATGGAGTTTATTATAGTAGCATATTATTACAGACCTTCTAGCAGGCACAAATGGGAAGTCACCAGAGCATTCCCCAGGCTCCTTCCCATGAGGACTGAACACAGTTACTGACCACGGACTCAACACTAGACGCTCATCTGTGTCGTTTCCAGAAGAACCACGCACACGCCACACACACACACACACACACACACACACACACACACACACACACACGGACCCTGGAGATAGCTGCGTGTCAAGCCTCCTCACTCGCTCGGAATTTCATTGAAGAACTCCAGCAATGCCTAAGCCATAATGTTTTGCGCTGCCTACCAAGGACTCTGGTGCCAACAGTTCCACTAATCCTCTGGTACTTTTGTGGAAGACTCTACACGGTGGGCTTGTTCTAAGACTTAGGAGACACCCAACACTGAGTGAGCTGCCTGGACTTAACATTTCCCTTTATGAGTGTGTCTTGCTGACTGAAATGAGAACACATTTGGCTTTTCCCAATTCTCCTATGCTCTGGTGATTCTAGAGGATGAGGAGGACCTTTCTTATCTGCAAACCACACATTCCTATCTTCCAGACCTTTGCTACATCTGATGTAGGATGAATCTGCTTCCTCTCTGCTCTGGCTGACAGCCCCTCTCACGGAGCATCCCGCACACAAAGGAAATCTTACATAGTTTCAAGGTATTGGTGAGTGGGAAGCACTTCCAATTGTGAATATCTCTGGAGCTTTGCTAATAAACACCGTCTCAGTACAGTGTGGTTTATACTTGACATTGCTTCCCCAGGCCAGTTCCGTCAACAGTCACGACACAGGGCTCGCCTTGGAGAAGCTATTACATTCCAATGTTTCCACTCTGTTCAGTCTTCACTCACCATAGTAGAACCCACTTTTCTTGATATGTAAAACATTTTATGAGTTCAACTGAACTTGGATTCTTTTAGTGGCATGTGAACTCACATGCACAGTTTACATTTCTGTCATATACTTAAATATTTTTCTCTGTAAAACAACTTCAGGACAGGAAATGCTACGCTAGCAAATGGAAACCTAGCATTCAATCTGTTCCCTACGTTCTTCTAAGCAAAAGTGCATTTGTAATAAAAACATATCACATATGAAGCTAAAGAGACAATCTCACACAGAGAGGATTTTCAATCTCCACGTCAGTCCCGACGGCTCACAGAGCAAAGTGCTAGCACAGCAAGTCTGGAACGAGCTCGTGGGGGCTGGGCAAGGAGTCGTCAAAGCGGAATCGCTTGGAGATCATGCTGCTGTCCTCGGGGATGTTCTCCTTGTCCTCCCGGTCTCCACAGCTCCCGTTACAGGAGGATTTGGGGGTCCTGTCTTCAGAGGACCTGAGGGTGTGGTCCTGCACTGGAGAGGAACCTGCAGTCTCCTCGGGGTGAAACAAGCTTCCAAAGTCCCACTGCTGCAGCCACGAATGAGACAGGCAGGATTCTGCTGTGGGTCTTTTCCTGTGGCGGAAAGCACACGGGAAAGGTGAGCGCCAGAGCCGACTGGAGACGGCTTCCCATCTGCTTTACATGAACACGGATGGAGACAGCGCACAGCTGACTCTCATGAACTGCTCATGCATACGCTAGGGCTAGTTCACATGCTTCAGTATATTATTAATAATCACAGGGAACCTAGGAAACAGGCACCATCACTGTCATCTAACAGACCACTGGAGGACATACTAGAAGACTTGAATCTGAGGCCAATTTCCCAACTGTCAGCGTCATGCGCTGCAGTCTGGACACTGAGTGTCTCCCCAAAGGCCACCAGCCTGTGACACTGGTGGAAGGTGCTGGACTCGCTGAAGGCAGTTGGAGCACTGAGGACAACCCTGGAGGAGGTAGGTAACATGGCTGGGCCTTCGTTATACGGCACACCATGCTCCATCTCGCCACGGCCCCACGCAGCAGAGACAAGTGGCGAACACTGTGAGGTCCTGAGCGAAACCTCTCTTCCCGGCAGTGCAAAGTCTGTGTTAACCCGTGACGGCACTGGATCCTGCCTGGCAGCCAGGTGGAGGCATGGGCTACAGTGTGTACTTTCAAGTCTCGTTCTAAGGAAGTAAGATTATTTTCTCTATGTCAACTCCAGAGAGTTTCTCTATGATCATTTTTGTCAGCTGCTTTCTCGCCCACCTGAAAATACGTCACTTTACTCTTAGTAAACAAAACCATTTTGTTATAATGAGCTCACAACAGATTAAGCAGCCACTCAAACACTTGCCCGGTCGCGGCCTGTGCGTCTCAGCGGCCTTCTCCACAGTTAGGATGGAATTCTGAAGCCTAAGACCCACATATGAGGGAGAACATAGGGGGTTTCTTCTGCTAGTTTTAGGCACCTCCTTACTATACTTTCCAACGTCATTTTCCTACAAATTTCATGATTTTTCTTTACAACTGGGTAATATTTCATTTTGTATATTTTGTGCATTTTCACTATTTATTCATCTACTGACTGGCTCGGTTTCTTTGCTATTATAAATAAAGCACCAATAATCATGGGTATACCAATATCTCTGTGGTAGGACATAGAGTCCCTCTGGGTCATAAAATAATTTCTTTTGAATTTTAGAGAAGCTACAAGTTAATTTGCATAACGACTACTGATTCGCAGTCTCACACACAGTGCCCAGGGTTCCTCTTTCCTCTCCAGCATGAGAGTTATCAGATTTTCTGATGACAGCCACTCCGAGCGAGGTGCTAACTCAAAGTAGATAATACAGCTTAAGTATCCTTCTGCATCACTGCAGAGCTAAGAAAAGCACGTATTTGTTCTGTAATAAAGGATATCTAAAAATTAAGTGCAACAATCAGTCATGATCATTGACTGATGTTTTCTCTGACATTTATAGAAAGAGATTTTTTTTTTTTGTATTCCTTACACAAATGTGAATTCATGGGCTGAAGGTAAAGCCAAATGGTAGAATTCCCTCATTTGTGTAAGGCCGTGGCCTTGGTCCCCACCACTGAAAACTAGTATGTAAACAAAGATTAAGGAAGAAAGGTCTAAGTTCACAAAGTACATCCTAGATACTATAAATGCTTGTTTTCCATAATCTTCTAAAAGATACTGGTATTACTGAATATTAGAAGTAATTGGGAGGACACATAAAACCATGTTACAAAATATAAAACAGAAATTCCTGCTCTGGGGAGAATCAACCTAGTTTCTGGAAGCATTTCCTTAGTGTTCACCAGACTGCTGTTTATAACATCAAGGTCTTGGAAGCACCAGTAGGGTCTTGTTAAACAGACCGTGGGGTACCAGGGTGGAAGAGTGACAGCTAGTAAGCAAAATGCTTAAATACTGTGTGTTTCAACACTACCCGAAACACAGATGGAGAGGATGACAGAGCACTTCTTCCTCACCCCCAGGCCTAACGTCTGCTTATGGGGAGATTGCCTTTACCATGAAGATGTGTTTTCATGACAGCTGAGAGGAAAACTGGGGTGCAGATGCCTCGCCCTAACCTATGCTGAACAGAAAATGTGTCCGAGAGCAAATGGAAATCCAGTCAAGCTGGAAGCACGCGCTGGCCAAGCAAACACACGTTAGTGAAATCACTAAAGCCCTCCAATTTAGAAAGCTCTGGAGAACTGTAAATCAGGAATTTATTTTCTGCATTTAGTTTATACTCTTAAAAACAGTAACTGTCACCGGGTAATCCCAGTGCTCGGGAGTTCGAGGCCAGCCTGGTCTACAGAGCAAATTCCAGGACAGCCAGAGCTACACAGGGAAACCCTGTCTCAGAAAAAAAACAAAAAAACAAAGCAAACAACAACAACTAGCAACTGCTAAATCCTGAAAAGAAAGTCAGTGATGTCCAGCCAATACTCTGGGTCTGAAAATCGCTTTCTAGTGTTCAAAAGGAGAAACACCTGTGAACCCAAAGGCTCAACAGGAACCATTTGGTAGCTTTTTCTGGATTTTGTTTTTGTACATCGTCTTTCATAATTAAACTAGTAATATGCTCATTAAAGAGACTATAGGCAAGGTCTACCTAAGAAAACAAAAATGGCTTATAAACAAACCACAATATAATTCTTTATATGGAATAAACATTCATGTCCAAAATTACCAAGCAAGAGTTGTCTGGATTCAAATTCATTTGGCAAAACATTCAGAAAGCTGTTTTTGTTGTTTTGTTTTGTTTTTTTCCTCTCAAAGATAAAGAAACTGAGTCCTCCAGGAGGTTAACTGCCAACAACAGAAGTCTGCAGAATGAGACCACCGGCCCCGGGACACAAGCCAGCCTTCTTGAAGAAGAGCGGCTTCTTGCCTTGAAACTGCCAGTGATCAAGTCCTTTCTCCAGTAAATCCCATGATGCATTGCATTTTCAGCACATGCTGGGGTGAAAGATACTCTATGACCCTGGGCTTTTTTTTTTTTCTTCTAAGCCATCAAAATTTGCCCATTCTTCTATATAAAAGAGCAAACATCTAATCCTTTAAGATTTCGCCATTGGTAACCTGTGCCCGTTATGCCACAGACTTACTTAACTACAAACATTCAGGGTCCATCATAGTGAGCCAAGGATTAGAAGCTGGTTGAGCAAATATTCCGTCAAATCTCCCCTTCATTCTAAACTTCCTGTTGTGTGCTTTTTTGCTTAGAGTTGCATATTAGTTATTTAATTGTCTTTCATATCAACTTTCTATCACTTTACCAGAAATCTGAACAGACGTGTAATAACTGTGTGACTTTAGAATCACCTTTCTTGTGACATTAGTGTGTTTTTACTTTCCTAGCATTTCAAATTTTACAAAAATGGTTCACAATAACAATTCCATACATGCACAGAATAATTTTTATTACTGGGATTCCCGCCCCTCCCTTCCCCATACCCCTGCCCGCTTTCCTGGCAGTTCCCTTCAACTTCCACGCGCCCACCATGGTCTGCACACACGGTGCATTTTGTGTAGACTGCGCCCTTCTCAATAGGGACACGTGTGTTCTCTAACAACATTTAACTCACAGCTTTACTTACTCTGGATTCTTTACTAGGAGGGTCTGGATGAAGTCCGTGGCCAGTTGTGAAACTGAGGAGAAAGTTTCTTCTGAATAATCTACGTTGACTTGAGAAATATTCAGGTATGTTTCTTGATTATCTTCTCCTACAAATGGCGACGTGTGAGTTAACAACATATATGCTATGACGCCAATATTCCTAAAAGACATGAGGGAGAAGAAAGCTTAAAAGGTCTATTAATTTAACAATGTTTATAGATAATACAGTTAATAGCACACAAGTTCCTGTCCTCAAAACTGGCAGTAAAAAAAGACTTGAATTGCTTCTAGAGATTACTGTATTATAAAACCTAAAATAGTTACATTACTTCCATTGGCCTCACAAAGAAAACAGAGTCCACATAAATGTTACATATAGTATCAACATAATCCAATGAAAATATTATTTTATCTACAGTCTATACAGCCTTCGGTATAGACACGTGATGGGCACATAAGACAGCTGCATTTTAAGTCTGTCCAATTACACAATAATGATGTAGCCAGGGTTTTGTGCAAACTCAGTCTGCAAGTTTGGCAAAGCCCAAGGTTGGAAGGGCAAAAACTTTCAAATGTAAATATGTTAAGGACAAGGCTGGTCAAGAGCTGGAACAAGACAACACAGCAGACTTTACACATGTATCGGTACTTAGATCTTTGTATCGTTACAAACCCATTAGATTCAAAGAATCAGGAGAGTAAGGCTACGGTAGGTCAGTTGGTCTGTTGTGCCCATCCTAGTGCTGAGACCTCAAACCCCACAATTCCCTACAAGTGAACCAGGTGAACCACAAACTGAGCTTCTGTGTGCACCTGACCTCCTCCTGCTCAGCAAACACCGTGCCGATCCCTTCTAGACTCGCACAGCTGGGCAGAGAATCACCCCAAGCTATGACGGACACACCAGCCAGCTTCCTGAGTGTGTGTCACTGAGGTGACCAGGGAGGGGAGTTTCTATCTCTGCACCTCTGGTCAAGAGCTCACTGCAAAGGATAGGCATGTAACTGTCTTCAATGACCTCCCTGCAATAGCATCTCTGATAGAAAGCCTTATTCTTAGTATTAAATTGCTTTTCTAAGAGCTAAGCATCTACTGTGCAGCTGTGAAGGTGTGTCTAGATAACCAGTAGACTCTCACCACATATCTGTCGCGGTGGTAATGGGGTCATAGTTGAGGATTTCTGGAGCTGAAAGAGAAAATTAAATGAAGACTCAACACGGGCAAACTTGAAAACAAAATAATCACCTTACATTAAATTACGACTTGATCTGGCTAAGGAAGGCAGAGTAAGAGAACGCCAACAGGAATGTAGTGGGGCTTTAATTATTTTGAGATTATTCACAGCTGATAGTGTGGAAATGACATGAAGAAGTGCTTCTGTTTCTCTCCTCTGCTTTCTGCCTATTTGCTACTGATTTCACTTTTACTCTTTTCTCCCTGCACACAGTCAGTATAAACACGCACTGAGCTTTTCTCCCTGCACACAGTCAGTATAAACACGCACTGAGCTTTTCTCCCTGCACACAGTCAGTATAAACACGCACTGAGCTTTTCTCCCTGCACACAGTCAGTATAAACACGCACTGAGCTTTTCTCCCTGCACACAGTCAGTATAAACACGCACTGAGCTTTTCTCTTTCTCCCTGCACACAGTCAGTATAAACACGCACTGTGCTTTTCCTCCGTCAGCACACAGTCAGTATAAACACGCACTGAGCTTTTCTCCCTGCACACAGTCAGTATAAACACGCACTGTGCTTTTCTCCCTGCACACAGTCAGTATAAACATGCACTGAGCTTTTGCACGTAGCCAATGTCCTGTGAGCTGTTCCAAATGTGTAACCTGTTCCTGTATTCACTGTCCCCCATTTAATGAGTCATAACCATATTTGAACACATTAAACTTTCTAAATCAAATGAATCCTAGTACTGTGTGATCTAAAATACGTGAGGATTTTCTGTTTGTTTGGTGCTAAGTGAGCACTCTACCATAATAGTTAGCCACATCTCCACCATAAATATAGCTCTAACTAGGGATCTTTATACATTTCAAAATGATATAAAAATAAAATGCATGTCTTACCTAAGTATTCAGGTGTTCCCATGATTTCTCGAAGCTCACACGCATTCCCAATTTTTCGAGACATTCCAAAATCTACAATCTTTATGTCTCCAAGTGGGTATATACTGCTCAGTAGTATATTCTGCGGCTAAATAAAGCACACAAAGGAGATGAGCAATGCACAGCAAAGGGGGCTGGTCCTAGACTGAGGGTGAGCGAGTCTACCTTGCTGCTCGGCTCTATGCATCCTTACAGTACTCCAGCCAACACCGCTCAACTGCCAGTTAGAAGCCCACATTTAAAGATGAAGAAAGTAAAAGGCGGCCAAGAAGGAGTTTCAGTTTGTAAGACATTGGGCTCATTATGACATATGGACTATGTAGTTATAAAGACAAGAGCACTAAATTCTGCCCACAAAAAGTTCAAGTGGTGAACACACACGCACACGCAAACATGCAGTCTTGGCGACAGTGACGACGATGCTCAGGCTGAGTGTCAATGAGAAAGGAGCTCTGGCAGCAGGGTAAGCATGCAGGAGTTACACGCATATGCATGTCCAGGGCAGAACGTGGTTCTATACAGTGTGACGGATGGTCCTAGACAAGCTTGGCCTGACCGTCTCGAGGTGTATGGCTCAGACAATAAGCTATATCTGTATATGTGCGTGTTCTCCGCTGTCCTCAAGAACCACATGACTTGACTTTATTACTGTAGGTATGACAAAGCACCCTATCAGAACCCATTATAAATGCAGAAGTGTTGCTCACAAAGTCTGTGCGAAAATCCTAACAGTCTTTTAGCTTAGGGACTATGCCAGGCTTCAGGTTAAATCACAAGAGACGACTACAGGAGACAAGTAAACTCTGCCGTCAGCTTCAGGGTTGCAGTGTGAAAAGCCAGGTTTGTAGGCCCCCCGACTTCAAGTGCTCGGAGGTGCCGTGGGACAGTTTGCATTACATAGGACAAAGACCAGACAGACTCACAGGTAATCATCCTGGCACTTACTATGCTGCCCTTCCCCCAACCATGTGATTATAGGAGAAAGGGCAGGGAGGCCAGATGATAAAAATTTCCTCCCCCTCCACAGGGAAACAAATAAAAATGTGGTTTTTGTCTTTGTTCTGCTTTGTTTTTTAAGGGGATAGGATAAAGAGCTGGGCAATGTACATTTAAATTTATAGAACTTTCAAATGGTACAGAATCCACAGGTGGAAATTAGAGACAGGTCTGGGTTATGCTAGGCACCGATTTTGGAATTATATTATGAAGGTGGCAGAGGAACCCAAAGGCTCATGCAGGCCAACTCTACAGACAGAGAGAATCCACGGGGTAACAAACGTCTTACTTTAAAGTGGACTACAAGGCCTGGGAGCGACTGGGCAGGAAAGACAGACCATGGCTCTGGGGACTGACTGGGTGAGAACTCTGACTAAACTACAGAGACAGACCACATGACACTTCAGAGAAAGGGGAATGAGATGCAGAAGCAGAAGGACAAGGAACAACAGGAGGGGGATCAGGCAGTCATCAGAACCAATCACTTCAAAGGGAGGAGGAGCCAGGCAAGGTGGATGTGCCTTGGAGCAGGCTGGATGGATTACATGTAAGGGTGCTAGATTTTAGGTGGTATATTTCATGCTTAGCACACAGGCAGCCTCTCCTGACTCAGTAGAAAGCAAAGCCCAATGCAGCCCTACCCCGGCAGAGGCACCCACAAGTCTAGAGGACCATGACAGGCCCTATTTCTAGCAAGGTCAGCCTGACACTGAGCTACCAAGGACAGATAAAGAACAGCAATGTTAGTTTAAATCACATTACCAACCTTTAAGTCAAGGTGAACAATGTTATTCTGATGTAGATAATCCACTCCTTCAAGTATTTGTTTAATGAGCCGGACAACGTCATTTTCAGACACCATGTCAGCCACCTCAGGTAAACACAGGTTGAATATTTCTCCACCTGCAGCACTGAAAGAAAATTCAAATACAACTATTATAATCATTTATCTAAAAATAACCTTTAAATATTGTATACCCATTAAGCAAATGTTCATGAAAACATCCATGCTTGTATAGCATCTTCGTGGCTGTCAAGACTAAGAAAGATGTTGTGTGTAGGGTATGGTGGTCTCAAACCTAAGTTCCAAGCACCAATACTTTACACTGCTGCTGTAAGCTGTCACAGATTAATCTGCACATAGCATGCTGCTACTGACACTTGGTTTATGACAACATAGGAAAAAATATCCACTGGTAAGGAACATGTCTGAAGGTGCCAATGACACCCCCCCACTCCATCCTACCCACTCAACAGTGACACCCCCCCACTCCATCCTACCCACTACAGTGACACCCCCATCCTACCACTCAACAGTGACACCCTCCATCCTACCACTCAACAGTGACCCCCCACTCCACCTACCCCTCAACAGTGACCACTCCATCCTACCCACTCAACAGTGACACCCCCACCTCACCCACTACAGTGACCCCATCCTACCCACTCAACAGTGACACCCCCCTCCTCCTACCCACTCAAAGTGCCCCCACCTACCCACTCAACGTGCCCCTCCATCCTACCCACTCAACAGTGACACCCCCCACTCCATCCTACCCACTCACCAAAACCTTTTGAACATTCACAAAAACTAACTGTATTGTCTGACTTGACGTATCATAATAAAGGCAATGTAAGTATCAGAAATTTCACAATTAGAAACTACAAAACCAGTCATGGGAAGGCAATATAAGAAACCAAATCTGGAAAAAGAAATAAGTTTATACTCATGAATATTTAATATACTAGCCTCTTCTTTCCACACAGCTCCCCGAGGTCTCTGGAGGAAGAAGCAGGAATCCATGGTGTAGATGGCAACACATCTACCCCTCCCTTTCTACTTCCACTATTTACTGTAACTAAAAATGCCACTCAAGAATAGAGCGGCCCAACTGCATTCCTGCAGCAGCACCGAGATGAGATTAGCAATACAATACTGCAAATGCAATTCTCAGAAGGTGAAAACAAAGAGATGACACACGAAGTTCTCAGAACTTGTGTGCTAGGCACTGTACAAGGTGCAGATGTACCACGAACTGAGAAAACCATAGGAAGCAAGACACGGGTCAGCGGGTACTCATGGGGGCGCCACAAAAATCAAGACTGCGTATTGTGGCTACTGCTAAATTGGCTAGCACAGCGGACGTTCCCAATGGACAGAACTCTGTAACTTCCCAATAAAAAGCGTGTCTCGTCTCAGTCCTGCACAGCTACAGCTATTGCTTGTTAATTACGAGCAACTTCCCCTTCAGGCTGCTCTGTTTCAAGGGCAGCGTTTGTCTCATGCCTTCAAAAAACGAATCAGTTTATGCCATAATCAATTTTAGTTTGCTTAAAACTCAGCACTAAACACTTCATGTGTCCGTTTAGAAAACGTGTTCCCCTTACTACTTTTTGAAGGTATTCTCCTCATTGCCCGCACACACGCTTTTAAAGCACTCAGTGTGGGCAAAGTGGGGATGTGGTGGCTTGTCTATTCTCAGAACCCTAATTCATAAAGAGATGCAACAGGACCACCGCAGCAAAGCAGCCAAAGAGAGGACTGGACAGTCACTGATACATTTAACTGGAAGGTAATACTTTTATGTGGGCTATGTGTTTCGATAAAAATAAGAAGATCTAAAACTTACTTACGAGTGACAAGGTAATTAGAAGAACCCCACTTTGATTTACGAAAGTAAAAAATTTGGTTTTTAAAAAAGGTTTGGATTGAGACAAAACAGCAAAATACAAAAACACAATAGAACTCGAAGAACTCCTAGCTATATTAATTGCTATAGGAAGTTTTATGTGTATTTATAAAGTCAGCAAATGCAGAAACTCAAAAAAGGACTTTCTAAAATGATCATGGGGGTTCAGACACTGTATATATAGTTAGACATGCATTATTCTTTGAGCTAGCAATCAGCTCCCAGATTTACCTGAAGATAAGGCCTCTGTGTAAGACAGCGGAATAAAGCGCTAAGCCATACATGGAGTCCTCTGGAATCAGCCATCCACGGGGACATGGCAGAGCGACACAGCAGGTGCTTACAACCCCTGCCCATCAACACACGCACATGCACGCACACACAAGTGCCCAACGTTTTTACATGTCTGAGTTTTAAATTGTGCATACCTTTTTTATAGTTAAAATGATTTTTAATAAGGAGGTTTTTTTTTTAAATGAAATCCCAACACTGAATATAAACAGAAGCAAATGTACCGAATCTAACCCTATAACTCTGACTCTCTGAAAACATGCCATAGCGGGCAATACTTTAGTTTAAAAGAACAGCAGAAGGGGGGGGGGGAGAGGATAATCTTGTCACTCGCTGCTAGGTGTGGTCTTAGCAGGTTTATTCTGAATTGCCAGATACCACCCACTGCAACCAGGGTGTCATGCAGAGTGGGCTGACCTGGTTCAGCTGGGGAAGGCTCAAGGGATCTTAGTGTGCTGAGCCAGAAGTCTCCAGACACTAACTCAGTCTCATCAGACAGAACGGGTCGGAGATCTAAAGCCTACCTGACAAATGTCAATCTTTGATAAACGTGGCATGAAGGAAAATCATGGAAGAAGCTGATTAGGCCCACTAATTGATCATAATGAGTTACCTTTACTTGATGCTAGCTAACAGTTCAATGAAACCATGAAAACATAGTGAGAAAGGGGAAAGGAACACTTTTATCAGAAGAATGCCAGCTTAAATAAATGGAAATACACAATTTATGTAAATACATGCAGAGAGAATAATGGGATTAGAATGAAGCACGTCCTGACATCCACGGTGACTGCTAAGGCCAGCAAGCATGTCAAGGAGAAGGGCATTTCCTAGGTCATCACTCAGATTAGTGACAACTGCAAAGGGAGGCTGTCCCTTCATGACGAATGGGAGATGTGGCAGACGCCATAGTCATCTCCAAATCTAACAAAACCAGCTGATGTGACGCACTAACATGCGCAGTCTTCCAGGGGCTCAGTGAAGACGGCACAAGGTCAACAACCAAGGAATCAAAGCGAAGAATGCGTGAATGTCAACTGTATTATGCTTCCAAGTCTTCAGAGATTTGAATTTTGTAGAATAAACGTGAGTACATGGGATGGTTTGTGATAGGAATTTAATCTGTAAATTATCAGAGGAAAAGACTCCACCATTTCATTTTCATTGTAAGACAAAAGACATATGTCTCCTTGTTACAGCAAATCTGTCTGGCCAAACTGTTGGAATTATATGAAAACGCCCAGGGTGGCTGCCACCCCAAAAGTGATAGACACAATTAAGCCCCAATCCTAGCAATAAATTGTAGTCGTAGCCACTTTATGAGATTAAACGTACTAATCTACTCAAACACTTGCTGAGAGCTCGTTATATTTCAGCCAGGCAGTGAGGTCACAACAATTTTCCTAAGTCATTGGGAGAGGTCTCTGGACCCATTTCTGACTGTAAACGCAGGCTATACGCAGACTGAGCTCTGCACGACACGCATCGTGTTTCTGAGAGACTCTTGCTGCTTCACCTGAGCTCCAGCAGGACTGACAGACACAGTCAGGGTCCTGTACGGACTCATCCTCCAGCCTTTCCTTAACTGTTTCTATGCTAGCTGCCTCTCCCATACCTTACAGGAGTAGCTCTATTTAGAGGAAAGGCTGCTAAGAATCTTTGACAAGAGTCATCATAAACTATATGAAAACTGACGTGGCGTTGGCCTCCTAGTCTTCTCTGCCGGCTCTAGAACAGACTTGGCTGCGGGGTCTGGTTCTGGGGACTCACACACTGTTCACTGCTCAGGAAACCCCAAGCCAGCTCGACCTTAGAAAAGCAGCACTTCATCCACAAATTAATTCTAGCCACATCTATTTCCTTCCACAAAACAATTGGTTTTCAAAAACTATATAAACAAATCTCCACTTCCTTACAACATCAACACTGAAATAAAAGCCCTGGGAGCTGGGGAGGTGACTCAGCAGGTGACAGGCTTGCCACAGGAGCACGAGGACCGAGTCCTGGCCACCAGGCAGCTGTGGTGGCCACCTGCAATGCTAAGGCAAGGGGGGAATCTCAGGAGCCAGCAGGCCAGGCAGATCAGCAGAAACGGTGAGCTCTCGGTTCAGCGAAAGGTCTGCTTCGATACATAAGGTGGAGACCAACTGAGGAGGGCAGCCAGACTCTATCTCCAATCCCCACAACCTTGTGTGCTACACACACACACACTCTATAGACACATAATTGTGCAAATAAAATAGGACAAATACACTTACAAATTCAACGGGCAATGATGTACACTGGCAGGCAAAAAGAATCACTATAGTTTGTAGCCTTATTTTCTCTAAAATAGCACTTTTCTTTAATAGTTTGTGCTAAATTGGCATAAATTACTTTATTAAATTTAATTAAAGCATCATAACTTTATTAAAACCTATCAAAACCTGAGATAAACTCAGTGTTAATTTACCTGATCTCTTTCCAGTGTTCTTTATCTTCAAAAAAATTCTAATTGTTTGTACTGGATGTTAATCTGTGTGCCAGCAGGCCATGGCAGTCTGAGCATTTTGGTGTTCCCATTGTTTTACTAACAAGAGATTTCCCCCTCTCTTTTGGCCACAGTTCCTGACAGTCCTTTCACACTGTATGTCCTATACATATCCTGGTGACGCTGGAGGCACACCTCGGGGCAAGCTTCTTCTTGAATCATTTTCTTAGGCATGTTTTATTAAAAAACAGGTTTGGTTTTAGTTTTTAGTCATAAAAATTACTTCGATTTTATTTACCATTATTTTCTAGAAGAAAATCTCAATTTGTGTACTATTTATATGGAATCAAATTCTTGCAACTATATTCCCAAATTATTATATTGTCTTTTGTTTATTACCTGCTGTTAATTAGTTTTGGTATGTAAGTATGAAGCTAAACATTTAGTCTTGTCAAAAATGTACAAACATAAAGGAATATTTTTTAACAAGCATCTATAAATTTTGTCAGACTGTTATTATTATCATCTCTGACATTTCATACCATGTTCCACCAATTACAATAAACACGTAAGTGCAGGAGAACGCACACACTTACTATTCTAACACCAGGATGATTTCGGTGGCCGTCTCGTAGACCTCGTGCAGATTGATCACGTGGGGACAGGCCCTGGCCAGCTCCAGCACGGCTATCTCGTGCAGAATCTCTGCCCGGCAATCCTGGCCTCTTCTCCTCTTTTTCAGAAATTTTGCAGCATACTCTTGGCCCGTAGATTTTGATATACATTGTCTAACAACAGCAAACTTTCCTCTAGAGAGAAAGAAAAGGGCGGTTTTATATCTTCAACTTAGAGTGAATTCGTTCACACACATCTGCGCCATTTTTCCTCTATAAGCTGAATCAAATACCGTATGTTCTTTTATAAAGTCTACAATGCGACCACATAAAATGCAGAAGACTAACTATCTCAGCAGGTTAATCAATTTATTTTCAGTATTAGTGTAACACAATTTTAGCATACCCGATAGTTTTGTTTGCCTACCAACTTCATGCTCCTAATAGACACCTAAGAGATATGGAGTCTATTCAAATGCATTTTTTGATCGGCAAAGAAATTCGGGGTTATCAACAGTTTGGCACAAGCACACCAGTAATGCCACGCTAATCTTTCTAAGAAAGTACAAATGCTTTTATCTCTCTAACAGAAATACTCGGCATCCTACCCAAAGTTAAAGCACAAAGACTCTTCCTCCTGGTATATGCATCTCTTACAGCATTTAGTTTTACAAAGATGTAAAGTTATTTTGAAGCAAGGATTATTTTAAGAACTAATAAAAGCTATTGATTTGTACACTCCAAAAAATGCATATATACCCTCAAATAAGAAGGTTTACATTCCTTTCTGGAGGGTTTTCAGGTCGAAGCCTATTGCAAACCCTCTTTTTCAGGGTTTTAGGATAAAACCTCACCTTGTAAAGTTTAATAACAAACTAGGAAGCCAAGAGAGCTATGTATCTGAAAGACACAGTTTGCAGGTGTGATGACATCACGACGCTAGTCACGTGACAGATTGTGTCCTTTTTCAGATTGAAGCCTATCACAAACCTTCCAGGCCTTACTCTGAAAGACCCCAATTTAACAACCTCCGTGTTAAGAAAAAACCACACTCTGGTTTCTGATACAAATCTTCAGAAAGCACGTGATTTTAACTCCACTGCTGCAGTTACTCTCAGAAACAGACTTCTAATGGATGGTCAGCTGGTGGTGGGGTCAAACACTTAACCCACGTGGTGCTCACAGTGTGTGGGGTTGGGAGAATAAGTTGCTTGACTGGATTGTATCTTTTACTCCCAAGAACCAAAATGAGAGAGTCCTCCTCAGTGCTTCCTACTTACCTCAAAACCAGTGTTAATAATCTAAAGTATATAGCTAATAATTAAAAATAAAGTGTACAAGCTATAATCTGAACCCTACATTTATTAAAACATACTGTAACTAAATAATGCTAAACGTACAAACCTGATTCTTTATTGCTAAGTACCAGGAATTAAACCATGGAATATGAATTTCTAGCTTTCTTGTCTTACAACTATGGAACAACTTCTCCCCTTAAAATGACTTTCACATTTACTAATTCTTACTGAGATATAGAAGCAAAAACTTGTCTAAAACAGAGAGGAAGTTTGGGGTTTTATGAAAAAAAAAAAAAAAAAAACCTCACCTTGTAAAGTTTAGAAACAAACCAGGAAGCCAAGAGAGCTATGTATCTGAAAGACACAGTTTGCAGCTGTGATGACATCACGACACTAGTCACGTGACAGTATCTAGGCACTAGAATCACTTCAAAAACAAGTAGCAAGATGAACAAGTTTCACCTGCTTTTACCTCACTGTCTCTGGCTTTCCTGAGACTTCCTACTCTTACTCCATGAGCCAGGACAAAGTTGAGCAATGTCACGGGCAATGAGTGCTCACCTGACGTGCTCACTGCTAAGGAAACATTTCTGACCTCATTAATCAAGTCTATAAAAATCTATATTCTGCAAACTAACACACAATAGCATCTGATACTGTGATACTACACATTATGCTAGGTTTTCAAATCCACAGAGGATCTTTTCTAAGAAAGGGTTCTTTGGGTAGCTCTGGCTGTCCTAGTACTCACTCTGCAGACCAGGCTGGCCCACACTCAGAGCCTGTCTCCACCTCTGGAGTGCTGGGATTAAAGGTGTGCACTACCACATTTGAGGTCTTGATAAAGTTATATCCATATATTAACACATAATCACACATGCATAAAGTCATACATACTGTGAAAAAGGATAAATATTTTAGCATAAATATTAGAGGCTTTAAGGGGAACAATCAAGTATCTGTTTTACATTTTAAGATGCTAGTTGCAGTTTAGGTTAGAAGTATAAAAATAATCTTCAATATATAGTGTTCCTGTACCAAATTTAAGACAGAATCAAGAAAACGTAAAACCTTAATAATACCAGTCCACACACACCTTCAGAGGGCAGAGCTGACTAGTTTCCCCACAGAGAAACGTCTACCCGGTACTCTCTGCATCTACAACACACAATAAAATATGAAGGGGGAGGGGAAGCCGCAGAGGAAGCTGACGTTTGAATCTGCCTCACCCTTCTAACCACAAGGCCCATGAAACTTTGCCTCAGCTGGGGGAGGGGTGGAAAAAACTTATCCAACATGTTAAAAAACAGGAACAGTGCAGTTTTTGAGAATAGTGAAAAATGAACTTAGACTTACTTTATACAGTTTCCTTTGTATTGCTAAAGGGAAATACACTCTCAAACACTGACATTTTAAAATTAAATTTTAAAGTCAAGGTGACACAGAAAGATAACTCTGTAGCTTTCCACATGCTAGAATTACGTTTATGTTACAGAATGCGCAGGCCACCCAGAGAAACATGCTCAGAACCCCTGACTCACTTCACAAGGGTCGCACACTAAGACGGCTGTGAGCTTGAAAGGATCTTCTTAAAGGACAGAAAATTAAAAAATAATGATTTTTAATTGCCAAGGTTAAAAATTAAAAGCATCAGTATCTCCCATGTGAGTCACTGGCCCACAGCAATTCAAAAACGCAATTTAGGTCTCTTCCATGACGACATCCGATGCCGGCATTTTAGCAGTCTGACTCGGTTTTAATCAGCTCCTAACATGAGTTTTTGCTTTAAAATGTTTAAAAGCAAGCTAACTGCAACTCATGATGGCTCCTTATGACACCACCTCTGTAAGACAATTTAAAGCTCAGAGTGGGCCCACTCACGTTCTCTACAGAGCTAAAGGGAGAAGCCCTCAGGAGCTACTATACCTATTATTTTTCAAAGTTAACCTAATAAAGTTACTCATCCAAACAGTAACCTAGAAAAATAGGTGAGAAGGTTTCTTGTGGTATAGATTAAACGAGTCATGGTCTAAGTATCTGTTCAGAGCAATTGCCAGACATTTGGCAATAAGAGGCAACTTGAACATACTCAGTCTATCTTCTCAACTAAGAAAAAAAGAGCACACAACTAAGACCATCACACAAATTCTGATTCAGAGCCAAGGCAGCGCGAGGAGCCTAGCTCAGGTGGAGTAACTTCATGCTGTACGACACAGACTGGACAAGTGCAGTGACCAAAGGGGATGAAGAGAGGGAGGAGAGAGAGGAACAATGTACAGGAGGCAGACAGGCACCTGATGGCATGCTGGGTTTCTTCACTAGTCTGCTTACAACCCAAAGAGGAAGCTACTAACAATGCTGTGTCTAATACAGGCCTCTCTTTTCAACAGAAACAATCAGAAGCAGAATGAGGTCCAGAAGAGGGAAACTGCACCAAGGAAGGCGATCTGGATATTGGATCACCTGATAAGCACTTAAGGGAACCAGCGATGTTCAGCTGTTTAAACGTTTGAGAGACTGCTACCTCAGCATATACTGCGTGCAGCTACAAAGAGAAAACTGTGTCCGTCAAATAGAGATTAGCAGAGCAGAAAGCAAAATATTCTATAGCGATGAGAGAGGGTTCATCTTTATGTTATGAAAGCAGGGCTGTGGGAGACAGCTGAAAAAGTAGAAAGCCAGGGCTAGCCTCTACTAAACATCGAAGACACCAGCAAAGAATTAAAGTTCATGGTCAGCAAATCTGAGGTTCCACACAGAGATTTTCAGGCTAAAGTAAACATATTAGTTTACTGTCTATCCATTAACAAAAACAGACTTTATAGATCGCTGTAGCATAAAACAAAACACTGACCTCCACATACATGCATATATGAGCACGGTCGTCTAACCTTCACCACATACATGTATATATGACCACGGTCGTCTAACCTTCACCACATTCATGCATATATGACCACGGTCGTCTAACCTTCACCACCACACTTAATTTAAACCTAAGGAGACACACAACAGATAAATAACTGGGCATAGCTTTTCTAATTCTCAAGCATATCAAAACTACTGCAGTACTAAGTGTCAAGGGCACCCTTGGCCATGAGAAAGATGTATCTGATTAAGCCAAGGCAGAATTCATAGAGTTTCTATTTATAGGACACCAGCTCTCTGTGATATAAATTGTGATATCAGACAGGAGTCAAATATTCTTCGGTGTGTGTGTGTGTGTGTGTGTGTGTGCATGTGTGAAGCATCTCTCTATTTCTCTCTTAGACAAACACCAGAAATGGAGACAAATGTATTAAAACCACAGCATATAACACCGCACTAAGCACTTCACAAACATTAGGTGACTTAACCCTGAAAATTCTAAATGAGTTACACGTGAGCATCCACATATGATCCTCATCTCTTCTTGAGAAGATGAGACCGGCACTTAGAGGTACGTTTAACAGCTGAAGTCACCCAGACAGCCAGTGGCAGAGCCCAGATGGGGGCCTGGCAGCCTAAGCTGCCCTTGGATACGAACTCCTGCACAGATGTGACTTTCTAGTCCCCTAAGAGAGCAGAGGTGGCGGCTTTTCTTTCTAGTTACTGACAGTGGTCCAAGTGAGCTTTAGAGCAGACATAAAACATTTGAATTTAGACAGCTTACATATCAAAGTCCCCTTACCTCCCGAGTTCTTTCGACATAAGTGTATAGAAGTTATTAAAATTTTCCGTCTTCATTGGTGTTTGAGGAGTGGTGGTCAGCAGGCCGGAGACACTGCGACAATCGAATCTTCTCCGAGACATGGTAGAAGACGGCAGGTCTGCTTCTCTGGGCACACACTTTTACCTGTTAGAAGGGGAGACAGGAAGAGAGGTTGTCACTTAAATGTCACCAAGAAAGAGAGACATTATCTCAGGCAGGATGTGCACTACAGCGCACAAGTCCAAATATAGTATTAAGACGCGACCACAGTGCAGATAGGCTGATTTCAGAAACCATGCTATTCACACGGAGAAAACGCTAGAAGCTTAAACTGGTATCCCCTTCTCTATGGCACAGAAACAAAGCTACCGACATCACTTCTAAATGAAATTGCTATGAAAACAGTGAAAATCATATGATTAAAATGGAACGAGGTGATCATTATTTGATTTGTGAACGATCCTTCTTTAAGTGACAGGTTTCACACACCTGTGCAATTTAGCGTAGCAATGTAAAGACTGTGTTTTAACTTCATATGATAAAACAAGCTTGGGGGGCAAGTTCACATTTTGTGAATTATATCACAGTCCTGTGAAACACAAAAATAGAACTTGTTCATGGACTGTCTACTTTTCAAAACTAAATCTAGAAACTCCCTTAGACCTGAAGAGTTCTTCCTAGGGCAGAGCCTCAACGCTGAGTGGGCCGTGCAGGAAAACTCAGTAATTTTGCTGGGTCAGGCACTGGCCAGAGATCATCAGCAACCCAGAGTTGAGATCCGCACCTGAGCTCAGACTTCCTGCAGCTTCCTGTGCTTTATGTGGCCATGTCTGCGGTGAAATTCCTGCTTCATACTAACTAATATTAAAGCTTTAGGAAGCCTCACTACCGAACTGCTGGTTCGTATGAGCTGAACGCGTGTAATTACGGTGGCCTCTGCCACCTCTGCCTAAGGAAAGGCCAGGAATCAGTCCGCTAGCACCTTCTATAAAACCCTCTAGACCGTCCCCACTGCCACATCCCCCGCCTCACTTCCTGCTTCAGAACTGGGTTTTTTTTTAATTAATTTTGCATTTTAATTCAAATGCAAACTATTCTCTTCTGTATTTCAGTAAACAGGTAATGTGACTGGAGCACAGTTTCCTGTTCAATTCTCAAATCTGCAAACCGTTTCTCTGGAACCTTTGGTCCCATGGGAAAACTCCTCTAGGTAGCTGGAGGAACATCTCTAGGAGTCTAAGAGCATCAACACAGTACACTGAAAAACACACAGAGCTGAAACGCTCGGGTCTGAATTCCATTTATTCTTCATTACTGCCACGAGGCTGTGTAGTTTTAAGTTCCTGACTGTGGCAGTCTGGTTCTTGTCGCTATACTGGAGGGCCAATACAGCAATTGTGCTATTACTAAAGAAAGAGTGTGTATTTTGGCTTACAGTTCTGGAAGTAGAAGGCCAAGGGCCTCCAATGATGGTGGCCTTCTTGCTGGAGAGTCCAGAGACATCACAAAGCATCACAGGAGACAAGGAGTGTGTGCACTTGTCTGTCTCTTCCCCTCCTTTCATAAAGCCCCTAGACGGTTCGTCACCATGGGTTCTAACCTAAGGACTCTACCTAACCCTAATCACTTCCCAGTGGCTCTAACACAGCCTGAAGTCCTCACCCTCTCAACACCTCACAATGGTTGGGTGTGGTGGTGTGCACGCCTATGAACCCAGCACTCAGAAGGCTAAAACAGTCTGAAGGTTAAAGGCAGGTAGGACAGCTGGGAGTCTGAGGCCAACCTGAACCACACGGAGTAAGAGGTCTGCCGGGCTACACAACAAAACCTCGTCCAGGAGGGAAAGGGAGCCTCACAATGGGGATTCAACATGAGTTTGGGATCCTAAAGGCTCCCGTTCTAGGGCAAACTACACCTTCCTTGTATTTGTTAGTGAAATATTAACCCCCAGTAACTCACACTCAAACTGCCTTTTCAGATAAGGGTGTTTGAGGCACTAAGTTAAAATGGCCAGTAAGGTAGGCACTGATACACTAAGACTCTGGTGTTCCTATAAGAAAACACATGAGTGCAAGGCAAGCGACAACATTGGCAGAAAATGACCAGAGAGGAAAGCCGCTGGTTTGGGTTTTGTTGTTGTTTGTTTGTTTGTTTTTAAGGATCTCACTATGCAGTCCAGGTTAGCCTAGAAAACTCTGTGTAATCCAAGGAGACCCTGAACTGGTTATAATCCTCTCTCTCTCTTCTTCTCTCTCTCTCTCCCTCCCCTCCTCCTCCTCCTCCTCCCTCTCTCTCTCTCTCTCTCTCTCTCTCATCACACCCGGTGGCGTGAACTTCTTCATACTTTCCTGGTGCTGCAGTTCACGGCTCACATTTTATTCTCTGACAACTCAATGCAAGTATCAGTCTCTACGAGGAGTTAGGCTAAGGCTTTCCGGCGCCACCTTTATTTCCAGTCCATGCTCATGGCTCACACTTCCACTATCCCCATTTCCACACAGAGGCCAGGGCTCAGTCACTGACATAACTGGGCTGTAGTCCCGGCACCTTTCATCAACAAAAAAACATGGCAAGTAATCAGAGAGACAAGTTTATGAGTTTCTTTTAATATAAATTTTAGATTCTAGGATATTTGCCTCTCATAGAAACTAAAACCAATAAACATTTTATGAATAATCATTTTCTACTCTCAGTTTTCAAGAGGTAATAAGATCCTTTTATGGCATGAAAGGTTTATGTTCAATTAAGCATAATTTCTGACTTTAAAAACACTGCAAAAATCTGAAACTCTAAAATCCACATATTAACACTCAACAAAGTTGCACTTTGAAAGATGACTTTTTACCTCATTAAGTACGAAATGAAAGATATAAAAGTTTATAGATCGTATGATAAATCAGTTCAGTAACCATTATTGGCCAGGTTTTTCAAGGTCTCAACATTTTCTTTGCTTTTACGTATAGTTGGTGGTGTTTATTATCCAAATCAAAGGTCAGTTCTCATACAGAGACCATGTACAACTTCAAGCTATAATCTAAACACAAATCAGTGTACTGTTTAATGTTATGTAGAAAAACACTAAGCATTTCTTGACTAGACTTAGTTCTCACTGTATGTAATGAGTCGGGAACATCTGGGGGAGAACGTTAGACCTGGAGGACGGGGAGTGCTGTGAAATGCTTGCTCTCCTTTGGGCAAGACGTGGGCTGCACGGTTCAGCTCTCGGCTGCTGTGCTTACTTGCACAAGATCACAGTGAAAGTTCTAGCATGGGGAGGTGCTCCCGTGGCCCCACCCCTAGCTGAGGCTCTGTCAGGAGTTGATGACCTATTAGAAGAGGGGGAGTCCCTCTCCTCTAGGAGTGTGGTCACTGAAAATTCCCCATGTGCTAATTTAGCAGCCATGCACATACTGGCCTCAGTGAGATTAAATGAATAAATAAGACCATGAAGTTATGAGGAAGATGTGATGCAGTCTGAAGAGAAGATGGAGGGAGGGGTGGGCACGGATACATTGTATACATGCATGAAACTTTCAGAGAATAATTCTACACACACAGAGTGAGTATTGAGAAAAGTCAGATACTGAGACCAAGAGTCCAAAGTGTGACATTCAAGTATACTAATGAGAATTAAGTGTGGCCAAGCCTGCTGTTTAGTTACATGAGGAAACAGGGAACGTAGTTTCTTTTTAATAAAAGGAAGTGAACTGCACAATGGTAGCTGGTCTAAATCAGATCTTATTAAAGGACTTTCCTAACTGGTCTAAATCAGATCTTATTGGTCAGCCCACTTAAAGGACTTTCCTAACTGGTCTTTGGCATGTATTAACTTCATACCCTAGCAAATTCTTTAACACTCATATGATGGTCACCAGAAAGGATGAGTATAGCACAGGTACTTGTATGACAACAGATGTAGCCAAAAACAGAATTGGGCAATTGCAGTTTTCCAAATACATTTAAATATGCAAATGAGTTTGGATGCTCTGACTCATTTCATCGTGGCTCTCTATCTCCTGCGATACAAGTTCTGCCGTAGGACGAGACATTTCAAGAGACCAGACCATAGGCACATCTGCCTATTGCTCATACACCTGCACCGGAAGCTGTGGAAGCCTTCTCGTTTGCCGCCTCCTAATTTCCTTAAGAGCTGTCAGTCTACGTGTTTTCCTGTTTCTCCTATATCCAATGTTGCCTATCAGGGAGCACAAGTCATCTCTGGTCAACAAAGTCTTCACAAACGGGGGCTGCCTGTGATACAATACACATGAGGGCTGCCAGTCAGTTCTGCCTCTCCTTGTCTGTCCTCAAATGGTCATCAAGTTCTCATTTCTAATAAACAATCCAGAGATCTTCTCTTCTACAACTCATAGCTTTTATAGCCAATTCTAACCAAGAATGTAACATTCTAAATTCAAATTACCAATTTAGCTTACTCAATTTGAAATCACTGAATATTTTATCAGACTATAGCAATAAAGACATAGGGGACTTTGAACTCGTGTTCGTAAGCAATCACAGACACCACGCCAGGAGGCACAACTGAGACACAGTGAGATGTCAGTCGTGCACTCGCGTGGTGCACACGCATGGGGTCACACACTCTTTCCAGTGTTTTCACTAACTCCCACTATGATAATTACAATAGGAATTCAGAGAGGAATCAAGGATGGAAGGAAGAGAGGAAATGTTAGATTCGGTCTGTGCCTGGGCTGAGCTGGACAGAGAAGGCCAGCATGATGAGCATTAGATAAAGAACCTTCCAACTTAAAACTTACTCACTGCAATACTCCTTCAAAGCCATCAAATGCGAAGAGCTTGTGAATGCAGAAACCACAGAATGCAATCGTGAACGCACTGAGAAATAAGTTGCCTACGATGAGTCCTTTATTAGCCCCGGGAACTACAAGGTCAAGGACCCCGGAAGCTCAATACCCTAGCTCTGTTTCCTCTCGAGCTTCAGTTTCCTATGTGATCTCCACTTCTTTGCTTTACTTCTCTGCTGAAACATACATTCCACCTTTCCTTAAAGGGCTACTTCTTATGCATGCTCTGCCCCAGGAAGCTCTGCCTAAAACCCACAGGCTGTCTTACAAGCCTTTCGTCTATCTTCAAACAAGAGGACCCTGGACACAGCACCTGAAGACTGAACGCTAGAGAGCAGCACACTTTGTGTCTGGGGTCACCCACCGTTCACTTGAGCTCACGCACCTCAGCGTGGCTTCCCTAGTGAGGATTGAAAACGTTTGACTAACAAGTCTATAGGTAAGGCACAGCAAAATGTATGTCTAGGAACATCTAAGGGGTAGGCTGAACTGAGATCATCTTGAAATTGCAGTCCTGAAGCTTTCAGCGGTCTCTCATTATTTCAGCAGTTGACTAAATAATTAAGATTTCTCTTATAGACTGACAGTTCAAAACGAGGTCATCACAAGGCCCAGAAATGTGACAATTATCTTTATCATCTACTGTAATGCAAAATTGAAAAACCATTTAGTCTGCACTTACTAATTTTTGCCCAGGTGACCCCCCCCATTTGCACATCAATATCTGGGTTAGCTAAGCGCTCCCTGAGAGCCCCACATTGTGCTGCCTGAAGACTGGCAAATCGAGATCTGCATGAAGGAAGTGTGAACGGCTATGGCAGGGGAGCAACTCCTCTCTCTCTCCTACATGTGCACCAACAAGGCTGAGCTGCGTCCAGGAAAAGACAGACTGAAGATGTATTTACCTAGCATCCATAAAAACGCAACTTCCTGCCATGTTGAGGAGGGATCTGCTTCAGTCGGCCAGGGACTGGAACACAGTCCTGCCGCAAGCAAATGTCGGCTCCCACGTGCTGTGTGTTCTGATAGGGTTGTGCTGTTTGTGTTTGTCTTTAAGTACTCAACAGCAAGCATAATTCGATAATTTAATCCCCTGAAGATCACAATAGGAAGCCAAGTGACTCTAGTCCAGCCCTGGGGTATGGTTTACACCAGGGCTGCAGTCCAGGCAAAGAACCCCAGCCTGACACCAAGCCAAGGCAGTAAGGCCTGCAGCCACCTCTCCCCACCTTCAGAGAAGAATAGATCCTACAATTGTGAAGTAGGATGGAAGATGTTGAAAACCGGAAATAATAGTGGGCAAACAATTACACGGAGCTTGTCACTCATCAGGCGGAAAGCCGGGCTTCTGTTGTACAATAAATTACCACACGGTTTACTCACAGCACAGCCAAAGCACTGTTTGCTCAGTAGATGTCACAATGCAAAAGGGGATCCAGCCCTAAAGGATGAGAGGCCTGCCATCTCCCAGGCAAGTCTCTCAGTGCTTAATGCGTCCTCTTTCGTATAGTTGGAGAGAGCAAGGAAATCAACCAAACATATTGTGTATAAATATTTATAAGAGAACTCATTTACATGCACAAAATAACTGAATTAAATGCTCAGGTAAAACATAAATAGAAGAAAGCAATTTAATGAACGATGTTCTCAAAAATGCAACTTTTATCACAGCAACATCATAAAAGTAGACACTTGTGACTTGATTGAAAAGAACATTTCTCTGCTTTGAATCCAGCAAGAAAAGACAACCTGTCTTTTTCTAGTAGTCTGGTATAGAAAATGTAAGATATGTGTGGTTGCATGCACAGCTCTGTGGGTGGAGTCCACGAGGCCATATTCAATGCCCAGCGCCCCACAGAAACAAGCAATCAGCTCTGAGCAGCCATGGTGGCTCATGTCTTTACTCTCAGCACTTGGGAGGCAACAGCAGGTGGCTCTCTTGAGGTCTGAGCCAGTCTGGACTACAGGGGGTGGTGAGTAGGGCTCTGTCTCAAAGAGCAGCACTCCTTTCAAACTGGGGTGTATAGCTCAGCAGCTAAGCGAATGCCAAGGTGCAGGAAGTAAGAATTTTAGACAAAGGGAGTGTGCATTATAATATATATATAGGATAAAATGCATAAATTTGTAATTGATTTTCTTGATTTGAGTTTTAAACTGAGTCTCTAAAATTAAAACTGAGAGCTTTTGACACAGAAATCCTGCTTTATAATTCTCAAACTGCTACAGAACAAAGCGTTGAGACAAATGTGCCTGTTCGCTCAGCACCAGTAAACTGTTCACTGTTGGCAGAGTTTGTTTGTTTGTTTTTGTTTTTTTTTCTTTCCAGACAGGGCTTCTCTGTGTAAGAGTCCTGGCTGTCCTGGAGCTCACTCAGTAGACCAGACTGGCCTCAAACTCACAGAGATCCGCCTGCCTCTGCCTTCCGAATGCTGAGAGTAAAGGCGTGCACCAACACTGCCTGGCTGTCAGTACAAACTTAAAAATGAAATTAATAAAAAAAATGCCTGCTATTAAATGCCTGCAGTTTCTATAGATGTCATTCACATTGATTAATGAGGTCTCTACTAAAATACCACTGCTACCTTAATCAAACTGTAATTCCTTTTTTTCTTTTTTATTACGTGCAAGTGGAGAGGTCAGTGAGAGTAAGTTCTCTCTTTCCACCATGCACGTCCCAGGGGATCAGGACATTTGGGTTGGTGACAGGCACTTTTCCAGCAGAGCCTTCTCCCTGACCTGGAACTGTAATTTTTTACTTAATCCAAGAGAAACCGTCACTATCCTGTCTACATACAAAAAGATTTTCAAATGATTACAGAAATGTTGTTTCTCTAACTTAAACATACTGCCATGAAGGTAAATGTACTTTAAGAGTAAAACCTTCATTTTAGAAAATTATCTAAAATGGATGTGTATCTCAAAAAAGTAACAATTACTTGAAATATTAAAATCAGAAAATTCAATTATTATCAGAAAAGGGTTGGGACAGAACACGGATCTAAAACTTGGTCACCAGCTTTTATGAAATATACACGATTTTAAAGCAGGGTGATTCAATTTTTACGAAAATGTGCAAAACCATTTCTGGGCATCTCACCCTAAAGACGGTACAGCGGTGTACCAATGAGAAAGTGAGTTTATTATCTCTCTGTAATAAAACTCTGCTCCTGGAGTTCAAAAATCCCACGTTTCAAACGCCTCCAGTCGCCTATGTATCGCGGCAGACCCTGCCGCCCAAGGCACAGAGTCTCTGCTAGACTTGGAAAAACTTTTTAAAAAAGTCCACACGCTATCAAACCTGCCGGCGAGGCTCGGCGTTATCGGTGCCACGGATGTCAACATGACGTCAGCCCAACACTCGGTGAATGTCATCTACCGACCTGACGCTTGAGGGTGACCGAAATCACTAAACTTTCGGATGTATTCCTTCATCCCAACTTGCAAGCTGAAGCCAGCACGCCTCTAGTCCCCTATGCAAGCCACCGAGACCGGCCGCAAGCCGGCCGGAGAGTTCCTCGCCACTTTGTCTCCACTCCTCCACGTCCCGAAGGGGGAAGCGGACGGAAGCGCCTTTTCCCACGGTAGGGCCGGGCGGGCCGGGAGACCGGTCCAGACCGCAGGGGGAAAGCCGGACCGTCCGGGCAAACAGCTGCGGCTCCCCCACACCGGAGCTGACAGCGGCCCATGCGATGGCCGCCGAGTTCCTCCGGGGCTGCGGGCCGAGCGCGTCCGCCCCGACGGGAAAGCGTCCCGTGGCCGCAGCACGCGAGCCCGGGATCCACCACCGCGTCCACACACACATCATGGAGGCGATCGGGCAAGGCCCACGCTCCCGGACGGCCGCCCCGGGCCTCGGGCTCCCCGCCGTGTTCCCCGCGCTCCGCACCCCCGACGCCGGCGGACGGACGGACGGTTCGGCCCGCCGCGGGCTCTGCCCCCGACGGGGCGGCGGCTACCCAGGCTCACCTCGCTCTCTTCCCCGCTCACGGCGGCTGCTCGCCGGCGGCCGGGTCCCTGGGAGGCGACTCCCGGCGACGAGCGCCGCACGCACGGACGCCGACCGGCGCTTCTCACGGTTGAGGTTTGAAAAGTGCAGCCGCGTCTGGGGCCGCTGGACTTCGGCAGACTCCGCCCGCTTGCGCCCAAGAGCCAATCGGAGCGCGCGCCGAGGGTGGGGTCGTCACGTGGGAGGGCGGGGCGGGGCGCCGGCCGGCCCCGCGTGCTGAGGGGCGGGGTCGAAGCGGGGGAGTGGGCGGGGCCTGGGCGGGGCGCCTGGCGCCTGCAGGCTTGGTTGCTGGCAATCTGGGACTGCGGAGAGGGTGGGCGGAGGCGGGCGCGACCTTTTCCACCTCCTGTGGCCCCGGGAGGTGTGAGTCCTGAGACGCCAGAGAGGACTGAAGTCGGAGGTCTGTCTGCCTCTGTGACGACCAAAGTCCTGTTCTTTAAGTCTTCCTCTTCCTTACCACCTGAACCTTCCCTACAAATAGAGATTTCTGTTTGCTGTCGGTTCGGTACAAGTTCATGGAACCATAAACACGACCCAGGGATTTCCCGATTCTGGTCTCTGCAGCTGGGTGTCCTGAGACACTGGCTCGAGGCACTGTAGCAGAGGCCGTAGACGAACTAATTGCTAGTTTACTGAGCTAAGAGAAAGGATGAAAACCTGAGTCTGCTCAACATGCACTGCTCTTTTTTATTTTTTAATTTTTTTTTTCAGCAGTGTTAGGAGTCCGGAGAAAACCCGGGGCCTTTCACATGCTAAGCAAGGGCTCTATCACTGAGTTCCAGCCCCAGCCCCCAGGATCTTGAAGACATTGAAAAAATTGAAAGTTATGGGCTATAGGTTTACATATGTATAAGATTCTAGGTTACTTATTTGTATATACACATAGAATCTAAAATTGGTGAAAGAGTATCTTTTTTTCAGTAGATGTGAAAAACTATTGGGGAAAGATACTGGAAGTGAGACCCTCGTGCTTATAAAAGATCTTAGCAACATTTTTTAAGGGGAGCTATTCTCCTTGGTCACATTTAACCAAGCTTTTCTCAGACCCCCCTCCCCCCCCTTTGCAAACATCCTAAGACAGATACATTTCAAGCATCTTGGCCATTTCATGAAATCTGTTGTTATTTATACGGACCTCAGCATAGCGTATTGAATCTCTAAGCTTTGTCTAATTGAGAATGTTGCATTTTTGGTCAGGGAAGCCTAATGTTAGGATGGAAACAAAGTCACACACTGAAATAGATTTGTCAGGTGTCCACAAACCAATGAAACTGTCCCTATCTTTTCTTTCAGGAAACACCAGCTGCCTCTTAAAGTCTCAGCATCAAAGCCGGAGGCAGTACCCTCTGAGGGTTCTTTGTGGTGGTTTCTGATATATACATGTGTGTAACTCTACCCTTGTCATCTCGACAGTGCCTCGGTTGTCAGCTTTGTGTGTGTTGGGGTGTGTTTGTGTGCTTACGTGGGGCTGTGTGCATCTGTGTGCCTGCGTGAAGAAGCCAGAGGTCTCCTTGTTAGCTCTCCACCTTGCTTTTGAGACAGTCTCCCCCTGAATCAGTTCTACAGACTAGGCCAGCGAGCTCTGGGGATCCATCCACCTGTCTCCACTTTCCCAGCACTGGGGTTACAGGTGACACGTTTCAGGCGCCATTGTGTCCGGCTTCTTACATGGGCAACTGAGCTGAGGGCAATGTGGTGGCAAGGCAAACATTTCTACCAACTGAGACATCTCCCTAGCCCATTCCCAACACCACCACAACAACAAACACCTTTTACTTTTAATCCTTTGCATGTGAAGGGTATGGCGCACATGAGTACAGGTGTCAGGGGAGGCTGGAAGTGGTGCACCCTCCTCCCCCATGGAGCTGGAGTTAGATATCACCATATCTTAACCAAGGAGTCATTTCTCTGCCGCCACCATCCATAGGCCACCAGCTTCTCCGCCGCCGTCTTCCATTCTGTTTACTGTTGAACGGTAAGCAGGCTGCCTTCTCCAGCAATCAGAAGTCTTCGTTGCATCTTAGGGGATTCTAGGTCAAATCAAATCAAACCAAAACAAACAAACAAACCTAACCATTACAGTTTCATAACCCTGTCCCTGATGCCAGACTTGTGCTCTTCCAAAGACACTCAGCTACATTCAACTGCATTCGCTTGGTCTCTGGTACTGTGATTTAAGTAACAAGGAATATCTTATTCTGAGGAGAGCCCTGTATTATCTGTGGTCTCTGAAGACAATCGGGAATTCAATGCACTCAGGGCCATGTATGTTCCTATTGTTATTCATTCGAAGAGGAAATCCTCGTGTAGTGTGGTGGTCATTCTGCTGTCGTAGCCTTGGCCCTGATACCCTTGAACACCACTGACCAGCAGGCATGGCGGTGGTCATAGATTGAATGGATGAATTCTCCCAATTCATTTGCACCTTATACCAATGTTGAAATCGGGCTGTATTTGGAAGGTGTTATCTTTAAATAGGCAGTTGAAGTAAGATGAGGTCACATGAGAGGATCTTGATATAGTATGACCGGTCTCCATACTATATTAAGAATTAGAAGAGATTCGCTCACAGTGCAGACCCAGGGACAGTCATGGAAAGATACCATAAGAAGGTAGCCATCCGCGAGCCAAGGGGAGACCCCTCAGAAGACCCTCAATCTGGCACCTTGACCCAGCGCTCCGGAATGTGGGAAGGGCCAGTTTCTGTTGGGTAAGCTACTCACTCTGGTATCTGTCTGAGCAGCCCTTGCAAAATAACACAGTTGTCCTCACAGCTTAGAACTCGCATGTGGACTAGGAGCAGGTGGTCCTTCCTGGCCACTCTAATTAAGTGTGCCCATGTCCAAAATGTTCACTGTCCTGCTCTGATCATGCCCACTATGTCCACCATACCAGGAAAAGGTACCTTCCCTGGTCCAAACAGGCCAATTGTTATGTATTGACCAGAGAAAGGAATTTCCCTGATCTCCGTTCAATACCTCCAGAAGGAGAGGAGGATAGTGTTTTGCAGAGAGAAGCCTTCAAACTCCAATTCCTGTCACATCCTCCTTAAAAGATACCCACAACGCCTACCAGTATTTAAATATTAAGAGCCTAGAGTTCAATCTACGTGAAAAGAGGAAAACAAAAAGACTCTTTATTGTTGTCTTAATTGGTTTTCTATTACTATGATCAAATGCCATGACCAGAAGCAGGGAGGAGAGGGTCTATTTCATCTTAGACTTCCATATCATAGTCCATCACTGAAGAAAGTCAGGGCAGGAACCTGGAAGCAGGACCTGGTGGAGAAGCCATTGAGGAATGCTTCTCAGTAGCCTGCTCTCTCATGGCTTGCTCGGCTTGCTCTGTTATAGCACCAAGGCCCACCTGCCCAGAAGTGGTACTGCCCAAGGTGATCTGGGCCCTCCCCACACCCGTCATCCATCAAGGAAATGGACCCTAGGCCAATCTGGGGGGAAGCATTTTCTCAAATGAGTGTCTCTCTTCCAGAATGACTCTAGCTTGTGTCAAGATGACATCAAACTATCCACAGCCAAATAGTCCAGACATTTGAGGCCAGATTGAAGGCAGCCAGACACAAGAGGAGTCAACCACTTCTGTAGAGGCGTGGCGTAAACTTCCACCCAACAGAGGAACTCACGCCGGATGGAGCCCAGGCCTCCAAACACTCACTCTCTGAAGGCAAGGGATGCCTCTTTCAGGTGTCAGATGAAGACATCAGAGTGTCTTTTAGCCACGCCAGTTCTGCACATCCCAGACGTGAAGGCCCCTCACGCTGCAGACACCGATTCAAACCTCCTGACTCTCCTAGACCCTGTTAGCAAAAGTAATTGGGGCAAGTCTTCCTGGCAAAGAAGAGTGACTCAGGGTGAGTCAGGTGACTTCCTCAAACTGAGACACAATTCATGTCAGACTAGCACCATTATGCTAATGCAGCCACCCACTACAGTTTACAGGGGAAAACTGGCAGAGCCTTCTGAAAGAAATACCATACACATTAGTAATTCTAAGAGTTCTAATAGCCATATTAAAAAATAAATTCTCTTAATTTTGATACTATTTTTTTTAGTATAACTAAAGTATTAGCATTTCAACGTGGAAAGAATTATTAGATTTTTTTTTTCTTTTTGGCTGTCTTTTTTCGAGACAGGGTTTCTCTGTGGCTTTGGAGCCTGTCCTGGAACTAGCTCTGTAGACCAGGCTGGTCTCGAACTCACAGAGATCCGCCTGCCTCTGCCTCCCGAGTGCTGGGATTAAAGGCGTGCGCCACCACCGCCGGCTTCTCTGTAGCTTTTGGAGCCTGTCTTGAAACCCGCTCTGTAGACCAGGCAGACCTTGAACTCACAGACATTCAACTGTCTCTGCCTCCAAAGTTCTGCGATTAAAGGCGTGCACCACCACTGCCCGGCTTTATTGGGACGTTTTGCTTCTTTTTTATATTATCTTTAAATTTACATCCAATTGCCCTTTCCAGTTCAACCACTAAATGTGTTTATAGCTCATAATATTTACCACAGGATAAAATAGATCCACATGTGTAAGTGATTTTGAATATATTAATTTTTAAAATAAATGACCGTAGTAAACATTTCTTAATTAAATTTAAGTAGGGAGAACTAAAAGGGAAGTTCAGCCCCACTCACCACATTTCGAGGGCTGCATCGACCCATGCCGGTGCCCGCTTTACTGCCCAGGTCTACGAATCTGGAAATGTACTCTTTTAATTGGTCTAAATCTCAGATTGCCCTAATTCATTGTTGGAGACATTGCAAGCTTTCAGTAAGTCATAGAACCAGAAAAGTTTGGAATTTCAAATATCACTACTTGCCCAATTTCCTTGGTTTAGAAAGTAAAGAAAGAAAATGGAACGAGAGAAGTTATAGGCTCGCTCGCAAGCCTACACTCATCGTTAGCCCGTACCTGAACAGATGTTTAGGTAGTAGTTTTGTTTATTTTCATTATGTCGCAGTTTGCAGTGTTGAAGCTCGGACTCGGGACCTTGTGCAAGCACTGTATCATCAAACAATATAGCCTGGCCCTACATCTCCTGCTTCTTAATCTAGGATTGTTTGTTATTCTTATGTTAGATATACACTCCAGGAGGGAAAAATCAAAGAAATCAAATTTGTCTGGACAATTGATCAAATGCTGTGGGCAAAGAAAAGCAAATGCCTTGGTACCTGTTTACACTGTGGTTGGAGGGCTGGGTGACTGAACCTCACAGTGCCCCTTACCTCAGCCTGTCTGTCACAGTTTCCTCTTCAGGGAGTCACCTGACCATACATGCATCCAACCCACCCCCAGAGCATCCGGCCACATTTCTCTCTCTCTCTCTCTCTCTCTCTCTCTCTCTCTCTCTCTCTCTCTCTCTCTCTCTCTCTCTCTCTCTCTCTCTCTCTGCAGCTGTCATCTCCCAGCTGTCCACCACACTTTGTTTACCTTTGGGCATCAGAGACTTCTATTTGCAAACCAAAAGACTTAGGACAAAAGGCAGCAAAGAGCTGCCATGCCCAGCCTCGAACACCCCGCCCAGCGAGAAGGGTGAGAAAGAAAGAGGATGTCTATATGACACGATTCGGGCTGCGGCCTTATCTGTCAGTTCCTTCTGTGACTTTGGAAAGTCCTCGGTTTTCTTGCAATTAAAAGGGAAATAAAAGGAGCAGCTGCCTCTGTAAGATTTCAATGTGATTATGACGGCCAGACAATGCCTGGCCGGATCAAGCAGGGCTTCCATCACCTGGTGAGAGATTCCGAAGGTCCACAGGCTCCCTGCAGGGAAGGGACCATAGCTGCCTGGTCCATTGACTGCACCTGTGACTGTCCAAGGCCGGAGACAGACAGGGCAACGCGAATACACATCCGAAAGCCAGGAGAGATGACTAGCGTGAAGACCACGCAGTGAAGTGGATCCCTGGGGAGGGAGAGGGCAAAGAGGAGGATTGCTTTCGGGATTTGCCTGGTTGATGGGCCACAATCAATGTGAATCTCTAGACTCAATAAATGGTGAAGCCTGGGGGTGGGGGCTATGTGAGATAAAGGAATTAGGACCAGGATTTAAGGGAAGCAGATAGGAGCGGAGCAAGACAGGAAACGTGGGGAGTGGATTGTTACCAACTTGATTTGGGAAGCTAAACTATCCTACTGGCTCTCCCCAGCAGATCTTCTGTTCACTTTCCCAATGCATGCATTGTTGGAGTATACAGCGGGAGGGCAATACCTAAGCTTCCTTCACTGTGTTTTCATGCAACAGGCAGTAACGGGGAGAGCTGGGGAAGAGCTACCTCTTTAGGAGGAACCTCGGTCTCATCTGTTTTAAGGCAATACCACAAGTATTGAGAAAGGTCCTCTACTCACTGAGACCTTTGACACTGTTGTCATGGTACCGCTGACATGAAGATCTTTTCAGTGGTGTATTCTACTCTGAGACACAGAGAGCAGCCGTTCATAACGCTATTTTTGTAGAACGAGAAGCAAGCTCAGACATGGGCAGCAGCCCTTGAAAGGTCACAGTGGATGGCAGAGTCGCTCTCTAATTTACCAGCTGGGAAGCCTCAAGCAAGACAGAAAATTTCTGTGCCTCTCTATTTTCATCTGTAAAATGGAGATAATAATACACTTGCCCCACGGTATAAATAACAACAACTCACAAATAATGAGCCGGGTGATTCTAAATGTGGAGCTTGTGTTAATTCCCCGAGCCACTCACACATTCTCATGAATTAAAGTGCTACACTTTCCCTCTTTGAAGATAATGAACTGGAGGAGTCCATTCTACCCACGTAACTAAAGTAGTTACCCATGAATCCAGGCTCCAACCCCATCTCTGCTGCACGGCTTTTATCTATGGATCTCTTCTGTAGGAGGTCCTTCTGTCTATGTGTTGCTTTCGTTGGTTAATAAAGGAACTGCTTTGGGCCTCTAGCAGAGCTATAAAAGAAAAGAGCTAGGCATGGGGGGGGTGCTAAATGGCATGCTGGGAGAAAGGAGGCAGAGTCAGAGCGAGACACCATAGATCTGCCAGAGTCAGACATGCTGAATCTTTGCCGGTAAGCCACTACCACGTGGCGATATACAGATGAATAGAAATGGGTTAAATTAATATAAGAGTTAGCCAATAAGAAGCTAGAGCTAGCCGGGTGATGGTGGCACACGCCTTTAATCCCAGCACTCGGGAGGCAGAGGCAGGCGGATCTCTGTGAGTTCGAGGCCAGCCTGGTCTACAGAGCGAGTTCCAGGACAGGCTCCAAAGCCACAGAGAAACCCTGTCTCGAAAAACCAAAAAAAAAAAAAAAAAAAAAAGAAGCTAGAGCTAATGGGCCAAACAGTGTTTTAATGAGTACAGTTTCTGTGTGGTTATTCCAGTTCTGGGCAGCCGGGACAGACAAGTGGCATTCCTGTTACAGATCTCTGCTAACTGTAGCTACTGACACAGAAGCACAACTTCCGGGGTGCCTAATCTCCTTGGTGTTGTGAGCAGAGCTGGTGCGCAATGCTGGCCTAATGGGTAGGAGACCCCAGGCTCCGTCCCCACCACTGCAAACCAATCATTCACAAGGATCCCTGGAATTCCCACTCTCCTCATGCTTTGGCTATTTCTCAAACCTACCATTTTCAATTACTAAAATAATATAACAGTATAAAAATGTAAGAGATGGGGGTTAGCACATCCCCTGCGTCAGTGTATCCGACACATCTGTGTGAATTCGTGGTTATCTTCATGTAGATAGATGCTTACCTCTCTAAATGTTCATTGATGCGCACACACATCAACGATGTGCGTGTCTCTCCTTGGAATGTCAGCCAGGAATGCCTAAAAATAATATGCCCAACAAGCAACAGGTATTCAGGTCTTACATGCTCAAGTCAAAGGAACCAAAGCTCCTTATGGGTGTGGCTTGTTCTGTAGAGCACAGTGGTAAACCGTGGGCCTAAGCTAGCATGGAGTCTAGAAAAGCAGTATAGACAGACAAGGGTGATCACACAACATGGGGCGTGTAGGGTGTGTCCACAGGCTAAGGGACCAAGGCCGGGGACTTTGAGCAACACGTCTGAGTAAGAGATACATATTCCTGGATTGATAATAACTCAAATGAGTAAGTGAACCAATAAACAGCAATAGAGAAGCGATATCTTCCAGGCAGAAGGTAGAACTTCTCACTGCTTAGCTAAGTCCTGTCTGTCCATGACTTTCTTCCCGACAGACATGGCGGGGGAGAGAGAGCAGTGCAGCATTAATAGTGGAGGGAAGTGGTAACAGTTAAAGCCCAGGAAGTTTCAACGTCAGGAACGCTTATGTAGTCAAGATGATAACCTGTGTCCATGTCTGGGTCGCTGACTAGGGCATGCCTCTCATGCCTTCCCCCTTAACATCCGTAGCCCTGACCAGAGAGCACTCTGTAATACACCTGAGTGATGGCCCTCAGAACAGCTAAAGCCATCAAACCTGAGGGACGTCTAAGACTCAGTCATAGGTAAGGAGGGTCTGAGGTGCTGTGGGGACTGGATTGAATGTGACATCCAGCGTGGGAACCTGAAGTGGGAAAAGGAGACTCTGAACAAGCACTGTGCCGTGGCTGATAATTGCGAGTTTGTGTTAATGCGCTAGATGTGATAAATGCACCCTGCCATAGGGGAAATTGGTCACAAGCATGCAGGACCTTTATCCTACATTTGCGATAAATCTAGGAATCTATAGCTTTTTTAATGGCTTGCTTAAAATAACTTGTCTACCATTTCTTAAGGCATCCACGTAGGAAAACTACAGTACTGGAAACTAAAGGTGGAAGTAATCCTTCTCCAAATTAAAGGAGAGAATGAAATAAAGCTCAATAAACCGACCAATAGTCTCCAGCTCTTGGTTTTCCTACCTATTCAAAACATGATCATTTTAATAACTTGGTGGAGACATTGCGCTGTGTGCTCCGATTTGATAGACCCCATCTGGTTCCAATCATAAGGGGCATCTTCCACCTAGCTGGTCTAGAACTACGAAGAAACGCCAAGACCCTTTCAGAGACACCAGTGTCAAGACTGGTTTCACAATGATGCTAACGTGTTGATCTCCTTTCCTTCTTCATCTCTCAGGATACTGCGGAGCTTCCAGCAAAAATCACTGCTTGACCCATTAGCTCTAGCTTCTTATTGGCTAGCTCTTACATATTAATTTAACCCATTTCTATTAATCTGTGTATCGTCACATGGCTGTGGCTTACTGGCTAAAGTTCCATCTGGCTCCAGAGGGGCTCCGTGGCTTCTCCCTGACTCCGCCCTTCTTTCTCCCAGCATTCAGCTAGGTCTTCCCCACCCAGCTCCGTTCTACCCTATCACGGGCTCAAGACAGTTTCTTTATTAACCAGTCATATTCACTGCATACAGAGGGGAATCCCACATCAGTTGTGACCGACTCTGAGATGGCAGGAGGGGTGGCAAAGATATCAGATCTCAGAAGCAAAGGCCCCATCTGTGTTCACTCTGAGAGAGGCATCTATGGTACACACTGCAGCTTGGAGTCCCATGTTTGGGAGTGGCAGAATCTGTACTTACAACATCTGCAAACAGGACTTTGGACGCTGTTCATAGCTATTCATCCTGATCCTGGCTCTCCTGTTCAGATGCCCATTTTAATATTCTTAAATTTCGTTCATCCAGAGATGCTCAAGAACTCTGACCGATCCTACAAGCAACTGTGTATACAGATCTTGATCCTGTTTATATCAATCGGCCTTCCTGAGATTCCATAAAGAAGTCATTAATTTTTTTTTAAAAAAGAAAACAAAATAAACATACCCTGACCTTTAGTCCTTTATCTGCCAACAAAAATAAAAAACTGCTTAAGCAAATTAAAACATTTACATTTTCAGAGTTGAAAAAGGACATGCTGGCGTCCTACTCCCGCAGTGAACTTTTACCCAGACTTTGGAACCATGATCCAACTCATAACCAGTAGAGCGTAAGACGTTGGTTGTTGCTGCTCAGCTACGCAGCTCCTATAAAGGAGCAAGAGGCTCTGAGGCGAGCAGCCGGTGACGCCATACCATATGCTTAGTTCATCAGAAATCCCTTCAAGTCCCTCCAGCCTTTCTGAGCCAACCAAAACAGAAATGTCTGAGGGAATCTCACTTTATAGAGTGCATAAGAGTGTTGTGAGAACCGTATTGGAGTTCAAAGGTAGCGAAGTATCTCGAAAGGATCCAGGACCTGGCTCCTATTAGGTTTCTTTCTTCTTATTTATATAATGTATAATACCACTCCATTTGGGCTGCTTGGGCCAGGGATGGTTCTGATTTCTGTAATTTTGCAAGTATATGTTAAAGTTGTTTTTTAAATCCAAATTACCTTCCTGTTACACATTAAGGGTGGAGAGTGTGCAGGCTGATTGGGTCCTACAGATGTTTCCAGTTCATCCTAACTCGAACTGTTAGGGGTTGAAGTCCATTTTGGCTGAGAACAGCATCTTCTTCTGGAAGCAGAAACGCTGCTTGAAACAGAAACAATACGGAAGAGGAAAGATTCTCTGAAGTCTTGAAATAATTCAGAAAAAAAAAATACCCAGGGAAGCAAACATTGATTTTTCTTTCTCGTTTTGTGTACTTTGATTGTTGAGTCTGAGGTTGGGGGGCATCCCGGTGTCGTCACAAGACAGGCGTGGGTACAGTACCCAACGCAACAGAAAGATCTAAGACAGCGTAACTCGAGAACAAGTTGACATATTGAAGAACAGGCTCTTATAATGAGCACTGATAACCTGCTTCTTGCACACTCAAATTATGGGTGCATCTCGCTAACCACGAGCGCTCTGAGGAGTGTGTGGTTTCTTATCTCGATGTACTTGAAGCTGCACAGGCAGAAGATCGTGTGCCTTTACGTCTTCCTGTCTCTCACCCACGGTGTCTGCCTGTCTTCTCTGCCTGCTAAGAACAGGAAATGGCAAAGATGGTTTTGACCTGTTCCCATTACTTCGGTAAGCGTTGCTCACTTTAACGCTTTAGGCAGCATCACGTACATATTTTCAGCCATAGAAATTATCAGAATAGGCCTGTTTTGTTTAGTACTTCATTATTTTACTCTTCTGAACCTCAAGATTTCAGCACTATGAGCCAGCCTCTAAGAAGGCTGCTCTAGTCAAACAAAATTAGACAGTTCTTTTGAGACATTCCCCATTACCTATTTGACCCTATAAAAATCTCCGTTGAGTAGCAGAGTCCTAGAGCGGGTATAACAGCTTCTAGGCCAGCCATGCAGGCTGGCTGTGGCACAGGGTATATCAGTATTAATGGCCACGCTTTAGAGTTACTGGACAGCTTCCGTGGGTAGTGTTTTAGCCCAGCCCTGGTAACTCCAGGGTGACCGCAAGCAAGGCTAGCATTATCCCATTCCACAGACGAGAAAAGAACGAGGAGATGAGATGCCCACCCAGGCGAGGGCTGGAACTGATGATTGCGCAGGCACTGTGGGGCTACACCCAAGGAAGGGGTAAGCCAGGGCGAGACTTCAGGGCCGTTTCCCTTCCCCCACTCTCATCCTTTCCTGAATCAGACTAGGGGGTCCTATGACACAGCAGCCACGGACAGAAGGGGAAAGCAAAGCATAATTTGTCAGCAGAGGGGGAAACGTGCGGCTCTCTCACACGCAGCTGTGTTAAACCGGAAGTCCTAAGACTTGGTCCCTTAGTGATCATAGAGTCTCTACTGGCTAGGCAAGACTCACTCGTGTCTCCCATCCTAGACCGCCTGAGTGTTCGTGAGTGAGGATTCGGTAGATCAGGGCTGTTCTACCTTTGAGCTAATGGTATCAAGCATACACTAGAATCGGGAGCCAGGAGTCAAGGGAGTCTGCTTGTCCTTCAGAACCCGCACTTCCAGATTAAGACTAGACAACCAAAACGACAAAGGAATAACACTTCTGTAATAAAGTAAGAAAAGTTGGCCGTACTTTCTCGCATGAGACCAAATGCAAACGCCATTTTCTTAGTCCTTGGAGCTTAGATTGTAAAGTCGTCTCATTTAGGGAAATTCAGGCTCACTCACCTGTCTGGAATCACGGAGCCAATCAATGGACACAGATTTTTTCAGTTCAGGCTACCAATCTCACGCCCTTAGCACTCCGTAGTACACTCTACACGCAGGTCACGTGTTCTCGCATTGTCCTGGCTCCAAACTCATTACACAAGAGACTCGCATCACTCTAAGGGAACCTACTTAACTGGCTGTCGGGTCAAAGGGGAAGGAAGCAGGATGGGTGTCCCAGCGCTCGTCTCCATGAGAAAGAAGATGCTCCCTGGAAGAGACTCTGCCTTTCATGCGCGCTCTGTAATTATTTGGGATGTTTATGGGACAGCAATGATAGGATGCAGCAGAAGCTTTCCCTCTGATCTTCCCCCTCCCGTTCCCATCCTCACTGTGGCATCCTCAGAGAGGTGTTTTTTTTTTCTTCTTCTCTCCAGTGCTGCTCCTTTTTCTTTATGGAACCTTTTAAAAGTCACACTTAGTCATCACACGGACAGCTCAAGATTGTCTGTCCTCCCTCGGAGACTGTAAACTCCCCAAAGGGAGCCCCACACCAGCATCTGGCTACTTTACGCGGCCGTTTCCCAAGCACACACCATGGTACCTGAAAGAAAACAGCAGCCCAGTGTGTGTTCCTTGGATGGATGGGTGGATGAATGGACAGATGGATGGGCAGATCACTTCTAGAAGTTCCCAAAGGGAGATGAGGAAGTAGGTGGTTTGATCACTCAATCTAGGGCAGGATGGATCACATTTTAGATCAGAGTAAGTCAATCACCGGTCCCTAAAAACAGGGATGACATCTGATAGTCTCCCAATGACAAAATGTAGGAACTGTGAGACTGTCCTGTTGGGACAGAGAGATAATGGGAGGTAGCATCTACAAAGAATTTCCCAAGCATCAGACAGCACCATGCATGTGCACTGCCTCAACACAAAGAGCAGGGTAGGAGAAAGGACGTAGCCCCGATTTACAAACTAAAACCCAAGGCATGGGTTCGTGAGGTTGCCCGAGGTCATATAAAAAAATGACAGAGGGCCTGAGGAGATGATGGCTGAGCCTGGCTAGTATGTTTAAGAACCAGGACCCAAGTTTGATCCCCAGAACCCAAACAAAAAGGCCACAGTGTAACGACGTGCACTTATAATCCCAGTGCTTTGGGAGGCAAACTCATCCCTGGGTCTCACTGGCCGGCCAGCTGAGTCTGCTTGGCAAGTGCCTGGTTAGTGTGAGACATTATCTCCAAAAATGTGGCCAGCACCTGAGCAACACCTCTCACGATTACCTGCTGGCTTCCATATGCAAACATACGTATGCACACAGGCACCCCAACACACACATGAACCTGAACACAACACACACCCATCCACACACAAGTGATAGCACCAGGATGTGGAATTAGACTTGTCAGGTGTTCAAGGCCATCCTCCTCCTCCTCCCCCCCCCCTTTCCTCCTCCTCCTTCATCCTCCTCCTCCTTCATCCTCCTCCTCCTTCCTCCTCCTCCTCCTCCTCCTCCTCCTCCTCCTCCTCCTCCTCCTCCTCTTCTTCTTCTTCTTCTTCTTCTTCTTCTTCTTCTTCTTCCTCTCTCTCTTCCTCCTCCTCCTCCTCCTCCTCCCTCCTCCCTCCTCCCTCTTCCTTCTCTTTCTTTTTCTTCCTCCTCTTCTTCTTTTCTTCTTTTTCTTCTCCTTCTTCTTCTATCACTTTTAGAAGATTATTCTTTTTTTAACTAAACGTAAAATGTGTTCATATTTTAAGTGTACAGTCGATAAAATTTAAAGATGTGTATATCCCATCATCATCAACCAGGTTAAGAAATACGACATTTTGAGCCTCTGACTGGTGAAGCTTCCCGGGTGTCCTTCCCACCGTCGTTATGCCCAAGGCAGCCACTAATTGGCTTAAGTCATCACAGGCTCCTGTTTTAGACTTGACGTCAATGGAGTTGTGCTGGAACCTCTGCTTTTGATGTTGAACTTTGTGAAATTCGCCTGTGCTGTTGTGGTAATTGATTCTTTTTCATCTCTATGGGACAGTTCGATGAAGTCATCGAATCATGTTCCATTTGTCCTGCTGTGGATGGGCACTTCATTATTTCCAGTTTTATTAACCGAGTGCTATAGGCATTCTTTGGCGCTTATTTGGGGACAGCCTATAAGAGCATTCATTTCTGTGTGTATAGTGAGACGGCTGCTCAGATCTCTACATGGTCTGGGTTTAGACCACACCGCCAGTTTCAGAGAGTGGTTCCGAGAGCTTACACCCTGCTTAGCAGTCTAGAGCGTGCTCCTGTTCCACATCCTTGCCCACAGTGGGCATCACCTCTCCTCCTCCCTCTGCTCACTCCGATGGAGGCAGGCCGTGGTTTTAGAGACTTACACTTTGGTATCTTCGCAGGTATCATGATTGTGAAAGTCTGGGATCCAACGTGAAACTCCACAGCTTGCATTCCTAATGGCCACTCTGGCTGTATGGAAACTCACTAAGATGTTGGGTCTGGCTAATTTCCGTGTGTGCTTTTATTTTTATTTGAAATTTTTAAGGATAAAGTTTAAAGAAAATTGATGCACAATTAATAAAAACTTAGGATCAGAAATTGGGGTTCAACCTGAAGATCTGAAAAGCAAAACAGCCAGCCACTGGCTCTTGCCTTGACCTCAGTCTGAAACGGCAATCCTGTCTCCCAGAATCTCAGAAGGAGACTGTGTCTGAGAGTTGCCCCTCCCCGCCCCGCCATCTTATATTCCTCTCTAGGGCTGGGATTAAAGGCGTGCACCACCCGATTTCTACGGCAACTAATGTGGCTACTGGGATTAAAGGTGTGTGTCACTGTGGCTACTGGGATTAAAGGTGTGTGTCATTGTGGCTACTGGGATTAAACGTCTGTGTCACCATAACCTGGTCTGTAAGGCTGACCAGTGGGACTGTTTTACTCTCAGATCTGCAGGCATTCTTTATTTATTAACACATGATTGAAATGCCACTACAAAAATGTTTATTTTAAAAAGTGAATAAGATAAACAGGCCAGAGGCCATTCTTGGCCCAGCACTATCGGAACGGGCTTGCCGTCTCTCTTCTCTTTCCTGAGTGAGACCTCCTTCCCGAGGTGTTTTGCATCAATCATAATTCTCTCCCTTTCTTATAGCTATCCTTTTTATTCCCCTGCATCTCCTATGTAGCCTGAGCTGCTCTCAGGCTTTCTGTATCGATGACTCTGAACTCCTGGTCCTCCTGCCTTCTTCGTGCTCCAACTCTCTGGATTACAGGTGCTTGTCATTGTGCCTGATTTATGCTTTGTTAGGGGCTGAACCTGGGGCCTTACGCACGCTGGGAAAGCAGTCTGCTAAACGGAGCTACCTCTTAGTTCTCTTGTTCCTAAACGCAAAACGAAGGTAAACAAAACTATTTGCTTTTAATACAAAATTTCAGAATTCCCCTTTTGTAGCACAATATGTTGCTCAGCGGGACAGCAGTTTCCACATCGGATGTTCCTCCCATTGGTCGCTGTCTATACCGCTGCCTTTATTCTCGCTGAACTCTCTGTGATGCTTGGGCTCGGAGCCAGGGAACTGTGTTCAAATGATGCTCATTTTCATAGCTGCTATGGATTATACTTCATGGCCTGGGTCCCCTTTCAATCATCATTACATTGATTGGCTGGCTTTGTCACACGGTCTGCTTGGGCTCTTATTTTTTTCTACACGAATGCTTCCGTTTATTCTCAATATACTTTATTAGTTTCATATTTACAGAAAAGTTGAGAAAGTCGTATAGAGTTTACATAGAGCCCATACCCAGCTCCCATCCTAACATACACTAACACAACATTAATTATACTTCATAAGGCAACATTGACACATTATGAATTGGAGTACATGCTTTGGTCTTTTTTTTTTTTTTTGAGACAGGGTTCCTCTGTGTAGCTCTGGCTATCCCAGTGGCACTCACTCGGTAGACCAGGCTGTCCTCAAACTCACAGAGCTCTGCCTGCCTCTGCCTCTCAGTGCTGGGATTAAAGGCGTGTGCCACCACTACCCGGCTATACTTTGATTTTATTTGGTAAAATAAACATTGGGCTGTTCAGATTGTTCCAGCTCTGGCCACTGGAGCTCTTGACTCCTCTTGGAGACCCCCATCGTCTACTAATTTTCTCATTACTTACTTTGCAGCCCAAGACACTAGGAAATGCCAAGATTTTATGTGTTAATTGGGGCCTTAGCTAAGGGCGCACTGAAGTCAAGCTGGAGACATTTACTCAAGTGAATTGTACAGTCACCGCCATACCTCGGAGGCACAGCGGGTCAGAAAAGCATGTGTGTCCTCTGCCCCTACCACACTGTAGGCATTCCTGCTGGAATTCTGAGCCACAGGCAGCCCGCTATCTCCACGCCTCCCGAAACATCCGTTGATCTGTGTGACGTGACAGACGAGCTAGATACACGTGAGCCAAAGCAAGCCAAGCATTTTGGCTCCAAAAGATCAGTGATAATAAAAGAATCATTTTCCAGACAATATTTTCAAGTTAGTGTGGGAACACAGGGACCAGACAAAGAACGGAGAAAATCAAAGATGGGACCTTATTGGGTTGACATACGCCTCTAATACACGGGGTGCTAGGTGAAGGGTTTAGCGAACAATAAATAAAACAAAAGTCATTGTGAGGGGCAGGAATAGCGTCACCCTGCTGCACCTCCCTGTTGGAAGGGTCCTCTGGCATTAAGGGTGACAAGATGCAAACGCTAAGAGACAGGGTTTCCCACCTGAAGCTAAAGTGATGAAGAATTAGCACTAATTGGTGACTACTCCCTGAGCCCGCAGTTAAGAGCATCATAGGTGACGGGTCATTTGCTTATTTAGTTTTATTCTCGAAAGCCGAATTCTGGAAGAATCAGCCTCCAAATGGTAACTCATAGCTCTCTCCATCCTCCCTCGTGCCACCCCAGAGAAACGCTGTTCTGGATCAGTCTCGTTCTGGACTCCTGCTGCACTTATTACTCTGGCTTTTTCTTCAATTCCCACGCCATGAAGATTGGACAGTAACAAGAGCTGCTCCATCTTAGTTAAACATCACCATCTCCCAACTCTCCAGGCCGATCAAAAAGTCCTGTACTTGGGGCTGGAGAGAGGGCTCGGTGGTTAAGAGCTTTTGTTGACTTGGCAGAGGACCAGCATTCGGTTCCCGGCATCCACATGGTACCCACAACCATCTGTAACGCCAGTTCTAAATGATCCAATGTGTTCTTCCGGCCTCTGCAGGCACTGCAGCCTTGTGGTACATAGAGACACAAGTAGGCAAAACACCCAGATACATTTAAAAAAAAAGGCCTATGTTGTTTTTATTCAGGCCTGAAGTGGCAATATAAATCTGCTTTGCTTTAAGTATTTTGTTTTTTATTGTCTGATTTTTAATTTCTTCCTGGAATTGCCTGATCCTGCAGCTAAGAGGGATCTTAGGAAGAAAGAGACATATGAAACATTTTGGTTTCTTTTGGTAACACAATCCATTTGGGTTTCCATAGCAGGGTAGCACAGTCTCGGTACTTATAAACACGAAATTTGATTTCTTACAGTCCTATAAACTGGCAAGCCCAAATCAGCGCTCAGCCAGATCCATTGTGTGGTGAGGGCCAGCTTCTTGACACACATGGGTGTCTTTTCGTTATTCCCTTTCACCGCAGAAGTCAAGGAGCCTTCTGGAATACCGATTGTAATGGCACTGAGCCCATTCACGAGAATTTCACTGCCTTGGCTTAATCAAGTCTTACAAACATAATTTCTATTTTGTTTGTTTGAAACGGGATTTTTCTGTGCAGACCTGGCTGTTCTGGAACTTATTCTGTAGACCAGGCTGACTTGGAACTCTTGTCTCTGCCTCCTGAGTACTGGGGTTAAAGGTATGTGCCACTATGCCTGTCTTAAAAGCCCTGCTTCTAAATGCCTTTGTGATTAAGCTTCAAAACGTAAAATTTGGGGATACACACTAAGTATTAAGCATCTGATTCCTTTTCTGCTTTAATGGGCCATTTTTTTATATGTTCATTTCTTGCTTCTAAAGTACTCTTTGGGGATATGCTTAGCTTGGGATTCTTTGCCATAGCCCTCAACCATTACACGAGTACAACCAACCATGTTCAGTGGCTTTCCCTCTTGATCAGTTTTACAGAGGCCTACTCATACTTTCTTGTTGTCATTTACCTTACTTAGGTTGATTTGATGCTCAGTGCAAAGGGCCTCTAATTATATATATATATCAGTTTGGATGTAATTGGCCCCCATAATCTCATAGCAAGTGAGGGAGTGGCACTATTATGAGGTGTAACTTGTTGGAGTGGGTGTGGCCTTGTTGGAGGAAGTGTGTCACTGTGGGGGTGGGCTTTGAGGTTTCCTATACTCAGGATACTGCCCAGTGTGTTAGTCAACTTCCTGTTGCCTGCAAGACCTAGCTCTATCAGCGCCAGCACCACATTGCACACCACCGTGCTCCTCATCATGATAATGGACCAAACCGCTGAAACTGTTAGGTGAGCCACCCTGATTAAAATCTTCTTTATAATAGTTGCCATGGTAATGGAGTCTCTTCACAGCAATAAATAGCCTAACTATGATTATATATATATATATGATATGTATATAACTATTATATATATATATATGGTAGTTATATATGCTGATCACAATTGGGTACAAGCACAGAAGATGGGCTTGGCAGTTAACTAAGGCTTTAGCAGCCTCACAGATGCCATGTGCTTGGCCATTGTGGATGAAGGCGGTCTTCATCACCTCTTGTAAAGCAGTATTAATGTCATGACACCTCCAACAACCATGTCTTTCTTGGCCATTAAGGTGGATTACTTGTGAGGCCAAATCCTGAACATCTCTGAGTCTCCGACCCCAGTGGCAGCAAGGGAAAAAAATGATAAACCCAAACTGAGGACACGGGAAGAAACATTTGGAAACCTGGTACTTTGTCAATGAACTAAAATCTGTCATTGAAAAGGAGAGTTTGAATGGAGGTACCCTGCGTGAGTGGGAAATGCTGCCCTGAGAAGCCACGGGTTGTTAAATGAAAGTCCTAGTTTGGGTATAAGCAACCTCCCTATGAGCTGTGGGCCAGGAAAGTCCCAGGGGCTCCCCAAACAAGACAGGCTATTGCCATTGCCCCCCATTGTTCACCAGAATTAGATGGCAACACCATACTTTGGTTGGTTTCTTTAGACTCCATTCTGTTTCCGTGAAAAAATGTCCTCCACCAGGGCTAGTCAAATTCTAGAAAAACCGACTTGCAAATTCGGACAAAACTGACAGTTAGAAAAGGCAGATCTTTAGGGCCTCAACCTCTGAATTTCACTTTAAGTGGGCATGCAGTGGGGGTGGGGGGCGCGGTTGACTATGTCATGATTGCTCTCAAGAATGTGAGCTTGTCAAATGAATATTAATGAGTCATGAATTATTACCCCATCTAAGCATTTCGTGTTGTGAGGTGGCACTTTATGGCATTGTGATAAATCAGGAAAGAAATGCAGGCTGCTCCCAAGAGCCCCTGGAACGTTACTCGCATTTCCCAAATGTCTGAGCATCTTTGAGGAGATCTTTTTATGTGAGGATTTTCAAGTTCTCCAGCAAACAAAGTGGACGGAACGTGTCTCAGCAAGCATAGCTTTATCGGGAGCTCTCAGTTCAGTTTGTTCTTGTGATTCCAGAGTTTTGTTTGACTGGGAGACACAATAGTCGGGAAGTTGCTATCAGAAAAAGGAAAGTCACGATTAGGGAACCACTCGTCAACAAGGAAAAGAAAGGACGAGCAGAAAGTCTCGATTCCTTCGCCAGGAGTTGAAATGCTTTCTGGCTTAAAGATGAAAAACCAAATAAAACCAACCAACCAACCAGCCAAAGAAACGATTCCACAACAGCGTGAAGTACCCAGGGCAGCAGAGAGCGGCTGTTCTATCGTCACCGGGGAAGTGGGTTTGAGCTTTACATTAAGAGAACAAAACAAGAGCAGGTAAGTTTATCATGACAGAGACACGGTGAAGTCAAAAGGCAGAGCAGGAAGTCAGAGGCACGAATGCCACCCCCCACGCTTGTCTTTTAGCAACAGTGCAAACCTGTAATAGTGCAATCCTGTTTCAAACTCTCGTGTCTACAGAAAGTAGAATCCCTGATCTAGAGTATCAAAGAAAGGGTTTAATGATATCTCAAGACTCATGACATCTTGACAGGGACCCTCTTATATAAACCAACGCAAGCTAGTTTTGCAGAAAGATACTAATAATACACCATTTTCAAATACAAACTCCAGGCACCGCCTGCTGGCCTTTGTACTATAGAGCTACCCTTCCCTGGTTACTAACTGTTGCCTTTCATACCATGTATTCACGTGTTTTCCTTTCCTCTTCCTCTCTTATTAACTACTATGTCCTAGTAGCATTTTCTTTATTTGGGCAGTTCATTTAGGTCACTACTAAGCCAGGCATAAAGGATTAATTGATTAAATCAAGGGTTTCAGACTCTACCCATATAAGTTAAATTCAACCTGTGGACATGGTGGGTTTGATCCATCTAATATATATCAAACAATTTGGAACAATCATACCAACATTTGAATCGCTGCGTTTCTCCTTATAAATCAACGGATTTTCAATGCTGGACCAGAATTACACACGGCTAGGATCTGCAGGAGCAAGATACGTGGGAGCCCCACTGGTCTGTTGCTCAGGCTCAACCAGTTTTCCTACCGGCTTTTTCCAGGCATGAATACATGACCCTCAGATTATATTGATCTGGGCGACAGTAGGGGAGCTGGTGTACATATGATTATGAGTTAAAGGTTCAACATGACCTAACAAATAGGCTCAATGCATGAGCGAAAACCCTATGGTTTGTTTTAATTCCTGTAACATTCATTGGTGCACCACTGAGTGCAAAATATTCTTGTAAAGATAAACAAAATAGATTCTTGATTACGAATCCAATGAAGGGAGAAATTAACATATCTGCAGAACTGTCTACTAATCCCAAGTACTGTATCCCTAATGTTGTCCTTCTGGAGTTTATTCTTCCCCCAAACTATGACAGAAAAGTCCCAACTCATTTTTTAAAAGAAGATTTATTTTTGATTAAGTGATTTCGTGATGTAACATGGCTTTAAACAAAAATAGAGATCAGTATGAAAATAAAACAAATTGTACACATTAAAATATCTTTCCGTCAAAGCATTTCATAATCATAAAAAATACAACACAAGAGTCAGGGGCTCAGGTGAGGATAAGAATACAGACTTCCCGGAAAAATGAACAACTGGTCCACGATTCAGTTGTAAGCTTTGTGTAATACCAGTCATGACGCATTTCTAGGATGGCTACCAACACCCTATAGTATGTGCCTTAAAAAAAATGTAACTGTAAGGTCAAATGAGGGCTGTGTAATCTTATTCTAATATCAAACACCTCCCATTAGTTTTCTCTATTAAAAGTTACACCGAAGAAATACAAAGCTTAAATCAAATCAACAGACCCAGAAGTGTGACAATTAACTGTGATCTATGGTACAGTGGGCATGAAGGGCGGGGCTGGTGAAGAGACAGAGAGGCTTAAAAAATACACCACCTGTGCTCTACTGAAATCTTAGAAATAAAATGTCTTTACAGAGCCTTGATATTAAAAAGTAAGCATTATTATAAAATTAGATTAATACTTTCAGTAAGAGGCAAGAGAGATGCATGTAGTTTTTTTTTCATTCATTTATTTTGGAATGCCTGCACCCCTATTATAAAAACATGTAATCTTACGCACTTTCCAGTGTGCTAACAGCCCCCATATTTTACTTATGATATTACATAAAGAAAAATAAGCTGTAATTATATCTTTCAGGGCATTGATGTCCTAACAAAACATTCTGTTCTGTGTTTCCTGGTTCACCCTTCCAAGGTGTTTCTTAAACATTACCCATCCCTTTTAACAGAAGGTGATAATGACCAGAATTTACTGATGATTTCGTACCTACACCAGTAGTAGCTGATTCACTTTGAATCATAAACATTCCTATCAACATCCCTCAGGTTTGTCATATCTGAAAAGGAAATTGGATTTGAAGATATCACTTGCCCAAGGCCACCAGACATAAAAGTCATAAACAGCTAGAGCCATCTGTCCTGTTGAGCTATTTGATCACGAAATCAGAATAAAGTACCTTGACCATCAAAATTGAAGTAAATGTATCTGCTGTCTTAACTTCTTTGGTAGGAAGCCGTCATTCGGTCTCCTTTTGTGATTCGGTAACCTCACACTTCAGAGCTTGCTTTCCACATTAATAGGGAATGTTAAATCAACATTATAATAGTGTAATATTACACTATTATAATAGTGTAAATCAACACTAATTGGAGAGCTGTATTAATGTCAGCTGTAAAATCAAATGAACTATAATGAAATAAAAGCACATTTATTTCAAAAACAGCGTTCGATAGTAGTAACAATAATTTCCAAGTTAAAAAAAAATCAATGCAAATTGTTGAGCTTCCTGATCAAGCTATGGTTAGCCTTAAAACTTTGGGACTGGATGACATTTTGCAGAAATACTAGCTTACTGAAATCACACAATATGGGTATCTCCCACCAGGTAGATGGCCCATCAGTGTCTTCACAAAACTAAGACATTGTTTTCAACTCAGAAATGTCACACATTCCGACTCCCCCGTCAGCATGCTCTGAGTCTGATGGTGTTTGCAGTAGCAATGTTCCCCTGTCTCCTTGGCTCTCCTGCGATCTTAAATGCGCCTTCACTCCTAACCCTGATGGCTCCCACGGAGTCAAACACATTCCTTATATCCATTTCCAGTTCCTGGAGATGCAGCTGTTACTCCTGAATCTCCACAGCAGTTACCGTTAGATGGCCAGAGCGGTACAATTGCAAGGCATCTCTTTTTATTTCTTAACCACCCTTTGCACGGTAGTGGTTGGACCTTGAGTTACAGCCCAGAAACCTCTGATGTCTCTGGGTTTCCTTTGCTTCTGTGCTAGACAAATTATCTAAAAACAAAACTAACTACGAAACAAATAAGTCTTCTGATTATAATCTGCTGCCAGGGGGTCATTCTCATTAACTTAAAGTCAAGTCACATGGGCGTAGGCTGGCCGATTGAGGACGCCACTCAGCAACAGCTGACCCAAATCTCAAGTGTAACTGGGGGCGTGGGAGGGGGGACAGGCTGTATTTTTTCAACTGCATGTTGTTTCTTATGTGGGGTTAGTGGTGCCTTGTAATGAGAGAACGGCCTCGTTTCCCGCCCCTGGAATTTCCTGAATGAAGTTAAATTGAATAAAACTCTCGACTCTTCATTATAAGTTATGTTCCTTGTGAGAAGTAGTGCAAAAAGTAGAAAAAAAAAGTCATTTGAATAAATATCAGGAAGACAGGAAGATAAACGGAAGCTGCGGGTGGTCCCTTCCTCCACGTCACTGGGAGCCAGCTGCCAGGCCAACAATGGAAGCCAGGTCTCTGGTTGGTGCCTTTTCCATATTCTTGCTTCTACACAATCCACCAAAGACAACCAGACTGGTCTTCAGTTGCTCCCACAGGCAGGAGATGTAAACACTGCGTCCTTGAAGAGCCTTCTCCACGGATACACTCCTTTCTCGGTGGCCTCCGCAGGAGCGCCACAACTGAAGCGTGTTTGAGAAAGTGAGAGTTCGGAAAGGAAAGCGTCTGAAAATCAAGTAGATCGGTACAAACATTAGCCTTCGTAGTTCCCGAGATGAAACAGGATCGCGGCACCAAAGTAGGAGAACTCATCTCCCCAGTTACACGAGAAATGAGCCCGACCCCAGCGGGAGCTTGATCCTTCTCCCTAAGCGAGCACTGAGGACCAAAGGAGGATGAAGATGCTCTGGCAAACACTGGGAAGCGCTTCAGCGCTGGGCAACAACTGCTCCAGCGCTTCGGGCTCTCACGTTTCCATCAGGGCGGCGGTGAACAAACCTCAGTCCTTACGACCAGAGTTTAATGGACCGAGAATGTCTGGAGAGGCTGCACTGTGGTTTTGCAAAATGTATTCCTTCTCTAGTTCAACTGCATCCTTTATATTTATTTATTACAGAGTGACCATTAAAGTATAAATACAGCATGTACTAGAAAGCTGACTTCCATTCATTTTGTGCGCCGGAGAGATGTTCTGATCCCAGGTGTGGTTTTTGGCTCAGGAATTGAGATATTTTACACCGAAAATAGAACGTGTGTGTAGCACAGGGATGGGAGGAAATACGCAGACTTTATTTTGATATTTCTTTTTTTCTATTCTTTTCTATCTAGGATGATATTTCTTTGATAATTTAAAGACCCTTGACTTGCTCCTTCACAACTCAGGCCCCATCTATAGACTCGAAACCCTCCTCATTATGAATGCATTTTGGGTCTCAAGATTTGCCAGCACTGATATTCTATGACACCCTCATAGTTACCAAGAGAAACAGCACATCTATGATGATGACTTTGACCTACACAGTTTCACATACATGAAGCTATAACCAAGACTCTGGCGGGGTGGGGGGACGGATAGGTTATTCTCTCTTCATTCATGAATTGTAGAACTCAGTCTTTTAATGAAAAATGTTCTGGAAACTCAATGCCCTCTCTAGTAGACCATGAGCATTTTTCTGGAGGCCAGATTCAGATTCTTGGGGCTCCATCATCAAAGGAGTGACTGGCATGGAGGGAACCCCAACGATGTGCCCGTGCTTTGAACGATGATGGGGTACCAAAATTGTCTTTTATGCTGTTAGTAGCCTCATTTAGAAATCTCTTCAAACCAAACCAAAGAGCCAAGTTACTGGGGTTCACATTCCAGAAGAACATATTTATGGATATTTCTAATTGTGACTTACAATAACATCTAATTTATTCATTGGCTATGTTGTCTAACTTTTACAAGCTGTACAAGTTAGTCGTGTGCTTTTGGTTTTACCCACGAAGAACAGCAGACAAGTTATCCTGGTTTTCTGATAATGCTAGCTTCGATTCTGATCATTTTCCAACTCTCAGAACAGGGCCAACTAGACTAAATCGTACTACTTCAAGAACGTCTGAGCACATCTAAAATGGTTATTTGAGAAGTTGGATGCCTCAGCATCAACAAGATAGCATCGATTAGAAATAAAGGGGTACATGTTATTTCAAATATCTTCCGCCAACAATAGGGCCTACGGTGGGTGGCAAAACGTCTCAAACCAAAGGAACACTAACACAGCCTAGACATGTACTTCTGAAGGAAAGGCAGCTTTCTCGTGAGGAGACCCTGTGGCAGCTGTCAGTCAGGGGATGCTCTGACACATCAAAGTGTGATTCTCAGAGCGTGTTGGTGTGCTCTGCTTTCCTTACGATGAAAAAACACAAACAAAAGAAGTTTGCAAAAATTAAATATATACTTGTATTCATGGCAAATAAGTACAAACTAATAATTCCAGTCAAAAAGGTTTAGGGTTCCTTTTTTTTTTTTTTTTCTGGCCCAATTATGGTATACAAATAGTCTTCATATCTTTCCCAGGTTCCTATAAGCTTTTCTCCTGGAATGTTTTCCCACATCCAGTGCTTATCTTTTAACACTGTAACACAACCTGAGTGTCATTCCTCCTGAGGATCCAACAGGACACACAGCATCACTAGCGGGAGAGTAACTGCTCTTACTACACACCTCTGGGTACCTGTGCATGTAAGCCCGTGACCTGCAAAGTCACCCACATCCCACCACAGACGTCCACGCCACTTATAAACAAGATGCTCGGAGCAATGTGTAGGGAATGCCTGGAACGCCCCCTCCCCGCAGACTGGCAGGTTAAATGCTAATCCAATGGTTTTTCTGCCCTCAATTCCACCCCACCTCACTGAATTGTGCATCTGCTTAGCGATGTCATAAATCAAGGAACAAAGAATAGCATGGGACAGTCCCGAAAGCAATTAAAATGAAGGATATCCTTTTATTAAATTAAGAAGGCTTGTCAGTGATGTCATGCAGTTTCCGAGAGACCATAGAAAAGACTTTTTCTTGATATTAATAAGAAAGTTATGCATCAGTGAAAATGCAGGCTTAGAAATATAGTGCTGAGAGTTTCGATTTGTGGTATCTTCACTGATGAGGGAAAGTGGAATTCTTCCTACGAGGAGAGTTGACCTCTCTGACACTGCCGACGGCTCCCTAACCAAGCTTGCTGTTCGATGATGCTGTACAAATAAAAAGCAGTGGGGGGAGGAATACGAAATTTCTGTAATAAATGCCATCCTGTAAAGTAGTCGATGGATGGAAGAGAATCTAATGCATTTTTAAATAAATGCATATCATACTATCACATAGTGTGAGTCTTAAAAAAATTATTACTTAGATGTACAGTCCTTGCAGTGGCTGCCATGGCACTGGGAAGGAAATCTGATTCAGAAGCAACGTCTGTTGTACTCAGCAAAAGATGGAGCTGCTGTTAGTCATATCGTAATGTCCCTTCGACTTTGGTACGTTCAGTGCAAAATATTTGGGGGGATTTTTTTTGTAACCTTTATAAAAATAAAAGGCCCTTTAGTTCCCTTGAGCGGGCTTACAAGGAGACAAGACTAGCCAGATGCCCGAGTAAGCATGGACCGTGAAAATGAAGAGGAGGTACAGACAATATGGTAGCTAGGTCCTTATATACATCTTACAGAACAGAAATAGAACGAACCTATAAAAAAAAATAAACAGAACTCACTGTGTACATTTTCCTGATATGCTGTGATTAATTACTAGTTATTTGACATCTGTTTTCATGCATTATAAAGCATCAGATCTCTCATTAGTGGTTCACTGAGCAAGTTTGTCTTCAGCCGCAAGGACACACATACCACTTGCATATACACTGTTACAGGACCACCTTGCGGCCAGTCTTTACAGTTACCTCATACTGACTTCGTTTTGCTCGCGTTCTGTGAATGTCGAAACCTATAGTGGACACCATGCAGGCACACGTAAGCAAGAAATGAATATTTCGGTTATAACTTAGGGCTTAAACAAATGTACTTTCGGGAAATATATATATATATTTTTTATGATATTCTTTCACTTGCACTAATTTGGAGATTGGGCCAAGTGCTGCCAGTTTGGCTTGAAGTATGCCCGACGGGAGCGTTCCAAGATTCGCCCGAGTCGCAGAAAGTACCCCATGGAGTTGCTCAAGCTCAGGTTCACCTTTATCTTGAAACATAACGCATGGGAAAAGGTTTGGCAGTCAAGAACTGTTGATTGAAAGACTGTTGGGTTGTTCCACGGGCACCGAGCTCACCCCAATGCTTCCAAGGGCACTCACAGCCAGCCCCCCAACACACGAGCCTGTGTTCCTCAAGAGCAACACGCAGTCTGTTCTCCTGGAACCGTGGGCTGGAGACTACCGCTGCTCTGCCACTCTTCCGGAGGTGACTTCTGACGCTGCCTGTCCGCCAAGAGCCGAGCATCCTCCTGCCAGCTCACTCAAGTCCAAAGGTGCTGGTCTCTTCGACTGCTGTCAAGAGTTTCTCATACAGCATGGAAAAGGAAGGGTACGGAGGGAGATCCAGGCGGTTAAAACAAGTGTGGGCTCTGCAAACAGAAGAAGCATGATGAGAAAAACCGAAAGCGCCTCTTCAGGCGCTCATGTGCGCATGCGTGTGCTGTGGGGTGCGTGCACGCACGTGCATGTGCGCACCCACAAGAATGCCTTTTCCTTTCTTATTCGAATTTATCTTTACCATTTTCACAGTTATTTTGGGAAAAGTGAAGATGTTTTAACTTAAAAAAATTCAGAGTTGCATTTTTCTTAGAGGAGTTGGACACATTGAATTTTTTTTTTTACACGTCACCCTTTAGAAGATATATTCCATGCATAGTATTGCTTGCTGAGCTGTATGAGAATGAAAAAGCCAAGTTTAGTCCTTTTTCTTCCTCTCTGTTCAAAGTTAAGAATAAAGGCCTTGCCAAGGGATGCACTTTGATTCCCTTCCAACACTGCCAGTTGCCCGGGTGCCCCTCCGAGAGTCTGTGGCCCGGCAGGTTTTCATTTCCTCGGGCAGGGAAGACCAAACTGTCTCTGAAGCCCAGACTGTGGCTCAGAGTTTGGGGGAAAGTCCCTGGCTAGACTTGTCTTTGGAAGTCAGTAAACACTGGGGCTGCTTTGAACTGCGTGCTCTAATCTGCCTCCCCCGTCACAACTCAAGAAAAAGGGCCATTAAATCACAGTTGTGTGCAGCGCTCTTTTTAGAAATACCTGCTCTTTTGCCAAGAAGGGGGGGAGGTTTTCCTGTTATTTTCACCTGATTCACAATAAAAAAAAAATCGTCTCCAAATAGTACATCTTATCGGGGAACAGATCTGCACTTTTGACACGGGATAGGAAATGCCCCGTCCTGAATGCACGAGAATTTGCTGGGGCTAAGTAGCTTAGACGTAAGAGAGATAGAAAAACAAAAACAAAACAGAAAACAAAAAAAGACCCTGAAGGAACATGAAGTTTGAGGAGCCATAAAATTTATACAAAAGCAATGTGCAAATTTTATTGTTACAAATCATTTATGTCTTATGATATAAAGTACTATTCCTGTAGGCGATACTAAACGGGGGAAGATTAACCTTGGTTTTGGGGAGGTTTGGGGTTGAGTACCCCTTTTACCATCCGTACCAGCTGTGTGATTTGGAGTGTCGTATTAGAATTCTGCGACTTAAATTTCTTACCTGTTAAAGGGGGGTCAATACAATAAGGCAATTGATATCAGAAGGGGGTGAGATTCACCGAAATAAGAGAAACACACTTCAGAGAATGGCTGGCACATGGTGCTGGACCACATAATAGGAGCTGCATTGTCAGATACATTTCCTCGTCATCAGAGGACTTTATCCTGATGGCCTTCAATAGATCGCCCAGCGATAACAATGACCGTGAAAAATATGGCATAATAAAGAGCTAAGAAAGCATGTGTGCGTTCACATGCCTTACAGAAACGAGGATGTGAGGGGCTCTGTTAAAACAACCCTGAAATTAAGGCTCCAGGTTTTCCACTCCTGATACCTCAAATACTTGGACATATTGGTGGAAATCACCTCATCAATCTTTGCGGGCAAACTAAAAACAAACAAACAAAAACGAAAACAAAAAACCCTACCAAGCATCCTAGAATTGTTTTTATCATAATTCTTTTGTTATCTCCTTATAATGGAGCCCAGACCTAGATCCCAAGGCAAAGTTTTTACTAATGTGGCAAATTAAAATCTATCTGGTGTGAAACTCTGAAATTAAAATATATATATATATATATCTGGGCTGGGCGGTGGTGGTACACACCTTTAATCCCAGCACCTGGGAGGCAGAGGCAGGTGGATCTCTGTGAGTTTGAGGCCAGCCTGGTCTACAGAGCTAGTCCCAGGACAGCCAGTGCTGTTGCACAGAGAAACCTGTCTCAAAAAATCCAATAAGAAAATAAAAATTTATATATACCTGGTTTCATTTTTGTTCCAGGGGAGGTGAGGGATAAATACAGAAGTGAAATATTGTTTGAACAGAATAACATGTCAGACTTTGTGTGACAGCCAGGGAGTATTTATTACCCCGTGTGACTGAGGTATGGTAGGCACTTCACTGTTCTCGGTTTCGTGTCTTGGTCTAACAGGTGTACGTAGTCTTAGGGTTCACTCGTTTGTGATCTTCACCTTTTCCTTTCCCTACATTTCCTTTTTAATGCTTTGATGGTGGTGAATTTTTACCACTGTGGATTTTTTTTTTGTTTGTTTGTTTTCGAGACAGGGTTTCTCTATAGCTTTTGGAGCCTGTCCTGGAACTAGCTCTTGTAGACCAGGCTGGCCTCAACCTCACAGAGATCCGCCTGCCTCTGCCTCCCAAGTGCTGGGATTAAAGGCATGCCATGCGCCACCACTGCCTGGCCACTGTGGATGTTTTTAAGGGCTCAGTTTGGTGGCGTCAAAGGCACTCAGGCAGCGTGGTGGCTACCGTTGACTGTCCACCTGAAAGGGAGGCAAATGACCCAGGAGACTTGGGCGCGTTAGTCAGAGGTTCTGGCCCCACACTGTGGGTGCAGTATGATCAGTCACCTCAAGCTCCTGCCACCAGGATGGATGTGCCCCGTGAAATGTGAGCTAAGACCAGCTTCCCCTCTCTTTTGTGGCTTTTGTCAGGGCGTTTTAGAACAGCGGCAAGCACAGAGACGAATACAAATGGACCAGCAACCGGCCCCATCCGCTAGCTCCAGAACACTGACATACCGCTTCTGAACTGGCTCCATCAAACAGTAAATGGAACCCGTTTTTCCTCCTCCTGTGCCCCTGGAACGCACGGTTCTGTTTTCTGTCTGTGATTTTTACTACTCTGTGTACTTTAAAGTAGAATCTTAAGATATATGTTCACTGTGTCTGGCTTATTTCATTTTGCGTAATGTTTTTAAGGTGGATTTTGTAACCATGGCTCAGGATCCCCTTCACTCAGGCCACTGTGCATATACCATGATCTGCTGATGGTTTCATCCACTGCTGAACGTGAGTCTGTTTCCCACCTCTGGCTATCAGAAACACTGCTGCTGTGGACACACACACACACACACACCCCAAGAGAGAGAGAGAGAGAGAGAGAGAGAGAGAGAGAGAGAGAGAGAGAGAGAGAGAGAGAGACTTGCACGCATGCAATACCTGTTTAAATCTCTGCAAATCTCTGCTTTCAGTCTTTGGGGGAGAGATCCAGGAGTGGAATTGTGGGAACATGATGTATTTAATATGTTAAGGACCCACCAGTGCTCCTTACTGGTTCCACATTTTCCATCCATGCCAGCAGTGTACAGGAGCTCTTATCACTTGATGTCTTCGTCAACATTCATAACATTCATTCTCTACATCTTATTTATTGTCTTAGGGTGTGTGTGCTTCAAGACAGGGTTTCTCCGTGTAGCTCTGGCTGTCCCGGAACTTGCTCTGTAGACCAAGTTGGCCTCAAACTCACAGAGATCCGCCTGCCTCTGCCTCTGGGTGCTGGGATTAAAGGCGTGAGCGGCCACCACCACCCAGTTTAGCTAGGGTTTCTATTGACCAAAGCAACTTGGGGAGGGAAGGGTTTATTTGGCTTAGGCTTCTACATCATTGTTTATCATCAAAGGAAGCCAGGACAGGAACTCAAGCAGGGCAGGAACCTGGAGGCAGGAGCTGATGCAGAGGCCATGGAGGGGAGCTGCTGACTGGCTATGATCATCATGGCTTGTTCGACCTGCTTTCTTATAGAACCCAGGACTACCAGGCCAGGGACGGCGCCGATTAAAATGGATGGGGCCCTTCCTATCACTAATCAATCACTGATTAAGAAAATGCTCTAAAGGTTTGTCTACTGCCTCATCTTACAGAGGCATTTTCTTATAGTTTATATTAGCTTATGTCAAGTGGACATAGAACTACCCAGCACATTGGTATTTTTTTAATCTTTAGTCTAGCCATTCTAATGGGTACAAAATCATTCATTTTTCCAGGGTTCTTATTGATTCATCTAAATGTTATATAATAAAAAAATGGACTCTCTTGTTGGGTTTGAAGAAGCAAGCTGCCATGAAGCCTGAAGTCTAAAGGAGCTTGGAAACACACCCTTCCCTGGCTGAGTCTCCCTATGAGAAAAAAAAAAAAACCCAGGAGACACCCAATTCCAGTCTTGGGAGGCTGTGTAGACTTCACTAAGCCCTGCCTGAACCCTTGCACCAAAGACACAGAAAGCCTTGCGGGGACATTTTCAATCACTAAGTTTGCGTGGTTTGTTTGGCAGCAACCAGAAATTAGTACCAAGGGTCAAGGTCCTCGAGCACACAAGGAAAGGTATGGAATGCGGTGATGACTTCATAGGACATGATCATGGGTCAAGGGTCAGTGCTGAAGTGAGGCCGAACAGGAATCGTGTGCGGCCCTTTCAGTTCCTGTAGCATGCTTGCTGTTGCCTCTTATCTAGGAATTTCCACAAGCCTGGGTCCTGTTTTCAGGTCTCAACACGAAAGGGAGGACTGAACCACTGGGCGTACATGCATGTGTGCGTGCGAGAGAGAGAGAGAGAGAGAGAGAGAGAGAGAGAGAGAGACTATAGCATAGGGTAGATTGGAACATGATGTAGCTCAAGCTGGGCCTGTACTCAATGCAAACCTCCTATCTTAGCCTTCCAATGAAGTTACCACTTCATCCTGGAATAATATTCTCTTTGCTCCTCCTCAGTCACGAGACGTAACCACCATTACGGCTGCACAATGTAAAGTCATCGTTGCTTCTCAAGTTACGTCTGGTTGCATAACATGTAGTTACCGCAACCTAACTTTCCTTCTGAATAAACAGATCCTCTGGAGAAAGTCTCGTGAAGCTAGAGACAGCCTATCTTCTACACGGGGAAGCTATGTGCAAGGATTGAATGGTTTTCCTAAGGTCAAAGATAAGCAAGTGGCCCAACAACAACATCAAAACAAGTAGCACCACAACTCCCCGGGGCCTCCTCATGGAAGCCCAATATCCAGCTGCATTCTTCACTCCTGGTAGTAACATGCAACCCCTGGATGTGGGCTGTGAGTCCTCCGCATGCTGCATGCCTTTCGCACGATAGCCACAAACATCCGTGGAAAAGGATTACGGGGTGTGTGTGTTGGGGGAAGCTTTAGGGAATTTTTAAGGAGCTAGTCAGTAACAGGGCGCAGTATCTCTGGGGACAACTATCAAATCTGGGTCAATCCAGAAGATCCTGGGAGATACCAGGGGATTTTTCAGCCACCAAACTAGCAAGCTGAATCTCAGGTTCACGGGAGGGAGAACAGAGGTCCTCCAGGGGGCATTTTGGTGTGCCTCAGAATTACCCAAGGAGTCTGGGGTTTGTCCCTGAGATTCTCAGTTGGATGGTGGGGGGGGTGTCCTGGTGATCTGTATTTGAAGATTTACTCCAAATGATTCTGCTGTAGGTGGTCTCCACCACTGGAGAGACATCAAGCCAATTAGAAATACAATCTCTAAATTGGATCGCCACGCTGACGTTCTGTGTGCTCGCAAATATTTCAAAACTGCACACAAACAAGACAACGTTGCTAATAAGGAAATTGAGGAAGAGTGTGGTTAAATAACTTGCTCAATATTTACCATCAGCTTGTTGGATGAGCCAAGTACGAGAAAGAAAAAAAAAAGGCAAACAAACAAAAAAAATCCTCTGAGGCTTTTCATACTCTACCCATCCCAAGTTCATTCCATGTCCTAAAAAACACTAGTAGAAAGTACCAAAAGGGCCTCTGAACTGTGTTGATATTGGCAGCAAAAGTGCACCCAGTTTTTCAGTCTCAGTAAGAGAATGTTTTTTCAAATCTTCCAAAGCCAGCCACCCTGAAGTCATAATGAGTTTACCTCACTTCAAGCTCTTCAGCCAGAGCACTCAAAAGAAAGCAAAGCCCCACTCCCCAACCCCCAGATCTATGGTCTGACTTAACGGTTAAACACAGGGTCCCAGGCTTGCCCTCCTTTGGGCTTCCTATGGTGACGGAGTTACCTAAACCCAGTGAGCATCAGTTATGCCTGCACAAGCCACTTGGCTGACTAACGTATCCCTCACATGTCCTGTACCCAAGAGTCATCCTGGCTTTTGTTCAAGCACTCAAAATGCTAGACAAAGAAGAAATGAAAATTGAGATTTTTAAAATAGGAGAAAGTACGTGAGAGAGAGTGAGGGGGAGAGGGAGGGAGAGGGAGGGGGAGGGAAAGAGAAAGAGAGGAAGAGAAAATCATGAGTCTAGTTTTAAGTAAAAGGTGTCATACAAAAATCAAATGTTGGCATCAAAGCAGCTCTCTCGCAGGCTCTGGAATGCGCCAATACTCTCATCTCAAATGCATGGATGTCTCACAGGTCACGTGTCAGGTTTCTTATTCCTCTTCCTACTTTTCTGTCAAGAAATTTCACCAATCAAAACCAAATATTTAAAAAAAAACACCTGGAGATCTGCAAGGATCTGTGAAGTATCATTTTGCAATGTCAAAACTTCTCTGGCAATGCGCGTGTTCTCAAACTGATTTATCGGGTCCAAACTGTACCTCTTTGCAAGTGTGTTGCAGGCACTGCTTTCAAGGGAAGTGAGTGTGCTTAGGGGTCTATCAGCTGTTGTGGTTGGAGAAGATAATTCTCGGGGTTATTCATGTGTCTGGGGGGTTCTGGTAGTGCCTCTCCGCCCCCTTTCTGGCTTTTCAAGTTCCCAATTCAGGGACCCATGGGTGTTCGGGAAGGCTCTAATCCTTTCATTTCTAGAATCTTCTCACTAAGAGAAAAATACCCATATGATTCCCCCTCCCCGTGAAGATCCCCTGCCGTGTGCATGCAAAGCGCCTCTGATGATCAAAACTTAAACCTTCAACTTACATGACACCTTCCTTGTTCCTTCACTTGCCAAACAAACGCCCACTCAACAGAGGCTGCATGTCAGGCACTGAGCTGCTCAGGTAGAAGAGGAAGAAAGGTCTGCTCTCTGTCCTCAAAGAATTCCCATATTCAGCAAAAAAAAAAAAAAAAAAAAAAGCCAAAGGGTCAGGAGCTTGTGCTCCGTGCTGAGGAATCTGCCTGGAGCAAGCGGCTCTGAGACCCAAGATGGCTTTGGGCTCTTAGTCCCAGATCTGGGCTGCATTTTCTCCCGAAGACTGACACACCTTTGTCTAATTAATCCGAAAGATTCCTGTGGGTTATGTGTGGTTCAGCATACAGTGATAACACAATGAGTTATAAGTCTGTCCAGCCATGTTGGGCAAGGTTTTGTGGCGGATCCTGCCTATGCCAAGGCTGGAAGACTTTGTAGGCGTGCAGGGTTTTTCTGGATCAACACAAAGGATGTTTCCCAACAGATGGGCTGGAAGCCTGGGAGAGAAAGCATGGTGTTGCCAGGAAACCAGAGAAGGGCAAGGGACCAACCAGGGTCAAAGCTGGACCAGGCCAGAAAGAGAGAATGGGCCAGAGGGATGCAGGTATGTGCATGCAAAAAGCCTTTTTCATTTATTCAGGGATGAGAGGGAACACTGGTTGGGTGTGCAATTGGGTGGCAGAGGTGCCATTAAACAAGGCAGAGAACAGAGGAGCTAGATAAGGACCGAAGATGAACCATGGCTGTAATCAGCATGAGAAATCCAAAATTACCAGTCACCCAGCGTGATGGGATTCAGTAAAGGTACCCAGGGCCAGTTTTCTTAGCTTAGGTAGCATCGTTAGCACAAATTAGGGTATAACTTGCCATAGCTTAATATTCTTAATTTTTAAAAATGTTAATAATTTCTCTAGTATCCTTATTAATATAATATCTGCTTGGGCCGGGAAATTTAGAATAGAAATTCTTGCTAACACTAGGTAATAATTTTATCTATTTAATCTGTTGAACACCCGATCAGGTGTTCACTAAATATGAACTAATGGGGAGGAGAGCTGTGGTATTTATTACTCCAACGATCTGTTTTTCATATTATGTGGTGGACAAAAATGCTACTTTGCATTCATTAATTTAGCTTTAGACTACCATTTTTCTTCCTGTCTTAAGGCCACACGGACAGAGATCAACTTATACATCACATAAGTACTTGCTCAGAGTAAGCAGTGAAGAATGAAATCTGTGAGCTCAGTCTTATCCCAGTGTCTCTGAGGTCACCTTAGTGGAGATGCCTGATCTATGAGCACGGTGTGCAAACGCTACTGCAGGGGGAACTCCCGTCCTGCAGACTACTAGCAGAAGAAATGCCTCCAACTATGCATTCCAAGCAAGTTCCATCTTCGCCTGCACCTACTGGCTGCGGTGTTAGCCTTCACGTTGCGTGTAGAGTCTCATTTCGATTTCACAGCCTTATAACGTGAGTGCCAGCAGCAGCCCTTGACTTTCCAGATGGGTATAAAGTCAAGTTAAAAACTATCCCACGGACAAGCGGTGGTGGCGTACGCCTTTAATTCCAGCACTTGGGAGGCAGAGGCAGGCGGATCTCTGTGAGTTTGAGACCAGCCAGGTCTACAAGAGCTAGTTCCAGGACAGTCTCCAAAGCTACAGAGAAACCCTGTCTCAAAAATCAGAAACAAAACAAAACAAAAAAACCATCCCACTAACAACAAGCCGTGGGTGTCAGGCGCTCAGCTCAACGCTAACGCCAAGGCCATGTTAAATTCGCACAAGGTCCCTGTCCTCATAGACGGTTATATTCTTGAAGGGGAAAGGGAATAAATACACTAACCACTAAACTTGATCAGTGGGTTAGGGTAAGGCCTCTGACAGAAACACATTTTGCCAGAGTGCAGTGCCGGGACCATCGAGCGAAGATGTCAGAGGGGCCTTTCTGACAGGGTCACAGCCCATCCCAATTCTCAGGGATGAGAAAGAGCCAACAGAAAGGAGCGCTGGCCAGCAGGCCCCACACAGGGCCTTGAAGACTAGCCAGGAGGCCAGCCGCCGAGGCACGGATGGGCTGAAGCCGGAGCTGAATGCCTGATCAGGTCTCCCGCCCTCCAGTACTTCAGAAGGAGTCTGAATTTTCTTTAGGCAACTGAAGGAGGTAAGCCAGGGAAAGAGATGAACACATCTCTTAAGAAGCAGGATGAACAAATGTCAGGGTAGATGGGACCGGAGGAGTCTGGCTGGCTCCCTGCCGCAGGGATCCGGGTGAGAGGTGAGCGTGTCAGGGAGTAAGCGGTTGATAAGAGATGAGCCAAGTTTGTGCTCTTGGAGCCGAAGGAAAGAAATGACTTACTCTTTAACAGCTGCGTTGTCTACTGCCCACCAATACACTTAAAGAACGCTTTACGAGACAGCCCCAAGGCCTGCTGGTCAGGTTCGCCTGGATTACGTCATCCCCTACCGCAGGTAGCAATGGAAACGCTGTATGAGAAATCAGCAGATTCTTTCAGTGCTTTAGTTTTTACCGGACCCTCTGGACTCTGGTTTTCCGGAATCACAGGTAGGCACCACCAGCCTGGCTTCCCGGTCTACCTCCCAGAGACCGAGCCAAAAGGTCTTTCATATTTACATATATATATGTTGAGAAGTTGATTAAATGGCAGAATCGTTCGTTATCGCTGCTTTACAGAACTGAGTAGGAAGGCGGTGTGGAGAGGCGTCCAAGAGGGACGCCGGATTAGAGACTCAACTATGAGAACCTCACAGCCACCCCAGACGCCAGCAGCTGGACGCTTCAAAAGAAGTGGCCCCAAAGGGTATTTCCAGGGCGCATCCTTGTCTGGTTAATGTTTGTAATTGAGCAAAGCAGCAGTTTATCATGGGACTCCTCTGCTGTCTGCCTATTCGCTCGCTGGAAGCTCACCTTGACTGTCAACAACGCTCTTCCACTGGAGGAGGAGAAACTGCATTATTGATGACATCGTGGAGCGATATTTAAAGACATGGAAAGAGGTTCATAATTCATGGTGCAATGCCCCAAAAGCAGCTTGCAGACATGCTCTGCAGAGCAAGTTTTGTCCTCATGCATGCATGCATGCGTGTGGGAATCTGAAGGACGATGGGAGCAGATTCTCCATACTGCTGAGAGGACTTCTCTCGCTGCTGGACTGTTGACTGACATGTGTTGTGTACCCTAAAACTTAAATATGTTCCTTGGCACATCTGCAAAAAGTTTTCTTTTTATGTTAAGAATAACAAATAGGATTTTACAGGGGGAAGATGGTTCTCATTGAGAGAGGGGGGAGGGAGAGAGAGATGGAAAGGGGAGAAAGATACAAAAAGAGGAGAGAAAGGGGGAAAGAGAGAGGGAGAGAGAGAGGAAAAGAGAAGGCGAAAGAGGGGGAAAGAACGGGGGAGAAAAGGAGGGAGAGGGGAAGAGAGAGGGAGGGGAGAGAGAAGGAGGGAGGGGGAGAAAGACAGGGAGAGGAGGGAGAGAGAGGGAGGGGAGAGAGAAGGAGGGAGGGGGGAGAAAGACAGGGAGAGGAGGGAGAGAGAGGGAGAGAGGGAGATAGAGAAGGAGAGAGAGAGGGAGGGAGAGAGAGAAAGGGAGAGAGGGGAAGAGAGAGAGAGACAGAGAGAGCGCATTGTGTTTTTCCAGGTCTGTTTCATTGGGCGTGGCACTATGTGTGTGCCTACGATGCCATGCCAGAATGGTGAGAGTGAGACAAAGGCAAAAGGTCACAAATTCAAGGTCAGCCTGAGCTCACAGATCACAAGATACCAGCCCCTATTTCGAGTGAGCACTTACATTCAATTTCCTAACTTTTGGGTGGACATTTTATTTTCAATAGTCTCCTGATACAACTAATTTCCCAAATTAACACTTTCTCCTTTGTCGAACGCCACCCTTGCACCCGGACTGTAGTTTCTAACTCTTCTTCTTCAACTCCATTGGCAGAAACCTCAGATGAACTTGGGAGCTCTTATCCAGATCGGGGAGAGAAGGGCCCTGTACCCTGCAGGCTGGCATGGGAACAGTACTTTTTTTTTTTTTTTTTTTTTTTGCACTGTCAAGAGGAAATGCCATAAAGCGGGTTTACTCTTTACTCATAAAATCCGTCAGAGCTCCGGGGGGCAGGGAGGCTTCTACAGAGATGCAAATGCAAAGCTAGTCTAGCCACCGACCACAAAGCAGAGGAAGTGCAGTAATGTGCTCAGGCTGCTGGTCTCCACGGAGACACCATCTAGCAAGTTTCAAGTCTCTATGATTATTTATCCGCTAAATCGCCGGTTACTTTATTACTGTAGAGGAGCCGGGAAAGGCATGGATGCCACTTGTTCTGACTTCAGGGGTTACGATACATACTTTAATACATGTCTCGGGGCACGTCGTGGTCAGGGCTACCACAAAATGAGACTAGGAAATCAAAGAGGAAGGGTCAACCCCTTGCTTGCTTAGAAGGCCAAAAGACTGAATTGCCTGTCTGGAAAGGCCGAGAGGCTCTCTGTCATCACTCTGGCTCACGAGGACAGCTGGCTGTCACCCTTCACACCCTTCCAGCTCTGCAGGTTATAACAGACTGTCACGCGAAGATTGCCAAACTTGTAGCAGGGGACTTAAGAATACATTTACTTTTAGGAAGGAGGCCCTCCACCCGATGTATCTAGTATATACGCACAGTGTCACAACTGAAACCCTAGACACAGACAGAGCCTCTTGGAGGGAAAAGAACACACTGGAGCTGACCGACCTGAGACAGACCAGCTCCCCAGCTCTGTGACTCACATCTACCAGGAAGTGGCAGGAAAATGACTTGAACGCATATATTTTGGTCTTAAGAATACTAGACTCAGTAATATAAAATAACGTCTTTAGGTTGGAACTGACGTGACAGATTTTTTTAAACTCCAGTTCATGCTTAAAATCTCATAAAGGGCAACAGCCAGATGTCAGTGAAGAAATTACTTCTGGCAAAGATACACTGTCACGTGTTGAGGTTGTTTGTATTATGATTTTGTCTGAACTCGGTGTGTGTGTGTGTGTGTGTGTGTGTGTGTAAAAGAAAGAGAGGGGAGGGAGGGAAGGGAGGGGGAGAGAATTTCATCTGAGTAATACAGTAGCTACAGAGGTTAAGGATTAAAGGCTTAAAAAGAAACAAGAAAGCATACATTCCCTAAGGACCTTCCAACACATCATCTCACTCAAGTGTTAGAACTAATCTCTGAGCCAGGCATTGTTGTTTCTGCTCTGCAGAGATGGATGATCACACCTTTAATTTATGCCAGGTTATAATGAGAACCGAACCGGGTGCTGCCCAGGAAGAGAGGAAGAATGACCATAGCTGTCACCCAAGCGGGCATTTCAATTCTCTGAGGAACAACTCCATCTACAATGAGTCAGCGTGAGAACTTTCTGGAACTACCAGGGGGAAGTAGACATGCCAGACAACCCCCAAGACTCTACAGCAACCGTCTGTGCGTTACCTCTCAGTCGAACCAACACACCACCCCCTCCTGATGTCTACAGACAAGCCAACTAGGCCCTGAAATGCAGAAAGCAGTGGCTCCGAGGCCCCCAGAGTTTGTTGGTGACAAAGCAGAACTGGACCCAGGAGTTCTAACTTCCCACCTTCTGCAAGCCTAATTGTGTCACTGCCTAATTGCAGATGGTGGTGACAGACACAGCAGCAACAGCCATAGCGGTGGCCAGCAGAAAACACAGGGCCAATGAAAAGTGTGTCTTATGCAAAAGACTTCAGCGAGCCCTCAGTATGAGGCAAATGAGGAAGAGGGCGGTAAGGAACTCTCTTTCTCTGCTCAACAGGTTCCAGGGGTTAAGTGTGAACAGCTATTATAACAGACATTATTTCATCAACCTTAGCGGCTTCGCCGGAAAAGATTCAATAGCCATGTGGCACACAGTTGATCTGAAGCTTCCTGTGTTTCCTAGGCTAATCCTTAAGTGTCTCAGAAAGTGGAAAACCTTATCAAGATAGAAGAAATCTGTTCTTAGAGACAAATATGCATTAAGGGGAGGTGGGGAGCCTCGCTACCCAAGCACGAGGCACATGGAATAAAACAAGCAAGTTCTTTAAGTGCTGAAAGTCACAGCCATCCAATTTAGGGTATCAAATTGACAAGATACTAAGTCTGGGCTGCAGGATGACCACGTACGGTTTGTGATACACATAGGTACACGAGGCATTTAGGCAAGCCCCTGAGTTGTCGCCATTTAACCTCCTAAATGACTTTCTGCCCAAGCGCTATCTGCTAGCCCTGTGTACTGATTGCTAGCCACACAATGCCTTTCCACCCCAACCAGGTGTATGGCAGCGTGGAGAACCAGCTGCAGGGCATTCAAAAGGAACGACAGCACAGAGACCATATACCAGAGAGGAAGAGCGTACCCACAAGACGGACTCCTCTCCACCCATAGCGGTGTTTCTAGGGAAGTCCTGCTCAACCGTTTATAACACACCCTTCACGCTGGAGCTTTGGACCTGCTAGCTCATACCAAGGTGACAGAAGCTAGAGTCGTTTTAGATGTCACTTGAGGAAAGGCCCTACCACATTGCCTGTGGGCAAGACTCTGGCACATTTTTTTTAATCGATGATTGACGTGGAAGGGTGCAACTCACTGTGGTGGTGCCACACCTGGGTTAGTGTTTCCTGGGTGCTATAAGAAAGCAGGACGAACGAGCCACGGGAAGCAAGTAAGTGGCTCCCCTCCATGGCCTCTGCATCAGTTCCTGCCTTGAGTTCCTGCCCCGGATTCCCTTGGGTAGTGGCCTATAAGTTGTAAGGTGAAATAAGTCCTTTCCTCTGAAATTTGCTTTTGGTCATGATGGTTTTGTTGATGTTTGCTTTTTATTCATTTTTAAGTATTTTTTGAGATTATAATATAATCACATTCTGTCGCCTTTCCCATTTTTCCCTTCAAATCTGCCATGTCTCCTTCTTTGCTCTTTCAAATTTATGGCCTCTTTGCCTGTAAGTAGTGTGTGTGTGTGTGTGTGTGTATTCCTAAAAACATGAATACAACCTGCACCGTCTATATGATGCTATTTGTAGGCATGTGGTCAAGGCTGACCATCTGGTATTGGACAATAACCGGCGAGCTCTTCCCTGGGGAAGACAGTTTCTGCCACTTTCAGCACTCCTTGCCTGCCTATCATTCTCTGTCTATGGTTGTGGCCTCCGGCACTTTCCTCCATCCACGAGAGCATATCTGTTGGTGTTATCAGTGTTGAAAACCAGAAACATTGTGTTCCCAGTCCTGCAAGACAGCCACGGCCGGCTAAAACAGACCTAGCAAAAGTGTCTGCCATAGCTGAAGGAGAAAGAAAAACTTTCCATGATAAAAAATAGCCTTAAAAAATTGCATACCCAATGAACCAAACCTAAAGAAAAGCTAGCTAGTTGGTCATGGTGTTTCATCACAGCAATAGGAACCCCAACTCGGACAGACGGTGCCGAACTAAAGCTAGTAAATAGTCTGCCTTTGCTGTGGTTTATACTTTGATACACGGATGCGTGTACGTTACACGGGGTCTCTTGTCTCTCTCCACTAAAGAATTTCATCTTTCAAGTTTCCAGTTTTCCAGTCTTCACAATTGATCCATACACACGTATACTCATTCATTCATTCATTCATATAATAGGAATATATTTAAATATATATATGAATATACTATAAAATATAGATTAAGCTGAGGTTTCCTTGCACTGTATTGGGAGGAAAAGAAGGTTATTTTCTACCTTACCTGGGAAGTGCGGTGATTTTCCCCCATTTCTCTACACAGAACCTTCTTGGGCCATTACTCCCTCGGAGAGAAGCGAATCCTTCATAGGGTATGCTAGAGGTACCTGTAACGAACTGTCAGTCACAGAAACAGAGGAGAAAGGCCAAGTCAGAAACCTCAATAAGGATCGGAGCTCCATTATGGCTGTGTCGCACTCCCGAGTGGGAGGCACAAGCAGGGAGTTTCAGAAGTCAAAGTTTCCTCAACATGGGAGAACTGAGTCTGACAATCACTCAGCCACACAGAGAAAGGGCAGTCAATTATACCTGGGAATGAGATGCAAAGCATTTATAGAAGATAAAGCATTCTGTGCAGTTGACCCGCTCAGATGTTTAAGCCAGGGACATGTCCCATGACAGATGAATGCCATGGGTCTACCAATTAACCTAAACTTGCTTAGCATCAGCCTGTCATCAATTCAGCTTGACTTTTAGGAATTCTGTGGGCCGCAAATCTGAGTTCCAGTCCTTAATCCAAAGGCACATTCGAGCCAACATGTAAGGCTGTGCCTTAGGGTCCAGAGGCTTCCTTGGATCTAGTACTTTAGTGGCTTCTTACCAGCATTTCCCCGGATAGGAGCTTTTCTAGATGCCACAGAACACAATGACGTGTTCCCTAAAATGCCCTCGTTCTGTAGGCTATGGAAAGTCAAGTGAGGGGAAAGGTCTGTATCAACAAATGGGGTACTTCCTTACAGTATTGAACATCAACTCTTTTTCTAAGAAGCATGCTGACTGCAGAAGGCCACTGGCTGTCACCACAAGGCCCCGACTGTCCTGGGGGCATATGTCAATCCTGAGTTTCCCCAGACCAGAATTGGCTCCACACGACCCTCAAAAGGGCTTTGACCTGGCTGCTGAAGCAGTCCGTGGATCCACCGTCAGAAGGGTATAGAAATGTCATTGCCAGAGAAACAAGGTTTGTATCTATGAGGGATACACACTTCCAACAACATGTAATTGTGTTAAAAACTGATGAATCGGTGGCCTCTTACCTGTAACAACCTTAGTCGCTGTTCATTGTTGAATCGTTCTACCGCAGCCCAGAACCACCGAATTACGATGTGATTGTCGTGGTACCCTAGAATCCACCGCGAAAGCGCGTGTTACTTTGACTCTCCCATCTTAAACTACCAAGAAGCATGACAAAGGCCCACAATGCCCTACACACAAATTAAATGCTGTTTATAATGCAAGATAGGGAGCAACTTTATCAATGCGATCAGATGTGAATCAAGAGTTGAACAAGACAGCACACACAGACCCAACGGGCTTCTGTTTTCATTTAGCAGTGAGAAGAACAACAAGTAAGTGACTTCAGCTCCATCGTTTCTGAAAAATACAATTGCTATGACGAGAAATGCTTAAGTCTTTTAGTTATTTCTATAAGAAATAACTTCCAAATACCATTACGCCAAGCACTAGACTAAGCTGGGGGGGGTCTAATGACAGAGCAAACAGACCCTCGCAGGACTTCCTGATGAAAGAGGAACACATCAATCACACAATTTTTACGAAGAATGGACACTTTTTTTTTTGCAGCTGTCTGGTTCAATCCCACGCACATCCCTAAAAGCTATATATCCTATTCATAGCTCATAATAAAACCAAATTATTGAGACCGGGCATGAAGCTCAATGGCAAAGCACTTGCTTAGGAAGGGCAGGGCTTTCGGTTCAATCCCCAGCAACACCAAAAAGAATTAAAATAGAAATAAAACCAAAATGATTTTCGCACTATTTATTAATAAACAGGAAAGGGACCTTTCATGTCTTCCATGAATTATCTCAGCTTTACTGTTGGTTCATACTTTAGAAGAATGTAACGAAACGTCACAACCACCTTGTATTTTTGTAGGACATGTCAGTATTCTCTCACATAAAACGCCGACACTATCTCACAGATCTGGGCGAAAGCGGTGCTGATGGGTGTTCTAACTTCTCAGCAAAGGATCGCCCAGCTCCAAGGGAGGGCTGACAGGAACTCCCAAGCCAATAGTGATTCAAATCAAGTGGTAGTCACGTTTTTACGAAAGCTAACTTTATTTAATTCTGGGCTGTACGTGAGTAAGGACGAAGGCGAGTAGACATCAACCTTCACCTGAACGCATCCTCAAGGCCCCATCGTTGTAAAGTGTACCAGGAAATCTCATTAAGGGTGCCTGCTTCCCTTGGAGAAGAAAGAGTCTCAGTGGAGGGTGAACAGCATTGGAGCGGGCGTTGGGCGGCCGGGTGCAGTCTTTGGAAAGACTTTGCTAGTGAGACTGAAGGGTGTGTGCATTAGCTCTGGGGCTCTGACGCTTCCCGTCCTGGCGAGCTAACCCTTCACTGCTTGTGCTAAGCCTATCTTGACAGGAGAGTGACTTTGTCCACAAACAGCTGCTGCAGAAACAGATGCTAAGCCACAGCCTAACTCTTCCTTTTTTTTTTGTGCAGTGCCAACTAGCTAGCTGCCCTGGGCAAACATGGCAGCTCAGTATCTTGTCCTTTATCTGGTCTCTTCTAAGGTCTCATTCTGGAAGATTTACCACTAAAGTAGGGCCTTGGTTTAGTCACATAAAGCAAGTAAAAAAAAAAAATCTTAGACTGTGTAAATAAAAAGTGACTAATTTGCAGGGCGGTGGTGGCGCACGCCTTTAATCCCAGCACTCGGGAGGCAGAGGCAGGCGGATCTCTGTGAGTTCGAGGCCAGCCTGGTCTACAGGCTAGTTCCAGGACAGGAACCAAAAGCTACGGAGAAACCCTGTCTCGAAAATCCAAAGGAAAAAAAAGTGACTAATTTGATGGCTGTATTCTATTAGAATCTCCTGGGAACATGAAACGAGGAAATCATATTTACCACAAAATTTAAGTTAGGTGGGATATCAGAGAAATTACATTTTAATTAGAAAAAAAACCAATACAGCTAACAAAGACATCTTTAATAACCAAGATCATAGAGGGATGCTATCTGGGTCCACCCAGGGAAAATCAGCTGCACAGTTTGACTTCAGAAAGAGCGCTGGTAGAACCCCCAATTTAACACGACCTTTCCGAGAAAATCCTAACACTACCGCACATCTTAGAAAGGCATACTTTCTTCGTTTGAAATTATTTGACAGAACACTGGGCTGCCCTTAGGTTTCTGCTCTTTAATAAGGGACAAACCGGATCACACTGGTCCAAATGACTAGCCAGAGCTGTACGCTGATCTACGGAGCCACTTCCAAAGAGGCCCCACTTAAAATGATCCCACAGCAGTTCCCTTTCCAGCCAGCATCGAGCCCCAGCTGAGAAGGGTCTTGCAGATGGGCATGCGAATTTGGAGACCACCCTCATCTCGTTCCTGCTACGTTTTTAACCGTGAGCTCTCACCGACAGAGTTCAAGGAACTCTGTTCTTCCTCACCTGTGCGGGTTAGGAAGCCCAAAGGGTGTGGCCCCTGGAGGTTTAGAATGTAGATCAGTCAGGCAGGGTTGGACCAGCTGGTTAGAGCCTCCCGTGCCTCACTAACAACGTCATCCGATAATTAATTGGAGGTCTAATGATCACATTTCCTCACCGGCAATTAGGAGTTATGACATCCTCAGAGAGGTGGACACAGTCCTTCCCTGTTTTCACTAATGGAGTCACCAGGTACAGAAGGGACCCACCTCGCCCAGGGTCTCCCGGAAAACAGCGGCAGACCAGCAATTAAAGCAAATGCCTTTGCCCTGTGCTCAGACCCGTGCTGGAACTAGGCACCCCCCTGTAACTTAAATCTAGACATTCACGAATCAAACCTCACCGCCTCTGTATTCAGTGTTGTTTCTCCAGTCATTGAGGTCTATTTCAGCGGTGCCAGCGATGACCAGCTCCAGCTCTCGTGCATCGAAGACAGATACTAGCCTAGCATCTACCACCTGCGGAACAGAAAGGACACAGGCATGACTTAGGAGCCTAGGGACATGTCAGCCATCAGAAGATGCATCAGAAGTGCAGGACACAGGGGATTTCATGAGGACAATGGTTAGTTATACTCGGCACTAGTATGCTGAACTTGTCCTACTGTGCAGATCGGTTGAAAGTCGGTAGGATTAGCCTCGAGAATTCCTGTGTTGGTTGATCACCCATATCTCAGTGACCCTGCTAAGACTCCTCTTGTCTCAGAAGCTAAGCAAGTGTCCAGTGAGTTCTAGAATAGGAGGACTTTGTTGCACAACTGACCACTGAGTAATCTAGTTGTTTGTCGTTTTCCTTTCGAAAAAGATTCAGTGGTCTTACAGAGAAAGCTACATGGAATACGTATGATAAATTCTGGCCTGTCCACGCAATCACTGCACATATCAGGCGGGAGATTTGATTGTGCGTATCTACGCATGAGTAAGAATCATAAGTTCCAAGTTATCAGTAGTCGTTAAGCCATTAAAATGGTACACCTAAAACCAGGGTGCCACCAACTTCCGCGATCTCTTCTAACATGCATGGTAAACTTATAACTTCACGTGTGTACTTTGGAGACATACGGGAACATATGTGACTTTCTGAATTAAAAGAACAAGAGCAAACATGGCAAGAGAGAAGAGAAACATATTCTCTATGGGGAGCCTGGTAGAAGGGACGGGCAGCCGAGCTGTGGGACCGCAGAGTCTGCCGCCGCCGCTGCCTCACCTCATAGAAACCGCGGACTAGGCTCTCGGTCTGCTGCACCACGCCCCTCTCGATCCTCCACTTCACCATCCTCTCGATGTACTCCTTCTTGTTCTTCTCTGTGACGGGGATGTTGGCGCCTCCTGGTTTTAACTCTCGTTCAGTAATCTGCCATTATGAAGAAAAAGACCTGATCAGAAAGCAGCACGCTTGATTGTTAACTGCTACCAACGAGCTGAGGCCAGGCACCCAGCCCTTCTCCGCCTCAGGTGCATCCCACAGCAGGGAGAAGCATCTAGGGCCGTGCTTCTCAACTTTCCTGATGCTGCCGCGACCCTATCACACAGTTCTCCATGTTATTGGGGACCCCCTAAGCATAAAATGATCTCATTGCTATTTCATAACTGCAATTTGGCTACTGTTATGAATTATAATGCAAGTATCTGCTAGGCAGATGGTCTTGGGGGCCCCTGTGGAAGGCTCATTCAACTCCCAAAAAGTTACAACCCACAGGTTGAGAACCACTGATCTAAGGTTTGGAATCAACTATACCTATTGAGCCGGTGTAAAAGATAGACCTAAGGAAAACAGAAACATACCTGGGTAGTCTTAAATTGAGAGCTCATTTTTCAAAGCACATGGATTACAGGGAACCCAGGTGAATCCCAATGCCCAGCAAGAACTAATACATAGCTCCTGGTCCCAGTGCCCAGGGAGAACTAATACAAGGCTCCTCATAGGAGTCTTTTAGTCTTCCCTGCCACCAAATTGAAAATAAAACCAATATGCTCTCTGTTTTCAGGCACTCTTCAAAAATATTACAACTGATTACAGTTTTTCAATCTAAACGGATCTTAATTTTATATTAAAATTAAATAATTGCATATCCAACTCAGGGATAGGAGGAACTATTCAAATGTATTCTGTGTGAGATATATTATCACATCTCTACATAGTCTCATATCTCATATCCATTGAGTTGGAAATAAATGGACCTTAATTTTATATTAAAATTAAATAATTCAATATCCAACTCAGGGATAACAGAGACTATTCAAATGTATTCTGTGTGAGATATATTATCCCATCTCTAGATATCTCTAGATAGGCTCATATCCCATATTCATTTGAGTTGGAAGTAAGAAGATTATTTATAATATATAAATCCATCTCATAATCTATAAATGAGAACACCTTAAACTGTAGTTGGCATTAGAATAATCTCTGCACTCCAGCTTACTACAGTTTAGTCCTGGGTTCAATCGCCCAGTGAGCCACAAAGAGACTGGCATTGATCTTAGCCATGGAGCTAACTTTCCACCAGCCAGCGACCTCCCGTTAGCCTGTAACAGACCTGTCCAAACACCTCTTCGTTCACCGTGAACGTGAGGTCCAGGATGTCATGGATGTCGTTGTCTTTCATCCATTGGAGGCTCTGGTGGAACTCCTCATCGAGGTACTCCAGGTCGCTCAGGTCACACAGGCTAGGGTGACAAACAGAAGCAGGCACACAGGCCTCTAAGTTAGTTAGCGGCAAACTCCAGAATCGCGAGACGCGGACACGGGAATCTGGGAACGGTGCCAGGCCGGTTGATAAGAACAAAACCCATTCAGTAGGGGGTGGTACCTGGAATAGCCGAGGGCGTGGTGGTCACACTACCCTACCGAAGTGAGACAGAACTGTGACATACATTTTTAAATCCTGGGTATATAAAATGCCATGGGAACCACTTACCTATCTCTTCTCCCAAAAATAGAACCAGGAGGCACAAAGAATGGCTGTCATATACACGGCCATCTGCAGCCAGTGCCAGATCTGGAGCCGGCACAGGCTGAAAACGTGGGCCAATATTCTCTTCTGCTGTGCTATCCTATCAAAACTTACTGTCTCGCCAATTTGAAATCTCTTATTGATTTCTCTGTATTTTAACTTTGTTTTCACTTGCCCTTTTTAAAAGACTAGATACTGTAACTAATGTTCTTTCTCTCATGGTTCTTATTCCGCCACCGTCACAATAGTAAGCCAGAGGAAAAAAAATCAACAAAGTTTCCTGTCCTTCACTCCACCTGGGCTTTTTCTCTTTGTGGCCACTACAGTCCCTTGAGCTAGATTACTGTTCTACGCCCCGGTGTTAGGGGGTAGTAACTGATTTGCTATAGTTGTTTTGAAATTTCCTGTCCTTCAGCCAGCTCAACTTCAAGGGCTGTCTTGTTTGGTTTATTTTAGATATTTATTAGGTATCAAATGTGTGCCACACATATTAATAACTGCTTGGGGGACCGTTTGCTCTTGGAAGGAAGTGATCTTGTTGGGGAGACAGACACAATGATGATAAAGGAGGATAACCTAAAATAAGGACAGCAAATACATTCACGTCACAAGGCAACTCTTAAAGGTGCTCTTAGACCTCAACCATGTTGCCTGCTTCGATCAACAATTTTCAGTGAAATGAACTGAGAAGATTTCTGAGATCACAGGATTTCAGTGGGAAAAAGCACCACGTGTCCTTTGAAAGTAACCCCTGGGTCGGGAACAGAGACGGTGGAGGATGCCGTGAAGGGCACAAGTGTCAGCTGACAGGGCGCAGCATCACCAAGGAGATAGCCTTTGGATATGCCTGTGGGGAATTTTCTAGATTAATGTAATTGTAGTGGAAGATGCCATCCAAATGTGGGCAGAACCAACCATTCTATGGGCTGGGGCTCCAGAAGGGAGTAGGAGGAGGAGAAAGAAGAAGAAGAAAGAGGAGGAGGAAGCGGTAGAGAGAGAAAGAGGAGGAGGAGGAGGAAGAGGAGAAGAAGAAGAAAGAGGAAGAGGAGGAGGAGGAGAAGGAGGAGGAAGAGGAGGAAGAAGAAGAAAGATGAGGAGGAGGAGGAGGAGAAAGAAGAAGAAGAAAGAGGAGAAGAGGTAGAGAGAGAAAGAGGAGGAGGAAGAGGAGGAGGAGGAGAAGAAGAAGAAGAAGAAGAAGAAGAAGAAGAAGAAGAAGAAGAAGAAGAAGAAGAAGAAGAAGAAGAAGAAGAAGAAGAAGAACCATCTGAATTGAACACTCTCTCTGCTTCCTAACTGAGGATGAAATGTTACCAGCTGCCCTTCCAGGATGCCTGGCATTCCTCAAACTGTAAGGCAAAACAAACTGTCTCTTAAGCTGCTCTGGTCAAGCATTTTGTCCCAGCACCACCAAGAACACAACTTGAAAACCTACACTGTTTTATCTGCTCTGCTTGCTTAGGATCCCCTTCCGATGTCTAACCAGAATAACCAAGAACGTGTGGACCATTAACGTCTGGTGGACACATAAGAAGAAGTTTCACTTCAACGCCCACAAAGAGTTCCGCTTTAACTATGTAGATTTGGAGTCCCCCCTGAGGCACTCAAGAAGCAGGACTTCTTGTTCAGAGGACTGTTCCCATGAGCCTGTAACTCAAGAGAGCAAGACTCAGGGTTAGATTCAGTGGTCCATAGGAGAAGAAGCAAATGGAGGAATTTCCTTCTGTCAGCTCTAGAGAGAGGAAAGCTGGGTGTGGGATGGAAACTTCTGAAACCCCAAGGTGAAGGGCAAGTCCCAAGAAAGGCCCACAGAGTTGTAGGAACACTGTCGCAAGCGTCAGGGTAGGAAAGACCCAGGGATCTTGGAGGGTGGCAGAGAGAACTTTTACTTTCTGATCGTCTCTGCTTTCCCAGAGTTGAAACATTAGCATCAGAAGCAGCAAAAAACGATCGAAGAAGACAGGGATGAGAAGCACTCATCAATAGCAACCATGTGTTCACAGAGAGAGAGAAGACGGAAGAGCACGTGTGGACGGAATGACTTAGGAGCAAATGTAATCAGTGGGTATGGCTTTCAGGAAATCAACGAAAGGAGACAAGGAGAGGCAGGGGTGACAAGAGGGGCCTGGGAAAAGCAGGGACGCAGGTGCTTGTTGCCCACGAGCAAAGTCCTCCTACTGAGCATGCCAAAGCCTCATGAGAAACACTCTGTTGGTTTTCGTTTGAGGTCAAGACTTCTTCACTTCACAAGAGGTTCATGGGCTTGATGGAAGAATGTGTCAGACAGCTCCCAGCCATGGTTCCATACTTCAGTACAAGCCTACCTTCCTCTCCCTAACCCTTGGCCTTCTGCTTGGTCTCGTCAGTGACTACATGCAGAATATGTGGGCGCTTTTACTCGACGTTGTACAATGACTGCTATCTGTCATTGGGACCTAATAACAAAGAATAAGTCCATTTGCCCCGTACACTGTTGTTTTGATAGAGGAAGGTCTCAAAAAAACCAGTATGGCATTGTCTACGCCGAGCAGAGAAACCAAAAGGAAAACTGAAATTAAACAAAAGCAAATGAACTTGTGACCAAGCGCAAGCTGTTGGACGTGCACACGGCAAACAACAACGCGCACTTCACAAAGGGCACAGGCTGTGAGTCACCGGGGACTAATCCACACCATTCTATTAATAATCGGCATCGAGGCCGCAAGAATCTCAGTGCTGTGTTTGATGTACGGGTGTTTTAAAGAAACATGTGTTGCCACAGAGGAGAACCAAATATTCAGGGGCGAACAAAACCAAGACGTGGTGGTGTGTCATCAGAAACAAAGGGTCAGAAGCTAACAGCCATATTTGAAATCGTATTCACTTTTTTAACTCTAAACCACTATGCATTTAGCCACCGATGTGGGATAGCGCGCAGATAAGCAGAGTCCCCGACAAAAGCTCTTCAGGAAAGCCCGTTTGAGCTTCAGAGGCTGATTATGCAGACACAGACATACACTTACATTCTGAGAAGAGCCTTATAGAAGGGTCGCGTGAAGAAGGCGTCCAACAGATACTGGTGGATTAGTGCAAGGCCGAGGATCCTCCCACTGAACCGGAACCTGGGAAGGATAAAACACGAGGCAGCTGAACACGACTTGGCAGCATCTCAGCTGTGTTTTCTTCCTAGAATGAATCTCAACTCTCTGTCCAAGATTACCTGCCTGCCAGCTCTATGAGAGAGGTTCTGGGCACTGTAGAGTGTGTCTTCATTGGCCAGGGTTTACTTGTGTGTGTGGGAGGGGGGATCTGTTCCTCTAGTATTTAGGGACACCTTACCCTTACTCCAAGTTACCCCGCATTCGACAGTATGAATTCCCCTTAGCTTTTCAGTAACATTTCCCCAGACCATCCCAAGAGATACTGATAAAGATTAAGAGAAAATGTCATCTTCATTTTATGCGTATAGATATTAGTTGATTTCTCTAATGCAAACTACGAGCCATTCCCTTTTGAGGAAAAGCCTTTATTCAGGTTGAGGAGGTTCAAGCCTCACTCCTGACGGTAAATACCATCACCCCACGAAGCATTCATACAGACATTTGGGGGGGAGGGGCTTTCCTCACGAGACATTCCGTTCTCCAAAATGTCAAAATTGAATGTTCTTCTGAATCGACTTGGAAACTTTATCATACAGATCTGTTAAGGCTGGGTTTTCTGCCTGAGGCACACGGTCGTTTTCTCCATCATAAGTTTTTTGGTTTCCAGAGCCTCCAAGCCTGATGCCTACCAGAGTGCTGCGCGTCTGTCACTTCAGTAGGGAAGGCTTTTCGAGGTCAGCAGCTAACAGCTTCTGCCTCTCTTTAGTTCCACTCATGTGAGCAGAGCTGTAACAGCCAGAGTTAGGAGGCCTCCAAATTTGTAACTAAACAAGAAATGAATTTGAGGAGCGAGTCCTCAGAGTCAATGCCTTTCACCCGTCAATAACCTCGTGACTCAGAGAGCCTTTTCCACTGTGTCCTTGCTTTGTTACTATCAGCGAAAAGCGACCGGGAACAAGTTAATAGGGGTTATGTAAATATTTAAAGTCTACAAATGCAGGGATTTGAAAAAGATGTAAGGCCATTTGGAAAGAGTGTAATTTGGGATTTTTCAGAATAAGTACCTCCAGATGGGAATCTTGAAATTGTTTGCCTTGGTTTAGTGTGATAAATTAAGAAAAACTAAGCAATCTCTGCACGCTGGTGCGTGAGCGGGTGCTCCATGGACTTCCTATTCCTGCTCTTGATCTGCAGCTCCCCGGGGCCACCATCCATGCACGTGTGCTTGCTCGTGTGCACACACAGACACACACACACACACACAGTCTCATACACACACAAACACATTCTCTCATACACATGCTCACATTCATTCTCTCTTTCTCTCTCTCTCACACACATGCACACACACTCACAAATATAAACAAGTCTTTTTCAGGGCCCCAGCACATCCACTTCCCCTCCCCCAAGGCCAGATCTGCCCAGGCTGTTAGATAAATTGCTTGGCCTCTACCATAGAGACCTGGGCAGTGGTTCTCAACCTGTGGGTCACAACCCCTTTGGGGTTGCATATCAGACATCTATATTACGATTCATAACAATAGCAAAATTACAGTCATGAAGCATCAAAGACATAATTTCACAGTTGGGGGTCACCACAATACGAGGAACTGTGTTTAGGGGTCGCAGCATGAGGGAGGCCAAGAACCACCAAACTTGGGGTCTTGCTAACAAACGAATCACCTGTAATATTTTCCCAATGCTATAAAGCTTTTGAATTCTATTCAACTCACTGAAAGTTGACCTTATGCAATAGAATCAATTACTGGCTGTGGGGGGAGACGACTGTCTATGTAATTTAGTTTGAGAACAAAAATAAACACCAAATGAGACATATAGCTGATAATGTAATTTTTACCCAGGAGGGAGAAACGTCTAAAGAAACGTGGCTTCTTTTGGAGGGAGGAGGGGGAGCTAGCATGCCAGAAAATTAACTGAGGATAACTGTCACAGAAACAAAACCCTTACCATTCATGGTGATTGTCTACAAAAGCAGACATGGGACTTATTTGTACGGTGTACGTGTCATTGGCTGAATATTCAAATAAGCCATAATAGGGGTTAAAGAGTTCTCTGGATACCAAGAAGAAAAACTCTCTGGAAGGCCCGCTATAATCCAACCTGTAAAAAAAAAAAAATTCACATAAGAATAATCAGTCTCTACTCTTTCTAGGTGTTGGGCATATTTTCTTCTGTGTTTAGCCTTCTAGAGAATACTCATTACAGTGACTGTCTACATATCAGGACTCTGCAAACAAAAATGAAAAAATTCTGATCTCAGTATTCTTGTCTCAAAATAACAAACTAATCATCTATACAGCACATACCCAAAACCTTAGCTACCCCATTTGACAAGGCACACAATACGCAATACACTCATTGCTTATACAAACACACACACACACACACACAAATAGCAAGGCCACAGGGAAGGGAGTGTCATGAGAATGTTTCGTTCATACAGACAGAAGCAGTTGCACCGCTTAGAGCAAATGAAGGTCTCAGATATTTCTGGAAATCTTCTAAATGGGGGAAGAAAAAGAAGTCTTTTTTAAGGATGTCAGAGAAAAAAAAACACGGAATAAGAGGATACAAGCAGAAGGTATAAATTATGAAACACCGCGGAGAATCACAGGCAAGGAAAGGAAGGTGCTGAGAGTTTTCTAACTTGTACTTGGTACTTGGACGGTACTTGGACATCCTGGACCTCCAGCGCCCGGACTATACTGGGAACTCCATTTAACTTGCAACAGCTTCAGGGCCAGAGGGACGTGGTGGGAAGAGTGACAAGCGGCCAAGGATGCCCACGTGGGAAGGGTGCAGCAAAGAGAGGCAGGAAGTAGAAAGCAACTTGATATGCTGAGTTTCAAATGGAAAATATAAAATATATCAGCCTTTTGATAAAAAAGATCTAGCAATGGGAGTGAGATCGGGAGCCGGCAACTCCAATCAAGACTTTTGTTTGCTTTCTCTTGCCCACCACCTCTATTTCTTTCCAGATCTTGTTATTTGGGTATTATTGCTCTGTGTGTGTGTGTGTGCGCGCTGCTGCGCAAGCGCGCGCAGTGGCCAGGCGACAAATCTTCAGGTGACACCCACCTTTTTGAGACAGGCTCTCTCACTGGCCTATAGCTCACTAGACAGGCTATGATAAGTGGTCAGTGAATCTCAAAGACGCCAGGAGTGTTGCTCTACCTCCCCCAGGAGTCTGTTTCCCAGGAGTGTCTCTGTCTCTCCAGGAGTGTCTCTGCCTCTCCCAGGAGTGTCTCTGCCTCCCCCAGGAGTGTCTCTGCCTCCCCCAGAAGTGTCTCTGCCTCTCCCAAGAGTGTCTCTGCCTGCCCCAGGAGTCTGTTTCCCGGGAGTGTCTCTGTCTCTCCAGGAGTATCTCTGTCTCTCCATGAGTGTCTCTGCCTCCCCCAGGAGTGCCTGGCCTCCACTACATTTTTTAATGAAAGTGGAATCATCTGACCCTTTTCCAGTGATGGAATTTTATAAACTAGAAAATAATCCTGTTACAGGCAGAAGATTTGGAAAAACTAAAATGTAACCAAAAATAAAAATGACCTCTTCCTGTAGTGATCGTATAACTGAATTTGCACAGTGCGGACTTCAACTATTCACATATGAACTTCCCGTTTTTGTCTTCTCTGACTGTAGAATGCCATTATTCACTTCTTGTCTATTTTCAATACATCAACTCTGACTTTTTTCACTCCAGTCTTATGTAATATTTATATTTCCATGTGCTGGTTCAACTTTTTCCTAATATACATGAGAGGAAGCACAAGCACCAGTTTAAAACTGTCCAGAACCACATGGGTGAAGACTTCAAGCTCCTAGATTCATACCCATAGGGAACCTGCCGGCAACCTATTGAGTGGGAGTGGGTGGGTACTGGCAACTCTGCAGGCCAGTCAGGCTTCCCACAGAGGCATGGTGGCCCTGTCATTATAACTGCTGATAAGGAAGTCAACTTGTGGCTCCAGCCTAGGTTAGGAAGGCCATCTTCAGGCCTCAATGAGGTTACTCACAGGTACCCAGAACTCAGATTGATCCCATCACGCGGTCTTTTCGTGACCTCCTCGTACTCTAGGAAGGCCAGAAGCAGCAGCTACTTTCTTCCGTTTGGATGTTCTTTGCCCACAACCTCCCAACAAAGACTGAAATGCCCGGTCCAGCCTAAGCGCTAATCTAGGTCTTGAAGGAGCTACTCCTGACAGGACGCCATATTTGGATGCCTTCATCTCTAGTCCCTGTGTCTTCTTTCTCCCCTGGGAGGATCACCTCCTTCAACCTTCTCTCACTGCACAGGTGGGGATTTCCTGGTCTCCTGGAACCGACCCCAAGCCTGAGGTGAGGCGAAGGAGCTAAGGAAGTCTGGACACTTTCTTTCACTCAAGCAGGTTGACGTTACCCCACCTGGGGAAGTCACGTCTTTTCCTTTACCTCAGCCAAAGAACTGTGCCTCCTTCAGATTGGCCTACAGGCCTGTCTGTGTGGTATTCTCTTAGCTGCTCATTGATGTGGAACAGCCAAGCCCACTAAGGCCACAAGGCCACCTCCGGGCAGATGGTCCAGGCAGGGTGTGAGAGTTGAACGTTAGACTTGAAGCAGGTCAGTAAGCAGCGTTCCTCTACGGTTTCCGTTTCAGCCCCTGCCTTGTGTTCCTGCCCTGGTTTCCTTGCAAGACAGATTGTAATTTATAGGCTGACATCAATCATTTCCTCCCCAACTGGCTCTTCATCCTAGCAGAAACAGAGCTAGGACATCCATTGTCAAAGACATCAAGGAAGTCATTTTGTTAAATTTCATTTTTTTTTCTTTTATAGAGAAGACAGAGGCCAGAGAAACCCGGTGAGCTGGATCAGAGGAGCACGGTGAAGACGTGCCGGCTGTTAAACCCTACACAGGTGTCCTTATTTCAACTTTAAGGTTATTCCATATGCCCTGCCCCTTCAGTACGTTTTAACTGTCTATCAAGATTAAAACAATATTGCTTCTAGAGCAGGGCTTGGCTAACTATGTCCTAAGGGCAGGACTGCCGAAGTCCAGGTTTGGTAAACGAAGCTATACTGAAATGTGCCGACCGCGTTGACGTGCGTGTAGCCTGTAGCTGTGCCCTGATAAGCTGTGGAGGTGTACGTGCCTCAGAGAACGCACAGTGGGCAAAGTCTAAAGATGTTTACTATCTGTCTCTTTATGGACAAGTTTTGCCAACTGCTGCTGTTACAAAAACAGGGGGGAGGGAGACACATTCTTAAAACATCTAGCTTACTATAAATCTTTAGGGAGACTCTCCAAGGGGACATAAACACTGACCGGCTGTGGTCACTCCTCTGCTGGGATTTTTGCCTTGTAGAGACCTGCAGGACACTAGGGTCACAGACCAGCGGTAGAATGAGCCTACTTTCTTTGAGACGACTGGTACTAAGCAAACTTGACTCTGCTGTGGATTTTCCATTAAAAATTACGGGGTGGTCCCTAAGATTTAACTCTGAACACTTCAATAATACAGCACTTACCAGAGTATATTCTAATGACCCTGTGTGTCTGCTTCCCCTGTCCGTAAGTTGAGACTTTGACCTCACTGGGCGCAGGTGAGCGTGTCTTACTCTTTGCGCTGGATAGTTTTACGTCAATCCGACCCAAGCTAAAGTCATCTGAGAGGAGGGAAGCTCAATTAAGAAAATGCCTCCGAAAGATCCGGCTGTAGGCAAGCCTGTAGGGCATTTTCCTAATTAGCAATGGAGAGGGGTGCCCATCGTGGGTGTGGGTTGTGTCAGCCCTGGGCTGGTGGTTCTGGGCTCTACAAGGAATCAGGCTGAGCAAGCGCTGGGGAGCAAGCCAGTAAACAGCACCCCTCTATAACCTCTGCATCAGCTCCTGCCTCCAGCTTCCTGTCCTATTTGAATTCCTATCTTGATTTCTGTACTGATGAACAGTGATGTGGAAGCCTAAGCCAGATAAACCCTTTCCTCTCCAACTTGTTTTTCTGTTTTGTTTTGTTATTGTTGTTGTTTTGGTTACGGTGTCTCTTCACAGAAATGGTAACCCTAACTAAGACACTCATGCTTGCAGAATGATATTCTGTAGGAGCTCAACGCACATTGCCTAATTGCGACTCCAGCTCCCTGATGCTCCCCAAAGAAAGTCAGCATCCCTTATATCGTTGCTTGGCATTTGGCAGTGTGAATAACTGCGAGCCAGTTTGCCACGGGGCCGTGGGACATGAGTTCAATGCCAGGAGCGAACTGAGTCGATCCCTAAGAGACGACTCAATCCAAAACTACCGCCACACAGGTAAGCTGGCTTAGGAAGGTCACGGTGTAACATCTTCTAACGTGGTGAAGTTTGTTAAGACAACAATGACCTTATTGATTAGTTCCTCTTGCGGCTGAAGACAAACACATTTTCTCTGAGGCGTTAAGTTGAAAAGCAGAACTCAGAAGGGAAGAAAACCGACAGCTCCTTAGTAGGAAATGCATGTTAACCAGGAAACTTTACTTTTTATATTCCTTCTTTTTTTTCCTTAACTCTTGAGCCATGAATAGAGTCAATCCAAAGGCAAGAGAAGCCTACTACTTTAATTTGGTTGTAACTCTGAATGCAAAACTGCATTTTTAGGGGTGAGTCCGCTGCGGGCTGTGATTTCTCTCACCATCTAGCAAACTCAAGGAAACATGTCCCAGCAGGGCATGTGGGCACCATAGCTCCTCCAACACCTCTTCCATATAAATAGTTAACGTGACTCATACCACGGGGATCATTTGCCACATTCCTGTTTTGCCAGTTAGGTTGGTTCCACAGCCAAAGGCTTGGCAAGGAAGTACAGAAACTCCGGACAACGGGCGTGTAGCCACATAACAGCTGCATTGGAGGGCATTTCTGAGTAAGCAGAGATGTCAGTGGGGTGACCACGGTGTCCTGGGCCCTGCCTGCTGACAAGGCATTTCTCCCAGCATCACGCTGCTGGCCTGGCACACCATATGCGTTATTAGCAGCAGCATTTGACAGGTGTTAAAATAGTTAATTTTATTCTCCCGTTCTTTCTGTTTCAACTAAAAATAATCCAAGCCAAAACGCTCTGATGGGAACAAACTGAAAAGTGAGAGAGAATATGGTAGCCTCCGGAGGTCACACTCTCTTTTCTCAAAAGTTTGTCCAGGCGCACGTGGGCTGGGTACCTTCTGATTCAGCCACAGAGATTGAGAACAACGAAGCATCAGCTCTTGAGCCACCAATCAAGGACTGGAACAGAGGACGGAAGTCTCATAGGAAAAGGTTGCACTTGGTGGTACCTAGCCAGGGTGCAGCTACAGAGCATCCTTCTTTGGCAGGTTAGGATGATTCAAATGATGTGGATCCCTCTTTGAAGAGAGCAAGCAGCAACCGCGAGTTCAGCCTATAGCTGGGCGGCTCAGACCCCAGTTTGGTGATATATGAAGGCAACTGGTTAATTGACAAACCGTAAGGGGCCAAGAAAACCATCTCAAGTCATTCCCATCTCGTGATTATTTTTATGTCCTTATCCCAGGGGAATACAGAAAGATACTACACACATGTCCCCAAAGGAAAACCATTTGCAAATGCTCCTTCCTAGTCTACGTGTGGCTGGCAAGACTGAAGACTGATGTCATCTTGACAGCACGTGGTACATAATGAACTCATTCTTTCTTCAATAAAGGTGCCCTTTACAGAGTTGTCAAGGAACAGACAAGAGGTGGCCCAATCATAGAGCCAGCATCAGAGCTGTCTAGGACATTATTTCTTTAGCTGGGAGTACTAGGACTTAGGTCATGGCCTGAATGCCTTATCAGGTTCTACCTGAACTCTGATACCACGTGAGCTTTGGTTGCTAGGACTTTAAATGAGCAAAAACAATACACCAAGGAAGAACTGTTTTCCTCCATCCTATAAGCAACTCCCAGGCAGACCAGAGCTCCTCAGAAATGGGCAACAAACCATTTCTCCTCACCTTTGAGCAGGGTGACTGGTTTTGGTAATTCTGCCACAGAGGTCCTCCCCTGCCCTAACTTTGAGACAACATAACCATACTGAGCTCGGTAGAGATTCAGTGCCTGGAACACAGCTCCCAGCTCTGGCCTGACTAAACCATGAGACAGCGCTTAGAACCTATCTACATTGTGTAAAAAGCCAAGGCTAGCACAAAGAATCGCTTCAGGAAAAAAAAAATAAACTTATTTTTATTCGAATGCATCTAGGCCCGAGGAGGATGTCTGTGGGTTTGAAACTGAATGCAAATAGCATCTGTATTATCCTAGAGATTCATTACTTCTGGAACAATCTATATATTATGTTCATGTGAACATACAGCATGAGGTATAGCTGTTGCTTCTAACCATGCCTTTATGGAAGACAGGCACATGCATTGTTATTAAAAGTCAATTCACTATCCTTTATGCTGTTGTCAGATTAGAAATATCACTGAGACAGTAACCACAAAAACCGCAAAGTATTGATCCCTCATGGCTAGCATGAAGTTGACACAAAATAATACTCTTTGAACGCCAGTATTAGTATTAATTTAGACTTCTCAAAAGTTAACTCCGATGACAGAGGCCTCTACTGAAAATAACCCCAGGGAAGTCTGCCTCTAACAGTAAGGCAACCGGAAAACTCAAAGAGGAAACATTGGCTAAACCTCTCCAAATCCTGACCCAATGCTTTCATTTGTTAAACCTATTATTTTAGAATTTCTTTGGATTATAAGAAAAGACAGGGTAAAGTGCTCTTGCGTAGCCTTTATGAATATCTCTACTCAGTATAGAACATTCCTCATCAATACATCTGATGGGAACTCTAGATAAGGCCTCTAGCTTCACCAGACCTATCACCGACTAGTCCGGTATGCTCCCATCATCCTCTCTGCTGACAGACAATACCCCAGAGGCAACGGTTGCCTAAGTTGTTTTTCAGGAACTTGGAGCCATGTTTGTGTGTCTCAAGCTAGCTGAAGCTATCAGCTGTTCACTTGGACCTCAGCAGTGTGCCTTATTTGATAATTTTGTATTACACGGATGGTAAGCTTTTCCTCAGCCTGAGGCCTGTGAAGAGGGTGGTTGCGCAGGCAACGGACCCTGTTTTCACTTAACTTTTCTCCACACTTCAGGCCACGCTGTCTCTCGGCCTACTCAGACCTCGAAACCTGGGCCGGCAGATCTGTGACTCGGGGCTCCATTGCCTGGGAGATAAACTCTTCCACAAAGCCTGGTCCAGGGACTGTCATCAACCGTCATATTCACGAGCCAATGCGGATGTGTAACTGTGGACACAACGCAGACTTTATCCAGATTCCGTTCACTTCCCCCTGCTATCTCTGCAATTTCATCTAGGAGGTGGCGTTACATTTAATCAAGTCTCTTCTTGACTCTAGCGATCTTGCAAGCTCTTCCGCTTGTTCAGTTTCCTCCATGATCTCCGAGAAGGCTGGTGAGAGGTTCTTACCGTGTCCCTCAGCTGGGAACTGTCCCGTGTTTTTCCTGCAGATGGACTGTGATTATGGCTTTGGGTTAAGTGTTGTTCTCATGTGATGAACACGCTGTCAACATGACTGACGGCTGAGACAATGCTTGCCAGGCTTCAACAAAACCAACTAGCTTCTCTGCCCCCTTACCCTTCCTGCGTTATTTGGGAAACAGTCACTGTCCAAGTCACACTTACGAAATTCTCCTGAGTTATTCGGAGAGATTCTCCTTTCTCCCATCTGTTTCCTCATTTGATCATATATCCAATGGCTTGGAATGAGAGTTCAATATTCCTTTATTTATTCATTTTGTAATTGAAATTATTCCCATTTTGATCACTGGGGACTCTGTTGGCTCCTGGGCCCTGTGGTTTTGAGCTGTTGACAAACTTCCCTACTTTATGGAAGGCACTGGGAGGCCCTTCAGGCTCCATCTTGTATACACTTCTTGTCCTGGGCCTAGAATCAACACTTGGCACTGAAGAAAAACTAGAAACCCAATGTCTGAACAACAGACATGTTTTTAAATGCCAAAGAGTAGGCTTAAACTCAAAGAATTTAAAAAAAATAATTAAATAATCTGACAGCACTGAATCTGGAGAAACAGAAAAGTTCCATTTCCAAAATACAATGGGAAAACGTGAACATTTTTTATAACCTGGAGAGAAATATGTTTTAATGTGATATTCTTTGAAAAGTCTTCTCATTTTTTAACTTTCATGTAGTTTTGAGGTTTCTGTTTTCATTTTTCAAAGCCAGCCGATGTATTCTCAGTACCCTAACTGGAATACAGGACCTGTATCTTCCATCCTATCTAAAGGATACTTTCATGATAGAGCCTGAGTCCAGAAACTCAGTCAACACCATGCAGAGAGGGAGCAGATTAAGGGATTGTTGTTGACAACTGAGACCACCCCCGAAGCATCCTCTCTCTGTCTTCCCTCTGATGTCATAGGAAGTAGACAAGTGACAGGGGCAGGAAGCACTTGGTCATCAAACAGAAAGGAATCTAGCTCTGCTTGGAACCCATATCATCGGTTCAGAACATGGTAGGGACCACTCAGGATGATCACACCTGACAAACATCTGTTCAAGCCAAACACATTCACTAGGGCTTCTCAAGTGTATGCCTGAGATCTTGACAAACTGTGGCCTAAGCCAGAAGTGTTGACCGACATCTGTGGACCTGGTTCCGAGCTCTTTGGAGGCTGAGGCCACTTCTGCTTGAACATTCAAGGCCAATCTGAGCAACATAGCAAGATCATGTGTCAAAAAAAAAATAGTCTGTGGTTTAATAATAAAAGAAGGCAGCTGGAGTTCGGGGAGAAGAAAATATTCTCGCCTAAACCAGACTCATCCTGTGAGGAAATGCTTGGCATCTCTTGCATACCAGGGAGGAGGATAACAACACTTGCCTCCGTCTGCAGCCGCGCACCTGCATCTTTAAACTGACTAACAGGGGTTCCAAGTGCACTCACAACATTAGTCACGGAAGGCTGAAGTCTCAGGTAGGCTGAAGCCCGAACTTCATGCGTTCAGTCGCTATCTGGAACGCTAAAATGCATTCCAAGGGGGGGACGGGACACAGGCAGACTAAAGATAAGGAGTGTTTCTTAAATCCCAGTCTGGTCCAAGGGTATCAGAAGAAAGACTTAAGGCTTGGGCTTGGGGCTTCGTTTTGCTGTTTTCTACTTCCATGGACAGGTTCAGTCATGATGCACTTTGAACCTCCATTTACCACATACGGGGCTGGGGGAGGAGGGACGTTGTTGGCTATCACTACTATGGTTCCTTAACCTTCACTACCAGGTAAGACTCAATGGGGTGTTTTTAAAGTGAACTGCAATACTGGTCTTGGTAGCACGGGCCCAGAAGCCCAGTTACAAGGCGGTCAAGATCTCACGGGGCTATGGACTAAGTCAAGGCCAGCTTGTGTGTTTTGATAAGACCCTCTCTCAAAATAAAATCTAGACAAGGGCTAGGGAGACCTCAGAGAGCTGGTGTAGCTTGTCTGCAAGGCTCCAAGCTCCTCAGCACTGCTCAACAAACAAATACCCAAGCCAACAGTGTCAAACAGAACACAGCCAGAGTTTGGATGACTGTGTGGCATTTTAAAAACTATTCATCTATTTATTTTACCTCCTGGTGGCAGGCTCCCCACCTCCATCCTCCCGTCCCAATTCGCACCCCCACTTTCCAATCCCCTCCTCTTCCGTCTCTATCCAGGAAAGGGCAGGTCTCCCGTGAGTATCAATAAAATACGGCATATCAAGTTGCAGTGAGACTGGGCACCTCCCCGAGTATTAAGGCTGGGCATGACCTTTTTAGATTGTGTCTAGTAGCTACAAGCTACAAAGCAAGCACTGAGTCCTGAGGTTGGAAGAAGGAGGGGCCTGGGAGGGATGTAAGCTTCAGTCTATTAACAAAGGCTATGTCTACCTGGGTTGCAGCAGACTCAAGTGTGGGAGCCCCGGGCCTTTGTTTCCCAACCCTTATCTAGATGAGCACACTCATGGAGGAGTCAGGTTGCGTGGTTTGTTTACAAGAGGTGGTTCTAAGGGGAGGTATGCTGCCCTTCCAAGGGCAGAGAACCGGGGGTGGGGAAAACAGAGCAAAGGCATTGGTGCAATTGCTGTGGGCACTTCCGGGCAGAGCGGCAGGATGGGTCTGAACTAGGGGGCTTATTTAACAGGTGACACACATTCTGCGCAGCGCACCGGGGTGGAAAACAAGATGTAAACTATAGTTCCTGTTCCCTCCCCCTCAAAGTTCCACTTTTCCCCTTCAAAAAAGATGGAGAGATAAAAGAAAAACAACCACACTGGCCTTCTAACTGAAACAATGAATTACAGGTAACAGTTACTTTAATTAAAAAAAAAAATTCTATGTCAAATGATTTTAAAACCAGGGGAAGTGGAGGGGAAAAAAAAAGGACAAAATGTTTAAGCATGTGAGACCAACACTTGCTGCCAGAAGGACTTCCTGTTTTGGGAACCACAGATGCGGAGAAACATCCGCTCTGTAGCCACAGCCTGGGTTGCATAGACCACTTCTCTGTTCCACTTACCCTTCTTCCCCCACGAAGGTGACGTACAGCTTATTCCTCTGCAGGTCTTTTCTGGAGTAGCCCATAATCTGGTTAAAGGCATCTTCTAACAAGTGGTCCCTTCGGATAATCAACCTGTCCGCGGAGAGGCGATTGGAAAAGGGCATTAAGAGATTACTTCCTGGGCCTTATCTTTTCTGCCTTATGATTTCTGTTTGCCACAATCAACTAGGCGAGGAGGGAAGCTTTAATGTCCTTGCCATCTGCACTTGAGTACACATCTGGCTTTCACTCTTTCACAGCAAGAGCAAAAGTTACTTGAGAGAATCATGGGTAAAACCCGTGACCTGTGAAACAAAATCCACGGGTCCTTTCTGAGTGGCCAAGACATGGATCCCAGAAGGGAAGTGGTCATAAGACACACATACACACACACACACACACACACACACACACACACACACACACGGGGCGGGGGGATAGGGAAGGGAGAGGGAGACAGGGAGAGACAGAGATATCTTACTAAAGAAAGAACAGCACTATGAGGTAATTTTTAAAGTCTGGAATGCACCTAAGCATGGAATTCAATTACTCATGCCCAGTGAGAACTAGGAGGGCGTGTGGTGTGTGTGTGTGTGTGTGTGTGTGTGTGTGTGTGTGTGTGTGTGTGTGTGTGTGTGTGTGTGTGTGTGTGTGTGTGTGTGTGTGTGTGTGTGTGTGTGTGTGTGTGTGGTGTGTGTGTGTGTGTGTGTGTGTGTGTGTGTGTGTGTGTGTGTGTGGTGTGTGTGTGTGGTGTGTGTGGTGTGTGTGTGTGTGTGTGTGTGTGTGTGTGTGTGTGTGTGTGTGTGGTGTGTGTGTGTGTGTGTGTGTGTGTGTGTGTGTGTGTGTGGTGTGTGTGTGTGTGTGTGTGTGTGTGTGTGTGTGTGTGTGTGTGGTGTGTGTGTGTGTGTGTGTGTGTGTGTGTGTGTGTGTGTGGTGTGTGTGTGTGTGTGTGTGTGTGTGTGTGTGTGTGTGTGTGTGTGTGTGTGGTGTGTGTGTGTGTTTGTGGTGTGTGTGTGGTGTGTGTTGTGTGTGGTGTGTGTGTGTGTGTGTGTGTGTGTGTGTGGGTGTGTGTGTGTGTGTGGTGTGTGTGTGTGTGTGTGTTGTGTGTGTGTGTGTGTGTGGTGTGTGTGTGTGTGGTGTGTGTGTGCTGTGTGTGTGTGTTGTGTGTGTATGTGTGTGTGTGGTGTGTGTGTGGTGTGTGTGTGTGTGTTTCAAAGCAAAAGAGTTTACAATTATACTGGATTTTCAATATTTTGTGAACCTTGAGACTTCCTAAGGGGCAGAGAAAAATAGGTGAAGCTGTGACAATCTCCTGTGATGATGACAGCCGAAGCCATCTTCTGCAGGCATCAAATTACCCTTAATGTTAAGAGCAACGAGGACATGACAGGGAGCCTGAACTTATGAAGATCTTGGTAATTCAAATATGAGCGAAGCAGTTCGGAGAGATATGGAGTCGGGGTTACGCCAATGTGTTTGGAGGTCCGTGAAACTGGAACTGACCAAGCCAACATTCCTGTGCCTGGGGCAGTGAGCATGGGGGCTGGACCTCCCCTGGACTCTCAGGGTATAAGGTGACCCATCCCTATCTACCTATCTTCTCACAGGTGGGACAGTGAGCTCAAGTGGGGACACAGAGGTAGGAAGACGGGAAAGAGGCACACAGGGATGAGAAGATCTCTGGACAAGCAAGGGAGGTGGCTAAAGAGGCAGGCACAGCGTTCACGACAGGTTCTGTTGTTCAAGTGAGGTTTGTTTCACAGAACGAATAGGGCTAGTTATTATCCTGTGCTCATGTTGACCTGGAACTAGTAACATGTGGCATAAAACACTGTGATAATGACACATCTCACGAATATCAGATAGGCCAGCAGAGAGACAGAAAAAGTCACCAATTTTGAATTTTGCGTATTGTTTTACACAGGTCTAGCCTGATTGAAAACCATAAGCTTACTAGTGTTTAATTCCTGAACATTTTACATCATTAGAGTGTAATTTACAATTTCTGAAAGAATCATGCCCACGAAAATAGACTCGTGCGACACCCAATTTTTCAAACTCACAACTGCTCTTACCCATCCATCATATCTAAACCACGTGGTTTGTGTCATTTCTACTTACTTTAATTTCCCCGGGCCTTGTCCATATCCTTTCGTTTCTAACTTCCTGTAAAAGTTCCTCAGTTTGGCTTCAAAATCTCTCTTGTAAGGGGCTGGAGCCCGGGCATTGGCACGCTGAGTACCTGTAGCAACCAAAGAAGGACAACCTGGATCCGCACTCTGTGCCAGCAACGTCCCAACACCACGGAAAAACTGCCACAAGTTAGCAAAGAAAAACAAGACATCACCCCTCCTCCACCCTCTCCAATGGTGAAGGCCTTAGCAGAGCTTAAGGAAGGTCTTAGGGGAAATCCTCCTTGGTTGCTTTTTGACTGAGAATAAAGATCCCGGCTAAGCAGCCAAATACACTCACTGTTTCTCAGATATGTTCCCCTTTTCCATCCAAACCAGAATGAGTCAAAGAGTTATTCATGCCTACGGATAACTAGTCAGGACGGATTATCTTTGCTTGCAGAAGAAACGATATCATGGAAGCTCTAAAGGATGTCGCACGGAGCCCGGCGAAAGTGTTTTTAGATATGCAGTATATTTAAGAACGATCTTAGAAATACAATTACACTTATTTTATATTGTAGGATAAGAGATTAATCTAAAAACAGAGTTGTGGGAGGAATGTATATCTTGGAGATGCACGAAGAATAAGCAGTATTACTATTAACTGTATTTCCAATGTGTCGAGTACTGCCAACAGCTATAGCCATTCGTTATTAATAAAGTATTATTAATAAGGTATAAATATGACATGGTTTCTTCCTCTTTCCACAGGAAAATCCGTGTGTCCCAGGGGATTAGGTTACATGCTGGAATGCTGGACTGGCGATGACCAGGGGAATCGGGCACGGACGCATGAAATAAACACTGGCTGCTTCCGTGAAATATTTCCCAACTCAATGAAAGAAAGCAGAAACAAATTCCTCTCTCGCTCCTTACACAGCATTCGAGTTCCATGAGATTTTTTATTGGATGTGTTTTGTGTGTGTCTTGTTATTTGTTCTGTTGAGACAGAAGCTTGTTAGTTAGCCTAGACTGGCCTCGAATTTTCCATCCTCCTGCCTGTGCCTCAATTATATAGGCTTCAATTACAGGCCTGAGCCACCCTGCTTAGCAGAAATTTCTTTAACAAATGAGGTAGCTAGGATGGCTATTTGTTATTATTGCTAGTCTTGCGTTATAGTCAACACTGGATGTCCTGGTTGAGAAAACAGAAATAAAACACATTAAATAATTAAGTCTTAAACCAGAAGGGACACAAACCCGAAAACAGAGGAGATAAAAACCATAGCCCTGGGGCTATATCCAGTCTCAAACGTCTACTTTGTTTGCCCCCTGCATTATAAATAAATAAATAAACAAATAAATAAATAAGACTAGATGACTAGATTCATCGCCAGCATTTAAAAATGAGGCGATTTCAAGGTAAAGAAACATGTTTTTCTCTTGAAAGTTAGGAGAAATTTTACAACTGGCTTGAGCCTCCTTGAGGAGGCTGCTTCTTCCGACTCCACTTCCTTGGATCCACTCAGGGGCACGGGCTATCTGATTGCCTAGGTGTTTGCCTTTGAGACCAGTGATATAGGAGATAATGGTGATGTCACAGAGCAGTAATGTGTGTGTGTGTGTGTAGGGATCAAAATGGAAAAGACCTCAGGGAGGAGCTTAATTGGAGCCTAAGTGGTTAATTGCCAAGCGGATAGGATCTACAATCACCATGGAGACAAACCTCTGGGCAAGCCAGCAATGGAATTTCTAGCTCTGGTTAATTGAGGTAGGGGGACCCACCCTAAATGTGAGTGGCACCATTCCAGGGGCTGGGGTCTAGCAGTGGAGAAAGAAGAGGGCTTTGTACCTGAGATCCATCTCTCTGCTTTTGACTGAGGATGCAATCGATAAAAGCAGCCACCACCTGTCCCTGCCACCACGTCTTCCTTGACCCAGCGGTACTGTATCCCCTCTAACTATAAGCCCAAATAAACCTTCCCTGTCTTAAGGTTTTTAATGTCTGGTATTTGGTCACTACAATGAGAAGATTCAGTACTGCTAAACTTGTGACTAGAGAAAGACTCTGAATTTTATGCCTGTTCAAGGCAGGAAGAATGGGACTAAATACTGAATGTGTGTTCAGATGCTATGGCGGGCACACTGGAGAGACAAGGGCTGAAGTCAGTTAGAAGAGAGGTTTAAAAACCCTGCCGCTGGTGTTAGGGAATAGGGGGCAGGGCTCCTTTATAGACCACTGAGGAAAGGAAAGGGAAGAATGCCAAAGTCGGATTTGGTTAGAGAAATTCTCAGCGGAGGGCGGAGGGCAGATGTAGGGTGGAAAGAGGAAGGAGGACGGAAGGGCGGAGAAGCAGTTAGGAGTTTAGACAGCAACTGAGGCCTGAGGGGATAAGAACTAGTCAGGAGTGTGGGTGACTCAGAGGAACCCCGCGCATGCGAAATACAAATTAGCACCAGTAGAAAAGCAAATGGGGGGGGATGGGAGCTCTGATGATAACAGCGTTTCTTAATAATAATGATAGCTGTTGTCGGATAAGCACCTGCTATCCGCTGGGGATATTGTGGCACTTTCCATAGTGGGAGTCTTGAGAAGTCCTCACACAGAGCCTCTGAAGGGGCCATTAAGGTCTCCATCATCACTCTGACGGAAGAAAACGAGGAAGCAGCTTCATGCCCAAATCCTACACCAGGAACAGGAATTTGGGATTTGACAAGGTCTATTGGATGCTAAAAGCAGTGTGTATGGGGAGGGTGACGTTGGTAGTCAGGGACAAGGACGCTTTGTGAATACTGAGTTGGATGCGACAGTCAGGGATGCTCTCTACAGCCCCTGGACAGGAGAGCTCCTGAGTTTGCGTGAGAGATCAGCTAATTCCTGTGGATAAGATAGGTTCGTGCATGCATGACCCTGTGTAGTGTCGATCACTAGAAGTCCTCTGTGTGCTGGCTGTTCATGTTATGGAAATACATTCTCAACACATAGGCAAACATGTTGGAGCTTCAGGGATGGATAGTCACAAGACCAGCTCCTGACCAGTCTTAGAGGCTTGTCTGCAGAGTTATAAACCTTTCCTTCAAAGAGCTAAGAGTTAAGTCATGAAGAAAACAAATAAACTCAATCTTACAAAATCCAGGAAATAAAGGAGAATCCTAAGCACTCGATCTTGAGGGCATGTCAGAGTCTCTGAGGGAACTTTAAAAAATTCCAAAGTGCAAGCCACTGCCCAAACCATGACATCAGAATCTGTGGGGGCAGGATCCAGGCCTACGTGTTTTCTGCAGCTCTCCAGATGATTCCAAAATGCAGCCAAGCTGAAGAATGGCTTACAGAAAGCTGTGAGACATGTGGGCAGCGTCCAGTAGCTCACACTGGGCAGCGGCTGCCTGTGTGCTCCACAAATGGACAGGAGCCGCGGGAGCACAGGGCTGCTGCTGGGTGGATGGAGGTCAAGACGACGCAACACTCGGCCACTCAGGACACCCAAGAAAGTTGCAAGGAGCTCTACGCTGTTACCCAAAAGCCCAGAAAGTAGCCACAACAAATTTGCATCAACAAGAGTCGTCGATGGGAAACAGGAAATACAGCTCAAAGGCTGAATGAAAACTCTTTATAGCCTCAAAAAGAAACATCATTCGTCTAGCTGATGACTTTAAGAAGTAATTACTACGCCTCTATAACTCGAGCTAGGCCGTGGGAAGTCCCACCATGCACCCCGTCACTCTCAATACCGATAAATGAAAAGTTAGCTCCGCCTCCATTTACACTCCAGCTCAGGGACTTAACCATAGGGAGCCTGGTAACAGCAATGGTTCAAGGTGAGCATCCCATTGCTAATAGTTCTGTTATAAAAAATAATCACATATAATTCACTGAAAACGACAGCAAACAGTAAGTACTGTTGGCCTTTGTCAATTTGTCAATTTCTATATCTGTTGTCAAGTCTCCTGTAGCCCAGGCTGGGGCTTCAAACTCACTCTGTAGCCGGGCACTGGTGGGCACACCTTTAATCCCAGCACTGGGGAGGCAGAGGCAGGCGGATCTCTGTGAGTTTGAGGCCAGCCTGGTTTACAAGAGGTAGTTCTAGGACAGGTTCCAAAGCTACAGAGAAACTCTGTCTCGGAAAAAAATAAATAAAATAAATAAATAATAAATAAGTAAGTAAGTAAGTAAACAAACTCACTCTGTAACCGGGCATAAGTGCTGGGATTACAGGCATGCACCACCACACAGAGCTCAGAACCTGTAGGTAAGAAACTTATTGAGATGGGGAACACACATGTACAGGAGGTGGGATTTTTTTTAGAGGGGTCTGAAACAGGATTTGAAAGGTTAGTAGTAGAGTACAGATTCTCTTGTGAGCCAGGAGATGAGCTAGGCAGTCCAGGGAAGACCTGTCTGGGGGACCCAGAAGAAACAGACTGGAGGTAGGCAATGAGACACAGTCAAGGATGGGATCCCGTGTGGGCTTGCAACTGAGTCTACGTGGTAGGACGTCGTTCTTCAATACAAGAAGTCATGGATCATGAACAGTTTTTCAACAAAATTAATAGTGAAAGAGCTATATAATCCCAGAGGTTAATCTGGCTCTAATATGGATGCTGGACTCAGGGAACTAAGTATCATATATTGGAAACAGACTAGGGCTTCGTGGGAGTTGCTTCAGGGGTGGCCGTAAGGCTGGGTTCCTCATAGTAAAGTATGAATAGAATTCTGACCATCTATAGTTTTGAAAAAATATTATCCATATTAGTTCTTAGGAGTTAATTTTGTTTTGGGAAAGGATAGTGTTATTAGAGTAAATTCAAAAAGAAAATAGAAATTTTACTGATATTATTATTTAACATAACTTTCAAAACTGTCTGTTTATGGGTAAGTATTTTGAGAAGTAGGGTAGCAGGGTCTTGCTATATAGCCCAGGCTGGCCTGGGACTTGAAAAACTTCAAATCGTCCTGCCCCCCTTCCGGGGCCCTGGGATTCTAGATATGAGCCACCATTCCCCAAAACAGCTGTCATATAATCAATACAAATCAGGCTCAACTGCCAAGAGCTTCCCAGGAAAGAATGAGGTTATTTTGGTTCTAGAAACCAAAAAAAATGTTCTTGGAAGGCTGAGCTGAGAGAAATGTATGGTAACCACAACTGCACCCGAAGGCCCTTGCTCTCAGCTCTTACCAAAGGGAACTGCATGGAAAAAGATCGGTTGCTTCTAGCAAGTGATCCCGTGGAGAACAGACTTCGTGGATGATGAGTACTATGTTAAATATTTGCGGGAACATGTTTTTTCCGTAACAGCTTTCACGGCTGCTTCTCTTCGTCACTGCTAGGTAGATCTTAAGAACTCTCGTACCCTCTCTGTCTGTTTTCCATACAACACTGCATAGTTACCAACTATAAAACTCTTATCTGACAAAGTATCTCAGATGACACTAGAAAAATTTTGGCATCAAATTCTGGACAAGTCGGTGTTTTTCTGCTTCTGGATCCTGGAATCCGGTTGGATTTCTGCTCTTTTCTGAAGGGAGTTGAACCCTGACTACATAACTCTAGGCTTTGGTCCTAGCGCAGCTTAGAGGCTCCCTTCTTCCTTGGTTCCTTTTACTTACACACACACACACACACACACACACACACACACACACACACACTTTCCCCTCAATCCCTTATAGCAGGCTTTCTTGTTGAACTACCTTTGGATCACCAGCCCCCAAATAATGACATGGGGACTTCTTATTAATAATGAAAGCTTGGCCTTTAGCGTAGGCTTGGCCCCCAACTAGCCCTTATAATATAATTAACCTGTTTCTAGTCATCTAAGTTCTGCCATTGTGAACAGCATGTCCAACTTATTCATCTGTTGGCGAATTCTGTGCCTAGATTCCTCCTCCTCTTCCTCTCTCTCCCAGGAAGTCCCACCTATCCTCTCCTGCCTAACTATTGGCCATTCAGCTTTTGATTTCACCAATCACAGAACACATCCTCACACACTGTACAAATATTCCCAATTAGTAACACAGAACAAGCCAATGAGCATCACAACGATGTCCAGACAGCCTTATCTGGAGCACAGTAGAATGTTCTTAGAGGGGGAGCACCCTAGGCATAGTTTAGATGAAACATAATATGTAAGTCCTCACATCTAATGCCTATTTTTCAAGAGTAGCAAAAGCCTTAGATCTATGGATTTCCTATACATACTACTTAATTTTCCATTTTTTTTTGCTTTTTTGGGGGGATTCTGGGGATTAAATGTGAGGTTTCGTGTATTTGTCAGACAAGTAATCTATCACCTAGCTGCATACTCAGCTTACTTTTTCATTTGTATTTTGACAAGGTCTCACTAAGTTGCCCAGGTTACCCTACAACTCACTTGGGAGGTAGAACTTTAACTTGCCATCTCTCGAAGTAGCTGGGATTGTGGATCTCAGCCGTTAGGCTTGGCTCCTACCATTTACTGAGAGCAGATTGAGCACTGTGGGTTTTCAGACTTGGCCAAGAAGTATCTTATTAAAAAGGGAACGCTCAGGGGTATGCCAATAATAGACACCCTATCCTGGCAGTTCCAGGAGTGAGGACAATGAAGATTAATAAAAAATGAACTATCTACACTAACTTGATTCAGGGGGTTATTAATAACAAAAAATAAAAAGAGGACGTGAAATTCAGAGGGAGGTGGGTGAGGGTAGTAGGGAAAGTCAGAAGAGAGTACTGGTGGTTAGATTTGATCAATATATACTATATGAATAAAAAATGATAAAAATAATAGTCATATTATAACAGTACTGAGAAGAGAGGGAAGAGAATGAGGAGGGCTGCTGTAAAGATTTGTTTCTTGTACTTGTTTAATAAAATGCTGATTGGCCAGTAGGCAGGCAGGAAGTACAGGTGAAACAACCAGGCAGGAAGTAGAGGCGGGGCATTGAGAACAGGAGAATTCTGGGAAGAGGAAAGATTCAGCTTGCAGTAGTCACCTAGACACAGAGCAAGCAAGATGAGACTGCCTCGCCAAAAAAGGTACCAAGCCATGTGGCTAACACAAACAAGAATTATGGGCTAATATAAGTTATAAGAGTTAATAAGAAGCCTGGGCTAATAGGCCAGTCAGTTTATAATTAATGTAGACCTCTGTGTGTTTCTTTGGGACTGAAAGACTGTGGGACTGGGTGGGACAGAAACTCTGTCAACAGAGGGTTAGGGAGGAACAGAGAGAAATGTCTCCAAGAGGAGAAGGTAACATCTGTGGCCAGTAATATTCAAGAATTCATGAGAAGAAAAGATCCTTTGGAGGAAAATAAACCCTCTCATGGTCTGTTCCATTAAGGCGACCCTGATGAAGACCCAGGAGGTTCCTCAGGGCTGTGAGTCCCATGACCTCATGCTGCTTGTAGCTCCAACTGCTCCAGTTCCGGTGAAGCCACCACAGTTGTGAACCACATTCAGACCCAATGACCCCTTACACCCACCGTGCAGCAACTCCATGTGCCTCAAATATGAAAACACGGAGAAAAATAATACGCATGAGGGATTTCAATAAATGTGGTGCTGAATAAATTCTCATGCCATTGACACCTAGTTTTAATCCCCTGGAAAATGCAGACCAGAAAGTAAATCTCCAATATATTAGACAAATCAGGTGCCACTGCATCTGCATTCCCAGAGATGTGCCCTGAGGCAAACTTGCTGGTTTCCTATTTGGCACAGCCAACCACACGGTGTTTGCAGAGATCCTTTCCTTCGGACGCAGCTGAGGTTGGACTGGCGTTATAATGGCCCTAGAAAAACAAGCCTTCGCATTCCAAAATTTTGACGAGTTTTAGGTGAACACTCTCCCCCAGCCGCGGAAAGCAGTGAGTCAGTGTTTCCAAAGCCCCTCTTCTCTCGAAAAGACACGCAAATGTGCTCGGAATGAGAAAAAATATGGAAAGGTTACCAAGTTCCTGGGCACTCAGAGTGAAGAGCGTTAAAATTTATTATTGTCATAATTTTCACAATCTCATTCTCAAACCACTAAAACGGGTGAAATTCTAGTCACATGAACAGGACAAGGCCACTTACAACGTTATTTTTGAAATGCTGATTTTCCACAGCCAGCAAAGGGCCTGGAAGGAGAAGAAGTCATTCTCAGGAACAGAGATTCCTCCGCAGGGGAAGGAGGTTAGCAAGGCCTGGCTCTGATCACGGGGCGTCACGGTTGCCTCCACTCCTATCAGACAGTGCACCCCATCTCAACACCAAACCAAGCCTGCTGGGACGGAGCCGCCAAGAATATGGAGATGATTTTTTCCTGCAAATTAAAACCACCACAAACACTGCTAGCAATTTAGATATGGCCGGCTTACACATGTCATTGGAAAATGTTTAACCCTGAGTTTCCAGAACACACTCTATGACTGCCTCGAATTATTTGCGTACATCTGGGGTGCTAAGGGAAGATTGTGGTCTGTCACCATTTGGAATGTCTGCGCAGGACGAGAGGACGCTCAGGCGGTCTCAAAGAGCATGCTTGTGTGAGGGCTCAGAAGACAGATTCTGGGGCGGGGGGGTCTACGTTTATCTTAGGGAAGAAGAACCTTGGAAATGCCTAGAAAAACGGGGATGAGCAAATCCCACATGGTTCCACTTGTTTAATCATAAAACAGCAAGACAAAAAAGACAGTCCGCTGACAGCTTTACCAAACATCTTAGTGAAGACAAAGACCTTTCCGAATAATTCAAAGCCTAAACCAGCCAAGCTAGCAAGTCAAGAAAAAAATGGACTCATATCTGCCAGTGATGAATGGCCCATGGAGGGACAAAGCGTACTATTGTACACATTTCCAGAAAGAAAGAAAAAATATTAATGTTTACTGGATATTTGCGGTGCAAGGTATCCCCCACTGCTGCCGCCACACACACACAAAAAAGCCAAAGGTGAGGTGATTATAACTATATCCATTTTTATTACAAAAGGAAACTCAAAGTTCTGGCAGGAGATACACCGTCCCAAAGGTTCTGCATTGATAAAAGAACTCACTGAGACCAGCTGTGAATCCTGACGTCCCTCTACACCTTTAAACCTAGCCGGAGTGTCAGACAGTGATGTTCTTTCATGTGTCATCCACATACATGTCTCTCTCCAACTGCTCTGATGCTGATCTGTGTGTGCTTCTGCCTGTGGTACACTGTAGCCTTCTCAAAGGTTCTACGGCAGCGGCAGAGGCTTCTGTCTCCATCGGCACCCCCGGAGACTGGCGTGCACACGCCTTCAGCTTCTCCAGCCGAGAGTCCCTTCCTTCCGTTTTCCTGCTTCTGACTACCATCCAACTTTGTCTTGGGGACAACTGCACTTTATAAAAAGAGCATTCCGCACTCGTGGCATCCACTTAGCGCCACGCGCCACGTTGTACCTGGCACAATCCCACGTCCCGTCCACTGGTTTTGAGAGCCTGCTTCGGCAGGGATAACTGAGTTTCACATTCCGTGGTCTCTCTTAGGACTTCCTTCTTCCTGAGTCCTCTTAGCATGTGGCTCTATTAGCCACACCTCCTTGAAAATGGACACCCGTGGAAGCATGTTTCTAGTTCTTCCCCAGATCCACCCCTCCACCCTAGCAGGGCCCTTAGATACTAGAGTTCTCCACGTGGCCATCCTGCTTTATCTTCTCAATGCTTCCTCTAGTCTACACTCCAGGCTTCAGTTCTCAGGAAACTCAAGTTGTTGCTGTCAGTCTGTATGATCCAGTTGTCTTTGGTATCTCCTAACTGCATTGTCCACTTTGGGTATCTCAGATTGGGATCCCCTAAAATGTCAATAAGACTAGCAACAAGTCACACTCACTTTACACTTCTCTTTAAGTTAAATCCTCTTCCTTTCTTGGCAAGTGGCACCGATATCTGTTGGGCATCGTGGGCAAGAAGACCTTCTGACCTGCTTCGGCTTTTCCTTACCTGGGCTCGGTCCTGACATCTCAGCGAGTCACATGTCCCATTCCTGTATCCCTTGTCCCCCTCACCACTGCCTTCTAAGTCCAGTCCTTTACCGTATGTCACATGACCCTCTCTCAAGCGACTACTCGGCCTCCAGTCCTTTAAACTCTGTCATCTTCCCTCTTGCCATCAAACTGATCTTCATAAAATCGGATATCGCTGGCATTTTAGCTTTTGTGGAGCTTCAGAGGTTTCACCAAAGGTCCTCCCCTTCAAAGCAGGGTTAGCAGAGCCAGATGCTCAAGATGGGGTCCAAAGACAAGCCACTGGGTTGAAATTCACGAAGTTATTAAGGACCTTTGCCAAAGCAGGATGTGAACTGAGTAGGTCACATGGAAAGACCCCAATCTGGCCTGGATTTCCAGCCGGAATCTTGAGAACTGCCTTCCACGGCTGCTCTTTCTCCTCAGCATTCCCCATCCGTGCTCAGTGCCTGCTCACCCGTCTAGCCAGAATGTCCTTCTGTCTTCGGTTCATCTGGGAAATTTCTAGTTCTCCAGGGTTTTGTTTCCCTGCCCTTCCTCCACATAGTCAGTACGAAGGACCCATCCCAGGGCTAAGCAAGTCCACTATCGCCCAGTGAAATTCCCAGCCCTGCCCAGCAAATTTCTAGTCACTCACCCGTCCTTCAAGGCTGCCCCACACCTGCCACCTTCATCTTCCCTGGACAACTGTTCCCACACCTGTGTTCCCAGATGTCTCACCATGACAGCATCGCCCACTGGGCTTCAGAGTCTCCGCTGACTCACTCCCTCACCACGAGCCATTCAAAAGCAGAGACCACACCGTTCATCTCTAAACCACCACGGTCTGGCTTGCTGCTTGGCTCAGAGTTGGATGCTCAATAAATCTGCGTTACGTGGATGAATTAATAGGGCTTTTCCTGTTCGCGGTGTTCAATTAGACAGCAGCTATACTCTCGGAGCACGGTGTGAGGACATGTGTCACACATGAAAGAGCACCGTAGCTTCCGTGCACACCTGAAGTCTGGATTTCGGCTGAAATAGCTTTAAATTCTACAGAAGTCTGAACAACACTACCTAAGATAAAGATACAGTTGATAATCTGTCAACACCGTGGCTGTCTTCCCTAAAAATTCACTTCTGCCAAGTTCCACGTGTATCATCCGCTCACCCAGCTGTTTACGACCCCTTAATTCACATCTGTCTCTTCCAACAGAGTTCAGATACGTTTTCACTCATCACCACGTTCCATCTGTCCATTCATCTCCCCCTCACCATCTCATACAACAGGAGGAAAATGCCCAAGTCCGTTATAGCAAATAATTTAAATTCTGTATTATTTCTTAAGAGTGGAGACATTCTTTTTATTGTCTATCAAAACTGTACCCTCAACACAAACTTTTTTTTGCTTGTTTTTGTTTGTTTGGTTTTGGTTTTTCGAGACAGGGTTTCTCTGTAGCTTTGGAGCCTGTCCTGGAACTAGCTCTGTAGACCAGGTTGGCCTCGAACTCACAGAGATCCGCCTGCCTCTGCCTCCCGAGTGCTGGGATTAAAGGCGTGCGCCACCACACCTGGCCTCAACCAAACTTTTTAAGTCCAAAGAGCTCAACTAGTATTTTGTGCCTACTATTTTCCAGGAAAACATTAGGATTAGATGGCCAAATGAAAAGCACATTCTATAGCGGGATGCATTATACTAGTGCAGAAAATTTGTGTACACTGTGAAGATGTGTCTTTGCCAAGGAACCTTCCGATTGCTTTAATAAAGAGCTGAATGGCCGATAGCTAGGCAGGAGAGGAGAGGCGAGATCTCCAGGAAGAGAGAGAACTCTGGGAAGAAGAAGGGTGATTTGCTAACCAGACTCAGAGTAAGTAGGACTTGCTTTACCGGGAAAAGGTAAAAGCCACGTGGCAGAACACAGAACATAGAAGCAGGTTAATTTGAATTATAAGAGCGAGCTGGGGACAAGCCTAAGCCAAAGGTGTCATTATTTTCAGGCTGGGGTTCCAAGAACGTCTTCCAAGAATGCATCTTACGTTACACTGCTAACATTCATCCTCCTATTTATTATCCGTCGGCCGAAGAACTCACAAGGAAGCCAGTTCCTTAAAAAGGCAGCAAATGCCACGCAGTGTGTACCTGTAGGCGGAGCAACGCCTGCTTGTGCTCCTCAGAGAATTCCCACGCGCTGTAGGCAGACTCACCTGGTGAGTTCTGGGGAGATGAAACGGGGGAGCCTCGCGGGGACTGACAGTAGCTGGGGTGGAGTAAGGCGTGTGGAGGCACATAGGACATGATCTCTTCCTCAAACAAGCTGGGGAAAGACACGAAATAGAAGACAGACATTAGCTAAAGAGGCTGAGGAAACCGCTTCTGCGGGGAGGAAGAGGAAGGACCCTGTGGAGCCTCTTGTTTTCCTTGATTTAGCAGGTAATTTTCTTCCACAGTTTCATACCTAGAAACAGCCATATACAGGTAAAACATAATTTTGCTGTGTGCATTTTAAATGTGCTCTGTCTTTACGACGCTTGAGTTTTATTGCCCTCCCTCAATCAACAATATTATTGTAGCCTGATATCTGCGTGGCTACGTACGAGTCGAGGATATCCCTTTGGCTGGCTGTGTATCAGACCATTCAATAAACATACTAGTTTATTTATCCCTATTTTTTTTTAAAAATATTTACCCTTTCCCCATGTGGTAGTTTGAGTATAATTGCCCCCTCCCATAAGCTCACAGGGAGTGGGATGTGACTTTGTTGAAGTAGGTGTGGCCTTGTTGGAGGAAGTGTGTCTCTGTGGGAGCAGGCTTCCAAGTCTCCTATGCTCAAGAAGCTGCCCAGTGTCTCAGACTACTTCCTGTTGCCTGCAGATCAAAATGTATCCTACCCCAGCACCATGTCTGCCTGCATGCCACTGTGCTGCCCCATGATAATAATGGACTGAACCTCTGAAAAGGTAAGACACCCCAATTAAATGTTTTTCCTTCAAAAGCGTTGCCATAGTCACAGTGTCTCTTCCTAGCAATAGAAACCCTAACTAAGACACCCCAACTGCCTGCTTTTTATTACCAATGGTGCTACTCTCCAGCCTCTACAGGCAGTGTACACATACAATGTGTGCACACACACACAAGCAAAAACTCCCAGACATGTAGAAATAAATACATAATTCTTAAAAATGCAAGACTGTTTTTAGCTTTTTCAATTGTACAAGATGTTGCCAATTTGTGTGCAGATACATTGTCTCAACAGAAACTTCAGTCTCCTCAAGCCAGGTAACAAGAGAGTGCCTCAGCCTCACTGGGCATCATTAGACTACATCATTTGGGTCTACAAATGTCATGTCAAACAGTGGCTCATTGTACACAACTTCAGCTTTTGGTCACCAGCGTCTTCCCACACCCATATGAATCAAACTCTTCAAATCCTGTGAGATGCCATCTCATTTCCTTTACCGAGTGTTTGGTTCTTGTCTCTTTTTTTTGTTTGTTTGTTTTTGTTTTTTTTTTTTTCTGAGACAGGGTTTCTCTGTAGCTTTGGAACCTGTCCTGGAACTAGCTCTTGTAGCCCAGGCTGGCCTCGAACTCACAGAGATCCGCTAATTGAAAGTCATTCTTCCCCTGCTCGTTATCTGTTGTCAAAATCACCCTTTCTGCTTGCTACATTTTTTGCGCCTTTACTTCTGGCATCTTTTGTTATATAACTTGAAAATTTTTTATATGTTCAAATTCACCTACTACTTCCTATGTGAATCCTGATAATGGCACAGTGTTAATGAAATCAGTTACTGGAATAACTAATATATAATAATAATAATAATAATTGAATATAGGAAATGAATAATCAATAGCAAATTCAACAAAGGTATTTAAATTTTTACAATATTTTATAATAGCCATAGAAAGATACCTTAAAATAGGTTCGATTTGATTTGAATATTGTGCCAAAGCAACACAGTCTCACACTGTGACTTACTGATAATCAAGCACATTTGTACCAGGACTGATCCTTCCCTCTAAGAAGTAAAACCCCAAAGAGACACAGACACACACCCAGTAAGTG